>VWZY01004684.1:506276-569797 GCA_013399075.1 Chloroceryle aenea
AGAGGGCAGTGAGGTCCCCCCTCAGCCTCCTCTTCTCCAAACTAAACATGCCCAGCTCCCTCAGCCTCTCCTCATACGACTTGTTCTCTAAGCCCCTCACGAGCTTGGTAGCTCTCCTCTGGACACATTCCAACACCTCAATGTCTTAATTAACATGCTTCATTCTTGTCAGTCCTCCAAATGTCCTGCCACTGAGGGCAATACAGAGGAAGAAGAAGTAGTTACAAAAGAATAACCAGGTGAGTTTTGCCAAGGAAAAGTCTTTGGTCCCTTTTGGTATCCAAGGGAGATAATCTGCTAACAAAGCTACACATCAGAGTCCCACAGTGAAGGCAAATGTTTTTGGGTTTCTTGCACTGGCAACCCTGACAAGGTTTCATCAGCCATGGCAGCCTACATTGTGAACTATGATGAACTTTGAAGAAAACAGTTAAACTAATAATTTCTTTCTGCATTGCTGGACTTTGGCAAAATTGTTCCCATCCCCACTCAGCTTTCTACAGCCTTATACCTGTTACTGTAGAGAGGTATTAATTAAATACGAATGTTCTCATCAAAGCACTGAGTAAGCAGTGTCAAATCTTGTCTCCTCAAATGCCATAAGAGACCCATTAAAATTATCTAAGCACTTCCAGAAAGCATAACACNCCAGCTCCTTAGAGCATTGTGTTGTCAGCCATCAACTGACTACCAACTATATCATCCATCAACTCTAAGAAAGACGTGAAGTTTCTCATTTCCCATGTCTTAGTCATTAGAGATTTGAGAGATCAAATTCAGCATTTTATGGATCCTCCACTTGCAGCTGTTGCCTCTTCTGCTGAGCAGGGAGCATTTCCTCCCATTTGCCACACAGCCATGCAAGGCACGTGCAGCAAATCCATGCCCCTTGCAGAAAACCCACATAGAAACACAGAATAATTGTGGTTGNATGAACAGGCACTCAAGGTGCCCTTACCCACAAGTTCCCAGCCTGTTGGAAGCCCCACTATGGTGTCGTTATAGGATCCTATATGGGCTTGCTTCCCTCAACAGCATCAAGCCACAACACAACTACTTCTCACTTCTGAGGCTGATGAGAAACAGAAGAGACACCTGTATCCCTGTAGCATAAGAATGACTTTATACCAGGTAAACAGGTACTTCCTCTTCCATAGCTGCACCTTCTGAGCAGGCTGCCAGGAAAAGACAGATCCACATCTGCTCATCCTCCTCTGCTGGAGGTTACCCCTCTAAGAGGGCAGAAATGTTTAAAAAGGTGAAGGACCCACATTTCAGAGGATATCTCTTCTTAGCTTTGCATATCATATACAGGAAGACAGAAAGCCTTAGATCACAGCCAAGTCCCCCAGCTTAAAACCTCACACAGACAACCAAAATGAATGAACCAACTTCCACCTTCTCCTTATATCCAGACATAACCTTTCCCATAAAGTAATTTCCAAACTGCTTTCACCTGCAACCAGTTTCATCAGGAGTCCTGGCTTTTGCTCCTCTTCTCCTACCAGAGAAGTTCTCCCATCATCTTAGAATCAGAGAATCATATAGGTTGAAAAAGACCCTTGAGATCATCAAGTCCAACCATTAACCTAACACTACCAAGTGCGCCACATCTACACATGACAGGGCAGCAAGGACCATAAGAAGTCTCCTGATCCACAGACACATACCACTGGGGCTTTCATCACCTCCTTGCCTCATCCTGGGGAAGAGTAGAGCCCCAGAAGATTTAATGGGGCAAAGAATATACCTCTGGGAGAGTAAGAAAATACTATTGAAAAGAGGAGTCAAAAAGAAGAAACCTTTGAGAACATCATTCATTGAAATAGCAGAGTTGATTAGCTGCAAACCTGGCTTCTTCAGCACAAGATGTTTCATTGGGAAGGACATCAACCCTGCTTTGGTCTTCAGGAAACCCTCCAGCAAGGGGCTCAGGAGCACTCTTGGCAGGTGAACATGTGGGTTTTCTGAATGCCTGAAAGGGAAGGCAGCTGCAAACTATTTAAACCACATAAACAGCTCTCAGCACCCTTGGCAGGGAGCCAGGAGTGTCTCTCCACCAGGTAACTGCATGTGAGCAATTTCTCAAGGCTCTCAGGGAAGTGCTACAGAAAATTTAGGATCTCAGTCCCAGGAAAATTAACCCATCCATTTTGTTTGTCAGAACTATGCACAGCGAAAGGGGTTTCCCACAAATCTTACACCTTGCTACTGAGTCAGACAATGTCAGCAAATATTATCGGCCCTTGCTCCTGAGCACACATTGGGAGCCAAACTCAGATAGAAATTTCTTCTGGTCCCACTTTTGGCTTGGCTCCCTTGGAAAATGGGAGTAGCATTTCTAATATGGGCTTTCAGTTTCTCCCACAGTTGCCCCTTCTGCTTTACAGAGACAGCATAAAACATGATTCTGAGCATGTTTGTAAGAACAGACATCACACGTCTTGAAAGCAAAACCAGGTTTTAGGGTTTCCTATTAAATAATGATGGCAACAGCTCCCAAACCAAAAGGCACATGCCAGGTTTTTCTGATACTTCACACCCACATTTATCTTCCTCTTTTTGAAGATTAGCATGTTATTAAGTGCTTATTTACAGACTTGGGAACCTCATCATGGTGTTTTGTCCTGTCACTCGTCATTGAGCTAGTTTTCAGTTGAAAATATTAATCAAAAAACACTTCCTCGCTCTAGCCATTATAGTTTCACACCTGAATATCAAGTAGTTTCATGCCTGGAAGTTGTTTCAAGTCTCCTTTTTTAATTTTCAAAGGTCATTTTCTAGTTGTTCAGAATTGTAAAAAGAAAATTAAGAAGATTTCCCTTCTCTAAAAGATTTTTAATGAAAAAATGTTCCTGGTGTGTTGGGTCAGATGAGCAGTCATGCCAGCAGAACAGCAAGAAAGTACTGACCCCTTGCTATCCTGGGCTGTATCCAGCCACTGCACCCTGTTGGCATCTCCTTCCCCTTCTCCTGCTCCTTCAGTGCTGCAGCATATTGGGGGTGAATCACCTTCACCTCCCTGCCACTCCACCCCCCTGCCCCCACACACACACAAATTGAAATTGAAATTGAAGCCAAATTGAAAACCTCACGTCCCATTCCCACTCCCAAAGTCAACATGCCCTGCAAAACCTTGCAGGAGGCAAGCTGGCTTGTAGCACAGTTGTGAAATGCTCTGGGAAGAGCTTCCAGAGGCAGATAGAGCAACTGGGAATATAAGTGTCCTTTGAGAGCCAATCCTTCCATCTCAAGTGGATAACCTATCTTGTCAGAGGCTGAGGACAAACATTTTTCCCTCCAAGAGTGTGGACATTCATTGCCAGTAACAAATATACGGACCTGCTGGCAGGCAACCGTATAAATGACTATTATAGCAGTGTCCCATACGTCCCTTGTAATAGAGGCTCTCAAAAAGGCTTTGATTTTTACATCATTTCACACCATCTGACATAGGAGTCATTCCTGGTGCTATTTTTAGTAAGCTAATCTGTGTTTGGAGGCAATTTTCCCCCTCAAATATTTCTGGGTGTTTGGTAACTGACACAGCCCCCATGAGCTAATAATTTGTCATCCTTCACTAGAGAAGGTCACTTATGACCATTTTAGCACCTCCAAGTACTTAACTGTCATGAAGAAGTGATGGTTCTTACTGAAATTCAGCAAATAAGTTGGCATTAAGTTTCCAAGACCAATTATTCCACACTGCTGGTTTCATATTAGGTCACGGGAAAGCAACAGCTCCTGGTTGGACTTCAGAGCATGCTGAGGTGCAGGACAAGCCTGCAGTAAACCAGATTTTCTTGGATGCATGGCAGATAGAGCCACCTAGGTCACATGCTAGGGTCTTTGCCACATCACTAGGATTCCTGCCTTGAAACATAATCTCATTTCTGTAAGTTTGACCTCTCATCCAAAGTGTATCACACCCTTAAAGGAGAGTTTCTTACTTAACATCACTCAGTGGTCGAAAAGTGCTCAGAAGGTTACTGCAAATGTTTGCTGTGGCCTCTACAAACACCTGTGCTTCAGTAGCAGAGGTCCTCCATTGGGACATTACATGGCCCTAACTCCCAGGAATATAAGGCTTTCTCCAAATGTCGAGTACTGTGGTGATCATGAGGAGCTCCTCTCAGGGCTGATTCTGTACTGTGCCTGTTCAGGAGGTTTGCAATTATATGTTAACGTGTTAACACGTGAGAAGTGCAAAGCTCCCCCAGAGGACAATGTTGGTGAAGTACTCAGTCACCAAAGGTCAAGGTCTCCCAGGGAGGACTCTGGTACAGAGCCTGTCCTCCTCTTCCACAGGAACCAGATCCTGTTGCAACCCTGATGCTGGAGGTGCTTTTGAAAACAAACATGATCAGGCAACACAGCAGGGGAAAACACACTGATGTATCTGCAGAGCGAGGTTCACTCAGGGTGAGCTGCTTCCTGATCTGGAGTAATTTTACATTGCTACCAAGAGTTTTAGAGCTACTTTGAGATCTTTCTAGTCCTGGAGAAACAGAATCCAGATGGAGGATTTAAAAGTATCTGTGACAAAACTGTGTGACTGTCACCAAGGTGAGTACCAATGGGTCTGGGTCTGTCTCATGCCCCGATGGACAGGGAGTACAGTAGGTAACATGTTCTGATCTGCTGCATCAGCATCACTCTGCAGTCAGAGAGCTGGCATCTGATTTTCAAGAGCAATCATTTAAACCTCTGCAAAGCTCATACAATTGTGCTTCAGCCAGTCATGGTAACTGGAAAAAGGTTCTAAACTATAGCTCAGCTACCTCAAAATGATGGCATAGCCCACCTTGATTTAAGGCTTTGGAATGAGGAAAAAGTTTCCTGAAAGCTCTGATATCCTTGCANGTGGGTCTACTTCATGCCCAGATGGACAGGGATGAGGAAAAAGTTTACCTGAAAGCTCTGATATCCTTGCAGTCCTTCAAACACTCACTGTAAAGNTCAGCTACCTCAAAATGATGGCATAGCCCACCTTGATTTAAGGCTTTGGAATGAGGAAAAAGTTTCCTGAAAGCTCTGATATCCTTGCAGTCCTTCAAACACTCACTGTAAAGTCACCATCTTATTTAGTCTAGCAATTGAAAGAAATATTTAGACTTATTCTGAGCATTACTTTATGTGGTGCAAAAGAAATTGGTCCTGTAGCTATAATAAGATTACTTCTTACCAAGGACCCTGTGTAAAACCTCTATGGCACTTGCTATTATTTCTAAGAGATGAACATTTTACTTCTTATTCTGTATCCAGAACCATGGATCATTTGAAATATCCACATTTAATTTGTATACATATTTTTTCAGGATTTTAATAGGATTTCTCATCATCTGTAAAGCACCATGAAATGTAATATTTTCCCCAGAACAGGCTGTGAAATTTGTCTACCTTATCAGCAATTCTTGTAGAACTTGTTTCTTGGATTAAGTGTTGGACTCACTGAATACATCCTACTCACATTTAGTCTGTTGAATTGGCCTGTTAGAAAATACATGGTTCTTCCTCTTTTGTTGTTGGTTTTGTTGTTTGGTTTTTTTTTAATGGTAGTTGTAGCCTCAGATATGATACATGGCATTTTATTGTGCATGCACAGGTTCATGTTTAATTGCTGGAGCTTAAGGAAGAACATTTTGTTTAATTCTCTGATGGGGCAGCTGCATTGCACTTTATGCACAAGCACACAGCTACAATACCAAGACGTTTAGAAGACCTGCAAATATATTGCTCAAGATCCTGAAGCTATACAAACCAGGGGAAGAAATGGTCCCTGCTTGAGGATTTCATGAACAAAGCCAAAAATAAGGCTGCTGACTGGCACAGACTAGTAGTTTTAAATATGGCAATATCAGTATCTGTGACCAGGAGCAATGTCAGAGCACCAGTGGCCTGCTAATAGGAGATTTCCCCCACCCAGAAGATCCCCAAAATGCAAAATACCAGGGTATTTGTAGACTTGGGGCTTATTTTTCTGAAAGAGCAACCTCCAGGGGGAAAAAAGAAAAAAGTGTGTTCTGATGATTGCCCCAGACTATAATTTAGTCCTGTATCTGCAAGTTTCAGGTTTTGTTCAAGTACATAATGGTGCAGTGGAATGCTTCCCAGCAGTCTCCCAGTACACACTCCTTAATAACAGAGAGATCATTTACTGGAGAGAATGAGCAGATTCTTGCATAAGCCTCTTTTGTATGAGAAGTTTCAAGGATATGAAAGCAGCAATTATCCTCACCTTGGCTAATACAATTAAGAAATTCTGAAGTACTGAGAAAACTCTGAAGCAATTAGAGTTTGAAAATCACCTAACTCTGAATTGTCATTTGCCAGTGAGCTATAGTTAGATCAAATTAAATCAGAGATGCAGGGAATGATCTGAAAGCAGTCAGAAGCAGTGGGGTAGGATTTCCACTGCAGTTTCCAGTTAGGGATTCGGATCTGAATCCTCTCTCAGCTCTGACTGTGAGTTGCAGGCACTTGGGAGTTTTTAGGGGACAAATCAGACTTTTTTTGCTAACTTACACAGAAGAACTACATTGTTTTAGTGATAAATGTGGAACTAATTCTACTCCCAGTCCAAACCAAAAATGTCTTAGGTAACAGGAAAAATGCTGCTTAACTTAAATGTCTTATGCTGACTCCAGTTTTTGTGAAAGAGGTAGGCTAGTTCTTACAGAGGGATCAGAATTCAAACAAATCATCTTTGATGTCAAGTATAAAAAACCCTTGCAGGATTACTGTAGCTTAAATATAATCAGCAAGAAACAAAGCAGTCCTTGGACAAGCATTACATAGACTTTAAGGCAAAGACACAGACTGCAGAAGAGCGCAGGCAAGAACAGACATTCAGAAAACATGATGTGGGAGAAGAGGGTGGAAGACCAAGTCTGAAGAAGAGGAGAGAGCATTAAAATCCTTCCACTGATGTGACGGAAACTACTTCTTCAAGCTGCTCACAAATGGTGGAAGTATCAAGAAGTTTAAGCTTACATTAAGAAGGATATTTGTGATGAAGAGAAGTGAGATACACTAGGGTGCTGGGGACAGTGAGCAGCCTTCATCAGATCCATTGCTGGTAGATGTTGGATCTGACTGATTTTGCCCAGCAGAGAGGGAGCAGGTGACCACTAAGAAGGCTATGGTTTCAGCAAGCTATCTCTTGTCAGTGTGATACTCTTGGATGGCATTTCAGCTGCAAATGAGGCTGTTAGAGCAGCATCCATGTCACCCAAGTGGAGAAACGTTAGTATAGGCATTAAGCTCTAACTCTGACAAAGGTTTGGTTCAGCCTTATTCCTCTAAAATAGAATATGAATTCTAACTTACTGCTTCTCCTTGGTATTTTATCTTATTGCTACCAAAAAGGAAAGGTACAGGAAAGGCAAGGCACAGGAAAATTGATGTCACATTTCAAGCTGATGCTTTTGTGAAGCTGATGCTTTCTGATATTATTTTAGTGCTTCTAAAAACAGGATTAAGCAATAGGCTTACTGCTAATTTCCCTGACCACACATGTTGACAATAGCTTTGTAAATAATTTTCTAAGCTGCATGTCCATTGATATCATCTCTGAGAAGCAGGACATGATGTTAAGACTGAAGATCATTCCGCATTCAAATCCCATCCAGATCTCCCCACTCTGAGAGCAGTGGATGCTGTGCTCTTGCCCCAGCTTCCCCATTATCTCAGTGATACTGTCACTTGTGAAGAACATTACTTCATCACTAGCAAGAGAGACCCCAGAGGTCTGAAAGTTTGTCCTGGATAATCTCCATCCTTATTAACAGTAGGCTTATGCAAGCATCAGTGATTCACCTGTAGTAAAATGGGTAAACTGCTTAATTTACAACAGGGGTTTTGTATGGGAAAGAAGGAAAATAATTCCATGTTTCATTGTTTTTATGTGATCTCATTACAGCAATAGATGATGCTTCCTTTTTATCAGTCAGATATGAAATAAGAGCCAAGGAGAAGAGAACGGATTGCTCTTGAGCACCTGCCTAGAGAAGGATGTAGGATCTGGCCAATGCTTAGTTTCAGTGCTAAGTATCTTCCCTCCTCCAGATATCTGATGATCTGCAGGCTAAGTCACTACAGCTGACCAACCTGTGGTGCCCAAACAAAAGAAGGGCCCCTCCAAACACCTCCTTGCTCCTGTACTGCTGAAGGTGAAGGCTCTTGACATTATCTAGGTGGTCCACTACCACAGCAGGAGCTGAGCAGCGCAGAAGACAAAGGAAAGGCACTTCAGTAGCCTGAGTGGAGGTGTGAGAGCTTTTCACAGGAGAGGTTGTCAAGATCTTTTTGTAGATAGCAATCAGCACAGAGAGGTTTCGAGTGGGTTTTTCCTCCTGTACAGTTATACAAATAGTTTGCTGGTCACAATGAGGATTCAGTTCCACAAGCAGCAAAGATGACTGATGTCTCCTCTCCTCTGTGTGCTGCTCGATTTGCTGGTAACTAAGAAAAGGTGAACCTCTGCCAGCAGCCTGTCCCTCCCTGGGGACTCTTTATAAGGAGTGCTGTTTCACCCGACCTCTCCTTCATAAGGCCTGGAGAAACCGTGAGATGGGACAGAAATCAGCCAAAGAGTTCAAGTCTTCCCAGGGAATGACCACGTGGTTTCATAAGTACACAAGACTTCTCTTTCTTTGCAAAAGCCGTCGCACCAGATGTTGCACAAATGCTGAGCTTAAGGGGCAATCTCTTTTATATATTAGCTGAACTTTATGTGTTAATACAACAGTGGTTTATGCATTGATTAGCAGAAATCCTACCACCTAAGGATCTATTTTAAGAGGTTAAAAATCCACAAGGGGTTTCACACTTGAGTTATCTTTGTAAGACAAACAACTCTGCAACCTTAAAATAGCTCACAAGCACTTCACTCTGCAAGTTTTTTCTACTGAACCCACATAGGCATCTCCTTGATAAGTGTGCCAGGGTCAGCCAAGCCCTGTTCAGCTCTGCAACATCCTGTGCACTGAGGCACATTCACAGCTTTACTTGTTGCTCTTTTGTCTTCATTCATTTATTTCTGTTTCCCCAAGGTCTTGAGAGCAAACCTGAGCACTCACGGACCTCTAAGCACTGTCTAGAGGAGCTGGTGGCCCTTGAGCTGCTGCGAGCAACAGCATGGCAGACACTGTACTATGTGGGGAAAAGAGTTAAAAAAAACCAAACAAACTAAAACAAGCAAACAAACAAAACCAACAACCTACCACATGGAGCCTCCTCCACACAAGCACCAGACATGACAAAGAACATTCCAACTGTCCTTCCCAATTTCAATTAAAAGGTTTTAATGTTCAGTGTGGGCATTGTGAAGACAGTAACTGCTTCTTCTCCATGCAAGAACCATTTCCACTGTGAATCACCATTTCCTGATTTGAGAACACCTTCTGGGTGAGCATCTTCTTTGAAAGCTAAGATAGGAGGGAGCATCCATGACCATTGCTCTCCCTCTGCTTTGGCCAAGGTAGTGGGTCAGGAAGCCTCCAAAAAAATTTCCCAACCAGAGTCTGATGCCGTTAATGACTTACAGCTCCATTACCCAAAGTCACCTCCAGGGCCACAACAACCATGATGGGAAAGTCCCACAAAACCCAACAGTCATCTCACAGAGCTGATCTACATCCCAAGGGGCAGACAGGAGCCTATGTCTGCAGTCATGGCCTTGTCTTCTGCTCAGCACCCTTTCCTCTAAGCTCCTCCAAGATATTCCAAATTAAATTATTCTGACCTTTTCCAGTCCAGCAGAGGAAGATGAAAAGCAGCAAGACACCTGAATGTATTTTGGAATTTATGTTTTACTGCAGTACACACAGAGAGGACTACCTTGGTCTTCATTTTCAACCTATCTGTGGAGCTCACTAGACAGCTAAGGTTTTTTTTGAGTTGGGTGGGTTTTTTGTTTTGTTTTTCTTTTTTGGTGAAAATTCAGAAGAATTGAAATATGTTGTCACAATACTGCAAAATGGTGCTGAGACCTGAACTTCCCCATCAGACCCAGAGGACAGGAGCAGCTGTGCCTCCTTTCTCACATAGTCCAGCATCAAAGTCCAACACCACAATGAAAACTGAGGAGTGTAGTGGCCCCACAGGCCAGGTGCTGCACAAGCATCTGGATGAACTAAGCACCAACCCTTGCCCATGATGCTTTGAGCTGTGACACTGGTTTCTGGACAAAACCAGTGACTTTTCTGCAAAAGACTGTTATCACCCCATACCTTCGTCCTCTATTGTTTCCTGCAGACCTCATCTTACCTGTCTGACCTATAAAACAAGATTATTTAGTCTTCCTGAAGCCAGCAACCTTGGCCAGGCTTACTGCAGGCAACAAGCTGTTTCTGATCAGAATATGTTGAAAAACCCAATGACAATGCAGAGAAAACCTTGCAGCTGGCTCACCACCTGCAGCCACTTTCAGAAGTTTCTCCAAAGTACGTAACAGGTCAGATAGGAACTTGTCAGGTTTTTATCTCATTTATGGGAAGTCCTTCTTCCTGATTATCTGTAAAGAACATGGGAAGGACTGATATTTCCTAAGATAATCCAAAACAAACCAAAGTCAACAAGAAAACCTTAACAGGCATAAGTGGCACAGTTACAATCTTTGCTGGCATTAATTTCAGTGTGAGTGCAACAGGCACCTCTCTTTCCACATTGCAGTGAGAAGTCAGCATCACAAGACACACAAATCCACAGCCACTCTTGTTTTCCTTGCAGAGGTGCCCTGTGAGTAGCACAGTGTCTCATTTGGAGGTAGTCTGGAGGATGGCCATGGTTCAAATGTCTTTTTTTTGAACCCGGTAGCTTGAACTGAATGAGTTTGAGTTGTCATGAAAGAACACTGTCCTGGCTGCAGTATGCAGACCTGTCCCTTCATTCCGGGGAATAGGACACTGGGACATGAGCAGCATTTGTGGTTCTGTCACATGTCTGAAGGCAGGAGTTCCTGCTCCGGATCCCTGCCAACCTTTCAATCCAAGCTGTCCTAGAAAGAGGCCCCAGCAGCAGGCTCCAGAGGAGGACAGACAGGAATGTAATCCTGGGCTCTATCACCTAATACACCTAAGCCACAGGAATTAACTGTAATTTACAAGTCTTTCAAGCAAAACACAAGAGGACAAGTCTTTCAAAAGCACCTGAGGCTGTTCCGAACAAAGTATCATTGTCTTTCAGTAGCATTTCTGCTGCTACGTGCTGTAGGTGTCTCCAAAAATCCTACCCAGAGAGGTAAAGCAACACAGGAGATGGACAGAAGCACTCAGCACAGTCTTCTGATTTCTGTTCATGATGATAAGTGCAGCAGCTGGATGCTGCAGGGCTTCATGCAAAAGCCTTCCTTTATTTCTGTTGCATCTCAGAGCATGAACTCTGTCTTGCAAGCTTGGCAAGTAAGCAGCGGTGTGAACAAAGACAGTCTCCAAAAGAAAGTTCAATACAAGAGTGTTATAATTCAACCCAGGTTACAACTAAAGGGCCTCAACAAGAACTGTCCACTTTGTGGATTAGGCTGACACTTTAAAGAGAATGCTCTTCAGCAGGTGGGCAACAGTGAGGCACCAACTCAACCTGCTCTCAGTCTTTGCTGCTGACCCTTCACTAGAAACCTTGAATTTTGAGTACCAGGGTGCAATAAGCTTGGAGTAACTTTTGCCACTGCTTCTCTCTGATGCAAAGTGGGAAGGAATGGGTACTACTCCCGTTGTTTGGAATGAAGGGCCAGTCTGCACCTTGAGAAACAGGTCTTCAGCCACACAGACCCTCAGGATATTTGCACTTGCACATTTCTTGCAAAAAGAAAATGAAATATTACTGGTGTACCTACTTCAGCAGGTGTCTGCAGATGGATGGAGCTCAGATTTCCACAGAGCAATCGAGAGAGGCTTCAGTGCTTTGCAGAAATGATATAATAAAATAAAAAAGAAATAAAAAAGATAAATCAATAAGCAGGACTTTGCTTCATAATCTTTCCACTCCCACACCCTCACCTTTGCTGTTGCCAGAACCCTGTCCATGCTGGGCAAAACCTCTCTCTTTGTCTCTCGGCTCCTCTCTCCCTGCCCCGCAGCCTCTGCCCTCCCAGGAGGGACACTGCCAAAGGTTCCAGCTGGGCAGGAGGACTGCCTAGCCGGCAGTGCTCAGCCTTCCAAGCAAGCACATGCAGACCTCGCTGCGCATCACAAGATGTCGTTGCTGTGCCACTTTTGTCCCTCCTGCCCATCCCTGCTTCCCTGGCAGGGCAATGCACCACCTTTCCCATCCAAATCCAAACTCACCTACTCTGGGCCATTTCCTGGGGAGCACCCCGTGCCTCCAATGGCATTATTGGACAGACTTCACACAGCAGCCAGCCAAACAATGGTCACCGAAGCTACAGACCTGACTTGTGCCTGTGTCTTCCTAAAATACCAGCTTTGGAGAGAAGTACCCACATTTTGCTCTAGCCACAGACTTGTGCCTGAGCAAGTATCCACAGGTCTTTTCCTGTGCCGTGGCCACAGCATGGACAAGCAGGACTTGTGACAGTGCCCTGAGACACAGGCTGGGTTGTGTGGGGGCTTTGTCCTGCCTGGACCTTGAGTGCAGGGTTGCTGTGGATAGGCATAGTGAGTGTAGAAAGACTGCTTGGATGGTGTTACCAGGATTCTGGCTTATATGGAAAAAAGAGTTTAGGAAAAACCCCACACCCCTTATTGCTGTACTGTGGAAGCCTGTTCTGGCACAGCACCTGTGGAGAGGGAAGCATGATCACTCTTCCCAACACCATACTGGGAATGCAGATTTTTAGAGCTGCTGCTAATTCTCAACTTCATCGAGTCAGGCAAGCAAAAGCCTGGAAGAAGAGGTGTCTGCAGCTGGCCCAAGCTTGCAGAAGAGAGGATGAGATTGCTCCCTGGGCTTCAGCAGAACTTAAAATCACCTGCAGCTGCCACAAGACCTTTCACATCCTACCTCTGTATAAAATCTCCAGGCTTTTTCCCTACTATCAATTTCAGATATGGAAGTTGTGTTTGGCGAGGTCTAATTTAGCACAAGCTCCTCTGGGGATGCAGTGCCATCAGCGTTGTAAATCGAGAGAGGTACAGGCACCCTCAGCAAAAAGACACGGGTGCCCTGCATGTTTGGCAGTGATCATCCTTTCAAAGTCCACTTGATTCTCGGACCATTTCTTTGTATCCAGAACAAAAAACTGCACTGCTGAAGCCACTGCAGACCTGACAAGAGTTGGGATGTCTATTACTCAGACTGATGCTTTTATCACTGTATTATTCATACCTTTCAATATTCAATTCCTTTGCACGAAGCACCTGGCAGATGGTATTATTCACTTTTAGAAGAACTTGTGTAGCAGCTTCACTAGAGCCCAGGAAGAATTTTTCTAGAAAATGGACTTCAATTTTCGAATGGAGAACTCCAGCATGAGGTTTGGTTGGCCTTTACATGCTGCCTTAAATTAATGTATACTGGAGTCGGGATATTCCTTTGGCTATCTAAAGTACCCTTTAGTGAACTCCCTGACAGACCTTTTTGTGGAGACACAGCTCATTTGTAAATCTTGTTTATCTCTGGTGAATAAATACAATGTTAAATACATTTAGTTTCTGGAAACCCAGAAACCTTTATGCAGAAGTCCTTTACACAGCAAGAGCAAGATCCTCACCCTTCTTAGTCTATACCCCCACTCCAAAGAAAGAAGCAGCAATTCAGCATCTTTTTTCACAGCTTGCCAAAATCCTAGAGGCACTTTAGATCCTTGGTCCCCCTCCTTGGGCAAATGGCATAAAATAAACCTGTTCATAATTCCATCCGTGGCCCAGCGTGACAAGAAAGGCAGAGTCTCACAGGTTCAGCGTTGTGCTGCTGGCAGCAGCAGCCACCTCTGAAAGCTTTTTTGGAAAGAAATGAGATTCCTTCACTTGTTTTGCCAGAATCAAGAGGTTTGAGACATCGAGCAGCAAAAGCGCTTCTGCAAATCCACCCAAGCCTGCTCAGTGAAATGCAGGGGAACTCTATGGCCATTGTGGAGATGCCTTTTTTCTTTTAAATCTCATGCAGAAATATGAAGACAGACCAGTACATGTGTTACTGTCCCCAAATCAGAGGAGAGCATGTTGTAAATACTGCCAGCACCTATTAAGGGGTTTTGCTTTACTGAATCTGGCAAACACAAATAAGCGTTTCAGAGCTGAACTAGCTCACAGAGCTTTAGCCTTTGGATTACTTACTAATGAACTCCTCATAGTCCAGCCATTTAATTTCATTAAATTGCCAGTTAAAGGCCTGGGTCAAACACCACACTGCTGGGTTTTTTTCAGAAAACTCATCAGGAAAAAGCACATTCCTCTGTTTAAATAGATACAATTTTATAAATATCTGCACTGTGCAATAACCTAAACAAACTGCTTTTTCACCAGCGTATCATTGAAAAACTCAGCAGGAGTCACAAGCCAGGTCATGCTTTTGTTTTGGGGGATTTTCTGCTTCTGAGGCCAGAAGGTCTCCTCAGACCCTCCTGACACTCTCCCAGCTCCAGTTAACTGCTCACATTTTCCTCTCTCCTTCCCAGATGCAGGGATTTCAGCTCACAGTTAGGATACTGGAACAGGGATTTGCACTCTCGTTCAGGGAGAGACATTTAACTCTGCAGCTGATCTCAGTGCCCGCTCACTGTTTTGAACAAGAGAGTTCAGGTTCTTCAGACCATTAGTTCAGCCCTTGCTGAGAAGTTTCAGGCTGGAATGGAGACAAAGGAAGCCAGGCAGGCTCCAGGGAAATACCATCTCTCCTGTCCCGCTCACTGCAGTGGGACAGCCAGGGCCAGCTCCTGCATCCCACAACATCCAAAAGCCAGGCAGGCTTCACGGAAATACCACCTGTCCTGTTCTGCTCACAGCAGTGGGACAGCCAGGGTCAGCTCCTGCATCCCACAACATCTAATGGTTTCTGTGCCAACCTGCAGGCCATCAGCAGCAAAGGAGATCCTCAGTTCCATCCCAGCGCTCCTACTCACAGCTGGAGACAACATGTGAGCTGAAACCCACCCCTGGAGCACCTCACTCTGACTCCCTGGGCTGCCGAAGATTTTCTCGCTGATCTCACAGGTTTTGGACTCAGCCCATAATATGTGTGATCAGCAATCCTTCGGCAAGTGAGCGGGGCCGTGAGCCGAGGATGACCGAGGGGAGTGAAATTTAATTTACAGAATGGATGGCTGTCACTGCTGCATCCAAGTGGGACTGCAGAATGCTCTGGCTCCAGGCGAGAGGCTGCTGCAGCACCGGCCAGCCCCAGTCGGGCACACAGCCCCAGATCCACTTACTCTTAATAATGCTGAATTGTGTTTTCCAAACTCCAGCTTCAGGACTTTTCCTTAAAACGAATCCATTTTTTCACCTGACCTGCTTTGTCAACTGCAATGTTACATTGCTTTTCAGAGAGGCAAGAAGGTAAAAACTCATCACGGCCACTTTGTCCCCCAGATTCACCCTCAGCCAACAGCGACCCTTCTACCGTGTTGCCTCTGAGGTGCAAGCTCATCCTGCTTAGATGCTCTTTCCATGCAGCAGCTCTCGCTGCAACAGACAGCATGAAGAGCTTGGAGTGAGCAGAAATTACCCTGAGAAAGGGAGCACGGCCAGATTGATATTGAGGCTCTCAGCAATGCCAGGCCACTGAAAAATAGGGTTGAAACACTGTGGGCTATCATGACACATGGATATACAGAACACAGGAGGCATTTCTCCCGGTGCAGTAAAGGAACTGCTGAAAGACTCGATTTAATAAAATAAAAAGTACCTGATTTTCACACTGAGCTCTGCAGAACTCATATAACCCCCATTAAAAAGTCAGAGAAATATCCAGTAAAGCCAACATCAGCTAGACCTACCCACTGGTCGCATTGCCTTCAGCAACCTTCAGAACACCATACAGCCTTGTCCCGGCATAGAGCTGCTGCCTGCAGCAGAAGAGCCCCCGTACATCCATTGCCAGATGGGAATCTGCCCGTTCAATCACAAATTTAATGAAAAACAAAAAAGAAATAATAATGAAAAAGAGTCACAGCTGTTGCATATCTCTCTTGAAAGAGAAAAAAAATCAGTTGCTGGCTTTTAAAATATAAATAAAGGTGAGATACAGAAGCTTCTGCTGTTGTACCCAGCTTCAGTCTCTAACACCAGCATGGTGATGCTCACTCTTGTCGGGTGTCACCAGAGATTTCAGCAAAACTTGTTGAAAAGTATGGCTTTGGGCACAGAGGGCCAGATGAGTCCCAGCACAGAAAATGGCTTGGACTTATCACTTGGTCCTAAAGGTCCGTTTGGGATGAAAGTATTTTTCAGTCCCATTGAGGGGTGTGTCTGCATTACTTTCTTATTTACAGCTCTCAAATATTTGTAAGAAAAGTGTAAGTATTTGTCATCTGAAGATGACCACTCTATATGCATGCAGTGTTAGCATGAAAACAATGACTGAAGCTCTTGTGTAAGTTACACTAATCCTCCATAGAGTCAGGTTTTGTCAGACAAACTTGGAAAAAATACAGCAGGTCAAGGAGGGGTTTGGAGACTGCTGATAATAATTATTTGGAAATGAAGATAAACCCACACAGAGACAGAGACAAGATCTCTTTTAGTGCAGGTAGGGGAGAGATTAATAGCCTGAGAGGGATATAATAAATGATCAATACACTGGGACTTGGCTACTTGCACCAAAGGAAAAAATACCCACTATGCTCCTTTTTCTCCCTTGTTCTCTCTCTTTATTTTCCTTCAGAGAAGGCAGTATTTTTAGGAGGAGCATCCTGCATCCTTTACTGCATCCTGGGATGCCTGGACTCTTAGAATGAAAGCAAAAGCCTGGCTTAAGACAGCTGTTCAAACAAGGTCTAGCAGGACATCTTCCTCTGACACATCTATACAGCAAGCAACCACTGTCCATGAGCTATGAAAAAATCCCTAGTCCATTGTTCACCAACCTGGGATAGGATTTACTTCATTAAAAATAGTTAATGGAATGTTAACAGCACTTAATCGTATTCATTGCACTGGTTTTCGCAGCAAGTTTTTTCTTCGATTCACTAAGATGGGATTAAGTGCTAATGTATCGCAGGCTGCTGAAACATATAACCTGCGGTCATGATTTTAAACACATGTAGAGGTGCTAATTGCATTCAGTTGACACAACTGTAGATGGGAAGATCATTTTTCACACCTTATCAGCACTGGGGAAGCTCTAACTGCATTCAGGATACACCACTGCTGTTACAAAGGTAATTTCTTGCACTTCATCAGAGTTTAACACATGCTTAGCAATGCAGCTAGCCAAAAATATCGTACCATCAGAGTTAATGAGGTGCTTACACGTTTTTTTTAACAAATGGGAATTGTAAAAATTTACCCACCCCCCCTTTTTATTTTTTAATAAAGAGTAACAAATCCCTTCAGGTGCCACATTGTTGGTTTGCCTACCTCAGTGCAATTTCTGAGCATGCTGCTAATGCTTTCTGATGGGTAGATGCCTACACTGCATGCAGTTGTGCAGCTGTGAGATGCAGAGTCCTGCAGCAGAACAGGGAATGCAGCCCCTCTCTGGTTTCAGAGCCTGTGAGGGCAAAGATTAAGATACCAGAAAGTAATTCTGGGCTTTTTTGAACCTCAGCAGAGATTCAGGCAAAGCTACTTTGCTTACCTTGTTCAGTCCTCTGTGGCTTCCAAACTGTAGGTAATCCCTGAGGTCTGGGCCATCCAGGCAGCACATTTTGTCAAATGCTCTTCTCTTGCAGCTCTGCAAATTCCCTGCCACCATGTCTGCTGGGATGCCGGGCAGCCAGCCTGGTGCTAGACCAAGAAGAGTTCTGTTGCTCTGCAGCTTGAGGAAGCACAAGAAGACATCCTCTTGTCCTCATATAAGTGTACCAAGATTTGTGTGGTGCCCAGTATTACCTCTATAGTAACATCCCATACCTTTTTATCTCTTTTTCTTCTGCTCTACTATCTCTCCAGGCAGTGTTATTGGTGAAAAAGCTGAAGTTTCTTTACCAGGTAGTGAAAGATAGATTTCAGATCAGAACTCATAATTTTGTGCAATTTCAGTGTATTTTACTATGCTATGAATGGTTCTCTTCCCCTTCTGCTATACTTTGAAGACCTTTTGACTCTTCTCTCAATCTGCCTGTGGTCTTTGTCTGAAACTCCCTTGGTTACAAGGTGCAATATGATGAGATCATTAGGCTGTTTTAGGTAATTTGGACATGCAGCAGATGTGAGGCAGAGCTGGTCTGAGGCAAAAAGTCCTACTGAAAGGAGTTTGTCTCTGCTTTAAATAAAGAAGCCTATGATAAGCCATCCTGCTGGGAATAAAGCTGGCTATTGGGAGAGCATCATAAGGCTCCTCTGGCACAAGCAGGCAACTAAATAACATGACCTGGGACCTTTTGCTTCCACCTCTCTGGCTTTGACAACACAGCAGGTTCTGTTTCTCACATCACCCCCAAAATGAATGTTGGATTACTGAGAAGAGCAAGCAGCAAGACATGCCTGTTCAGTCTCCACAGCCAAAAGACCCTATACTGCACTCCTGACTGCTCTTCTTTGGAGCAGAAGCACGCACATCTGAGAGGAGGTGCTTGCTGGAAGATGAAGGGTGTGCTCTCAGCAGTGCTCACAGAGGAGAGAGCACTGGACAGCAAAAGCACATCCCTACAGGTGGTGCTGAGAGTTAATGTTTACATGTATTCTGCGATGGATCTACTGTAGGTACCCGGTGAAGTGGGTTTTCAGCTGTTCTTCTAAGCAGCAATCCCACCTAGCAAAAGCAGGAGACGATGGTCAGCCTGCGCTGTACTCACAGCAGTGAGTGCAGTAGAGACTTACCCACAGTGGAGTCAATAACCTTGAGAGAAACTATTTAAAAGCAAAGAAAAAAGTGCATCTCTAATCCCCAAAATACCCACTTTAGGTGCTTACCCTGAATGACATGCTGGTATGATGTTAACAAGAAGCAGAAAATATTAACTACCAGAAGCGTGAATATTCCCCCACACTGCCTCCAAAATCCTTGAGCAAATAAAGCTAATCTGAGGACACAAAGGCAAATTTGCAAAGCAGATTTACCCCGGTCATAAAACACGTGCCACTCCCAGGAAGACGTGAGGGAGATACGAGCAGTCACCCCAAGCAGATTGCTGGGCTGACGCTGAGGCACCGCAGCTCAACAGCCCTGAACTGGGACAGCAGTCACAGACTCCAACCTATGTCTTTCCATTTTGCCATGCAAGACCTTCTGAAACTTTCCTTGCAGAGTCAGTCAGCATGTGTCTTGATTTCTCATCATCTTCTGTGGTGCGTTTTCTTTTTAGTAACTCTTTTCTTTGCAGCAAGAATCACAGCTTTCCCTTACCATAAGAACATGGACATCATGGTTGCACATTAAAAGTTGGCTGCCAGACATGTTTTTGTAGCTGCCATACTGCAATCTAGAGGGTCGAGCCACAATTCATACCGACAGCAGCAGGAAATTAGCACTTGGGATGACATTCTTGCTCAAAGCAGCAAGTTTATACCAGTTTCTTTCCCTACCAAAACTCCTACCACATTTGTCCTGGGTCCTCCCAAAACATATCCCTGTGGAGCACCAGTGTACTCCTCCAGTTGCTGGACACAACAGTTTTCCTCCAAACTGCAAAGGAAGAAAAAAATCCAACAGAAACCACCAATTATGATGCCTCCACTCTTTCTCTCATCTCCATCTGATGGAAGGTTGTCCCGAAACATGCCTCACCTGATGAAAGGTTCTCCGTGAAAGTGTCTGGTGCTAAACAAACTCAAGAGCATTACTCTCAAGATGCTGGGTGTAATGCGTCCCTGTGCAGACCGTGCAATTACCTCCGAGACCATCAGCCTGTCCATCCAGCTGGTCTGGGGCCAGCGTACCCTCACCCTCACCCCCTTGACTACCACAGAGGCCACGCTGAGCCCAGGTAGTAGACGGGATGAAGACCAGCTTGTTTGCCAGACTGGGTCCTTTCCAAGCCCAGAGCTGCACAGTTTCCAGCTTCCCGAGAGTGCAGTAGTAGCAGATTTACAGATGGGAAAGCAGAAGGTGGGATCTTGCGTTTTACTCTAGTATTTTGCTAAAGCTGAGCACAACGGCTTCAAGAGGAACAAATTTCAGCTTTCCCAAGCTCTGGAAGAAAGATTCACTTCAGAGAAAACAAACAAACAAACAAGTGAAAGCAAAACAAACCAATCAAAAAAGACCACAAAACCAAACCAAACCAACAACAACAAACAAAACAACAACAACAAAACAAACAAAAAACCTCCAGAGGATTCATTTTGTTCTCCATGAAGAGTTCCCAGCTGGAAGCTGTTATCTGTCCCCAGTCATTTTGAGGTTTAGGAGTGGTTCAACCCCACACACTCTGTGCTCTCCCAAGTCCTGCACACCCTGAGCTGTTACAGCGAGCAGTAATCGGAGCATCCATCCTGCACATCCCTCCTTGCTTCTCAAGTCTGCAGCATACCACTTGAATTGTATATAATATGAAATAAATGATCCTACAGACACAGAGGTTTGAGTGTGGCCATGGGCTGGTCACTCAATGTTTTTTTGGTTGTGTAGAACATTAAGCAGATAGAAGAGAGTTGCTCCACAGCATAAATTACGATGATCATAAGGCAGCATTCATTTGCATTCAATGATGCACCTCATGCTTCTCATGTTAAGCATGTCTTGGGTGGCAAAGCTTGACTAGCACTGTGATCGTGACTCTCGAATTCAGATGCAGATGGAAAGATGCCGTCATCCCAGGAATGAGTCGGGAAGCTTGTTGCCACGCCTGCCCACGGTGAGACGCGTCTTGCGACTGCTCATTTCTTGAGCACTGTAGAAGAGATCACGCTTATGTGGAATTTGTGACTAATCTGCTACGACAGCTGGAGGGGTTTCCTCATCTCTCAAAAAGAAAGGCAATTCTTTCATCAGACAGTTTTCACCCATCACAGAACATGACCTGGGAGGACCCCTCACCTCTTCCCTTTGCTATGCTCCCATAGGTGATATTGCATCAGTCCCCTGAGTGCAAAGAGCTTCCCTTCCTTGACAGTTGGTCTCTCTGCAGGGCAGTGCCTTCCCACGCATTAACCTTGGGACACAAAGCATCTTCTGTGCTGGAGCTGGGGAATTACATCTTCAATTCCCTCCTCCAACAGCAGCTGGGCTCTGGCTTGTGGGCAGTCATGTGATTTGACCGTGGTTCTTCCCCCAGCTGGAAAATGGGAAGAAACCTACTTCTGTCCTCTCTTATCTTTAACCACAGCTATACTTTTGTATCCATTCTTTATCTATTTACAGTTTAAAACAGAAAGCAGGATTATTTCTAAAGCACCTACCCCAGATTAAATCAGTCCAACCTCTTTGGGATAATTAAGGAGGCCATCACAGACATGTCCATATTGCTGGCTTTGCGTGGGGTCTGTGGGCATTTTCTTAGCACCAGTAGTAAGTAAGAATGCGGGGGGAGCTGAGGACTCTTCCTCCAGGGGAAGAAACACAACCCAGCTGACTGCAAGATGAAATTTACTGCAATATGAAGGAATCACCATGGAAACCTCTTTATTTTATTTCAGCCAATCTTCCTGTGCTGTCACTAGCAATATCACCTTCTCACTAGCCATAAAGAAAGGATTCCCAAAGAGGTTTGTAATCCTTGCTGCCTGGCTGAGCCATCTGCTGGCAAGACAATTTTTCTCCAGGAAAACCATGTTCTCTCTGGTTATCTCTTCTCCTCATCAGGTGTGACTTTACCAACAAAGTATAAGGCACTGCTCCTCCTGCAAGGATGCTAGATTTTAACTTTGAGAATAAGAATAGGCACAAGCAGGAAAATCTGCTATGTCACTGCCATGATTTCCCTCTGTCCTCATACCTCCTTGCAAAGAAAACTGCTGTTCTGCCATGCATCAGCCCTTGAGCACTAGCCCTTGAGGAGCTGCACATCTTGAATAACAGCTCCATCGATCTGCCATGCATGCCCTAGTTCCGAATCAATGTCCTCTGGGAGTGCATGGAAGCAGGATAAACCCAGCAACTTCTCCATGGAAAATCTGAAATGAGACCACTTTGGAGGAGCCCCACAAAGGGAAGCTCCACTTGAATGTTCTTTGCAGGAATCTAATACTTGAAAAAAATGTAATAATCTGCTTTGGCTCCCAGCTGTGGTGACAAAAGTGAGGAAGGGAGCTGCTGACTCTTTGGAGAAACTGTATCTCCCTACACAAATACTTCACAGAAAACAAGCTCTTTGCATGGCACAGGCCCATCCT
This sequence comes from Chloroceryle aenea, assembly GCA_013399075.1. Taxonomy (NCBI): domain Eukaryota; kingdom Metazoa; phylum Chordata; class Aves; order Coraciiformes; family Cerylidae; genus Chloroceryle; species Chloroceryle aenea. The sequence continues at coordinate 528,614 of VWZY01004684.1, forward strand.
GGTCTTCTGGCTGCAGACAAGTAGCAGTTTCTAATTCTCCATGTCAAAATGAGAAAAGCTTTGGGTTTGGAAGATCATCATGACCTGAATTGCAGAGGAAGCTAAACACATCAGGCTTTTCAGACACTTAGTTGGTCACACCTGGGATTCCCTTATATACTATACAATGAAACTTCCCACTTACATTTGCAGTCCTCAGTAGAAGGACCTTAGGCCACCATCCTGCTCATTCAGAGGCATTTCTAAAATGATCAGTGGTTTGGGGACTGTTGGAGTTGTACAACAGCTTCTCAGTCCCACTTTCCCTCTCGCGGTGCTCGGGATGTTGTGAAAAAACAGTTCTCTTCAAGCAGAGCACAGACTTTGCTTGCAAAGCTTCCCATTCTGGAGAAGGTATTGGCTATTCCTTCTCCAGGCTTGGATGAGCACAAGCACCTATCTGCAAACAAACACCCTGCCAGACCAGCTCTCATCCCCAGACTTTGCCAGGTGGACAGTTAATGATGGCCTCTACCTCGCAGGGTGCCCACATTTACCCGTAGCAGGTGCCATTCTGAAGAGATGTCTCCTGTAGCTCCATCTTATTGCATTAGCTGCCGGGAACTGCACAGATCTCAGTGACCTGATTTGCCCCAGAAAACACAATTGCCTCCAGCAAGGAGGGGGTATCATCAAGTACAGCACTTGAGAAGGAAGAAGGCCATGATTAGCGAGCTTCCCCATGCCTTACACTGCAAAATTGCCTTGCCTCTACTTACTTCATGCCAAGAAATAGCCTCCGATATATCAGAGGATGCAGAATCCTGAAGAGAGCACACTTGCCAACAAAGCCCTGGGATAAGTTCAAAGAACAGCAGCTGCTAAAGAAGCATCACCTTGCCTCTTATGCAAGGAAATATTATTTGCAAACTCTACATATTCTCCAGTAAATTCATGGCAGAAATATTACAGCTGTGATGTGACCCACAGCAGAAGCTGAGGTCCAGAGCACTCACATGGCATGGCACATGCATCCTGAAAAGGTCACTAACAAAGACATTTGAAACTTATTCCAAAGATTTGGAAAGGCTGCACATTTTCAGTTATTTTGTTTTACCCCAGATTAAATAAATTGTATTAGACACACTTAAATACAATGAACCTGCAAGCCAGCTTCCTTTCTGAGCTTGACCTCCTAAATCATCAGCTGCACTAGCCATGCCTGTGAAGAGGTGACTAAAGTAATTGCACGGGCAGGTGGCCCAGCTCAACACCCTCCCCGCTCCCCCCCAGTCTTGTAAAGATTCATCATTTCAGATGTACAGGAGGTGTTTCAATTCGTATTTGCTAAATAGCAATTTAATAGCCCAACTTTTTATGATGGATCAGTCATTGTGGTGTGCAAGACAGGAATGTCCACCCACTGAATGAATAAATTTAGTCATCCTCATCCCCTATCAGCTCCTCTTTAGCTGAGTTACAAGGTATAACCTGGGGCATTTCTAGATCTACATCCTTAATAAGCGTGTTTCTCAGTACAAACACCAAAATAAGGAAAGAATTTTCTACCTCTTGTCACCAGGAGCATGTCCCAGGCCTGTCCCAGCAGCCAGAGAGGAAGGGTGGGGAGAAGAGACGAATAAACAGCAAACGGTGGGATACAATGGAAAGTGACTGAGGGTTGCCACTTGTATTCCACCACTTCTGTGTCTTCTCCTTGTGTGTCTTGTTTACCTCAAGTTTTAGTTCTTCAGAACAAAGACCAAATCCCACCGTATCCTGGTACTCTGATGCTAGAACAGCCTGTTCTCAGGCAAGGCCATTCAGTACTTCAGCAATATAAATAACCAGATCTCAAGTCTATTTTTGACATGATGTTATTGTGAAGGAAGTCAACGAATCGTTTTTCCACATGAAGCACAGTTAAATACTTTAGAGAAAACATTTTAATATCACACAAAGCAGACATCTGTTGAAATAGTTCCTACAGATGAGCTTTAAATATTTGGCAGGTATAGGCTTATCGTAAGTTCAGGTGGAGTGATCTCCCCCAACCCCCCCCCCACCCCCCCCCCTTTTTTTTTTTCCCCAATAGATTAAACATTTTGGGGATAAAAATATTAGCAGGTCATGGCAAGCCTGTACAAATCTGACATCTCACAGAAATGGCAAAATTCAGTTGTTTCGTTTCACAAATTTCCTCTTCTTGTCTTTAGGTTGGGTTTTTTTTGTTTGTTTGTTTGGTTTTTTTTCCAGGAATTTTGCATTGCAGTACACCCATATGCATTAGATTTTACTGCAACATCATGTAGGAATTTTCATGATGAAAAATGAATATCGTAAAGCATGGGCCAATGTAACCTTTCAGGAGATTCTGACAGAAATTTGGATCAATGTGTCTTGGAAAACTTTAAAATAATATTTTGACTCCCCAGTTTAATATGTGCTAAATGGTTTTCATATCCATCAATCACTATGTTACAGAGACTTCAGAAAGAGAAATCAGTAGAAAGAAATAGAGCCATATTATGCTTTTACTTACTATTGTACTTACACCATGGATTTAGAGTGCTGTTACTTCAAGTTTGTTTTGCCACAGATTTTTTTTCCGCCTCAGACAACATAGAAGTTCACTTGGAAACATCCTGAGGATAAATTCTACAATAAAGCAATCCATAATAAACACAAAATAGCCAAAAAATTAAAAACTAGAAAAGATTGCATATATTAATGAACTCTTCACACTTTTTTTTTTTTTCCAAGATGGAAAAATGGTAGAAATGTTATTTGCTAAATGTTTTATTTTAAAAATATTTGTCAAATTATGCCATCACAGTTAATCTATCATCACCAATCTGGATACTATAAATATTAATAATTATTCTTTAATAATTATTCTTTAATAATTGAATTAGTAATTCAATAATTAATGGGAATCTTAATACTTATTAATGTTTTCATCATATTTGCCCATTTTTCCATCTGTCCAGCTGTCCTGCACAAAACTACTGAAAAGCAGCTGAACAAGAGCCCAAAGTAATGCCTTTTGTGAGGGCAAGCACAGAGCACATGATCTTGTATCTCCTCCAAGGTCCCAGCAGACCAAAGCATTCAACTACACTCTTGGCTTTAAGAGCAAGAGCAGCTCACCAGTGGCAGCAGAGCCACCTCTGAGCTTTTGGAAATGCTCTTTCTGCTGTTGTTTATAGGAAAAATGTGCCTGAAAAACCTTTTTTTGGGTACAAGGGTCATGAGCCTGTACAAGAGCTTTTTCAGAAGCATGGAGGGGAGTGTGGAAATGCTGTGTGCCTTTAGCACTTAATTCCTTACTTTCAGCCTTGCCTTTGCTGTCTTCACCTGCCCATTTAAGGGCCACTCCTGAGGTGATACAGGCAAAAGCTCTCCAACAGGCTCTTGGGTGGAGTGCATGCTAAAGGGAGCTGTCACAGAGGGCTGTATTCAAATATTTGCCGGGTTCTCCTTTTTATGTCTCCTTGCACATTCCAAATATCATAGGGAAGATCAAAGCCTGCAAATGGGCTGTTTTCCCCCAAAAGGCAACCTAACCGGTTTGCTTTCCCTGGCTAAATTTATCTCAGGTACTTATTAGGGGAGATGTGGGTAGTTATTAGGGGACAATTTAACATTCTTGTACTTTCCTACAAAAAAATAAAAAAAAAAAAAAAGAAAGAGAAAAGGCAGCTCATCAAGTGTATTAGACCAGGGAGATCCTAAGAAAAGACAACTCTACCTCACCATTTTTCCAGCACTGCCCCTTTTCCAGGTTCCAAACAGCCTTCCCATTGATGCTAAACTTCATCAGAAGCATGCACAGCAGTCCCACCACAGGGACCTAGACATTGCTTGGGAAATACCTGTGACATTTATTAACTGCAAGACCAGTAAAAAGTTATCTGGATTAAAAATTGCTACTCTACCTCTCAGGAGAAAGCCAGCTAACCAGTGCTCCCATCCTACCAATAACTCTTTTTGTCTGCTTGCACCCATCACATTTTCACAGCTAACCTGCTGCATATCTAACTAGATTTGCAGGAATGCTTGTGTGACCTTAGGCTTCTCTGTCTCCTGCTAGCTATGATAGTTTGTTCAACCTGGTGCTTGCAGAGCTTGTTTTGCCCATATCTTTAAACCAACACAGTCACTGCACGATTATAAAGACTTGTGCCTTGCAGTTATAGAGGTGCCTCACTTCTAAAGTATCACCCCTCAGGCATCTTCATGTACCACAGGGTATCCTGAATACTAGGTTAGCCAAAAAAACAAGTCTGAGACTCACCTTCAGAGGGCTTTGGAGACACCATAGACTGTGGTTCAGCCTGTCTGCAGCTCCCATCTACCTGAAAAGAAGTGATGTCCTCTCTAGGAAAAGATAAGAACATACTTCCTGCCAAAGTCAATCTATTCTCCACAGAGAAGTGAGGGCTAGATAACGGCAGCCAGACACAGAGCACCAGGGAAAGACGAAGACGAAGATGGGGCAGGGGGGGAAGGAAAAACTATCCACATGCAACTAGGCAGGAGACACTCGGAGGATATCAAAACCATTAGAGAGGACAGATGTCATCTCATCATATTTAGCCACCCAAAAGCTGTCTGTCTAGTGAAAGTTGATCAGCCAGAGACTGTTGTAGAATGTTGTCTACAGTCAACAACAAGCAATAAGCCTCCCTATAAGAAGACTCATATCATCCTATGATGAGGGTGGGGTACATCGTCTTTAGCAGAAGCCTCCCCCTCTCTCTGCATTGCCCACAGGAGCCCCACAGGGGACTGTGCTTACCAGTTTTGTATAGCTGCCATTCCTGATGAAAGGTGAAGCCCATCTCTTAGAGGGTCAGGTTAGATAAGAGTACTCTGACTTGCATGCAAAGTCAATATAGAGTTATTTGTAACTCTATTGTTTTCTTCCCTACCTGAGTTTGATGTGCCAGACCGATAGCCCAGAAGCAATCCCCTTCTAGAAAGAGCTTGCTGGTCCCTGCCACAGGACATTTGCAGTCACCATAAGGTGAGAGAGGAAACCAAATTTATTTGCAGGTGCTTGCATTGCACCAAGAGTGACTCATTTTTATGTAGCATAAACTGCTCCACGTGCACCAAAGAAGGCTGGACCAACCCAACAGAGGTGTTGACGCAGCATTTACTCCATGTCATCAGATATGGTATTTCTTTTTAAAACTCATCCCACGTGTTCAATTGCAAGATGACAACCCAAAACAAGGCAATGCCTTGCCCTACAAGAGCTACACAGGTTAAAGCAGATGACAACTGTATTACCCTAAGTAATGAGGGGAAAGCAAACGCACAGGAGGGGAAGGAGAACAACCTGCGATAATGTGACTTGGGTTTTGCAGGTCAGTCAGAGATGGCCCTTAAGCTCAACGAAGAGTAAATTTTTTCCTGTATTTAACTCTCTGTTGCCAAAGACCACCTTAAGTCAGCACAAAGTTAGATGACTAGAAATTCAAGAACTAGGAGTCACCTGACAAATTAAAGTGTACCCACCTCTGTCACATTTTAATGAACAGATTATGCATTGGTTGGACATATAAACAGTAGCCATGGAGAAATAGTCCCATCTCTCCCCAGAATAAACATTTCACAGTTTTAATTTTGTCCTGATGTTGTAATGATCACAACTAACCTGGGTAATCAGTCATTAAACATGAGCTAATTCCATGTCCTGCTATAATTATTATTGTTTCCTGAAAACATAACATGTAGTACAAGTACAATATGTGTAAATTGAAATATTGCTTTTGTAAGGTTATTTATGACTACCTTCAGCTGTAAGCATTTATAACTGAAATTTATTGTCCACGGTCTTTTCATATAAATATTTTATGTTCAGCCTCAGGGATATGCATCTTTTTTGTTTAAATGTCTCAGTCTTGGTGTCTGCAGAAGCAAAATAATCTCAGGAGAGTAAGTTTGCTGTCCTGTGTTATTTGGCCATCCTGCTGTTAAAGTAAGGCAGCGTTATGTGTGCTATATATTACCCATCCATAGGTGCATGCAGATGTGAATTAGCAGCAGGCTTGCTGTATTACTCTCACATATAATATTGTTAGCCTAGCATGCACAGCATTCCTACATCCAGTGGGGCAGCACAGAGTCAGTACTTCTTTTATTGCAGGATTTCTTCTGAGATTCTTCTACTGAGTTGAGGAAAATGTCTGGGGCAACTGGAAAAAAAAATAAATCTGTGAAAGTCAACAAAGAGGAAGGATTAACAGAGAAGGTGCTGTTGAATTTTAAGTCTCTCTTTTCTTATTTCTACTCCCATGCCAATGGGAGTAGCAAGTAGTGTCCCGAAGCAAAGCAGCAAGGGTTGTTTATATAATGGGAAACAAGTTTAAGTCCTTATAGGAAAGGCTGGGAGCCAGCTAGACACAGGACACTACATGCACCTCTATGCGACAGCAGAATGACATTTTCAGTGTACTCAAATATATTAAAGTATTGGTATTGCAGCAGCAGAAGGAGAGGCATCTCTTGCCTTTACTCCTTCCAGTGCAGAAGCCCAGTGCACCTAAGGAAGGGGCAAAGCAGGCCTCCAGTTCAAACTCAGCTTGCTGCCATTGCCACACATTGAGCAACTCCAGCAGTCGACACTGAGCATCCCCAGTCTGTCTCCTACCAACCTTCCTCTACCTGGTGTCGGGGCTGGTTTGCTCTGTGCTGTGCCTGGAGCTGATGAAGATGAACAGAGAGTGATAAAGTGGTGCCCCTTCAATCCCAACCACTAAATTATAATATATCATTTGTGTTTCCATGGCACCCATCCAGGAAAGTTGAAGGGACTGAGAATGAAGTAGCTGAACTGCTAACAAAAATAATGTATGCTTTTTAATGATAAATTACAATTTCTCCAGTGAAGGGTCTGGAAGAAGGCCAGGTCCATATCAATCCTTTCAAAAGGAACTAATGGTTCTCCTAGGACTCCCAGTCCCTCCCCATACTTCCAGGAAAAATTGCAGAAAGATCCTTAGGGAAAGCTGAAGAGCCTCTTGATGAACACAATATACAAAGGGTGAGCCAGCATGAGCTTTGCCAGGGAAAATTACACCACTCTGTCCTAAATAATAAGAATTTACTGAAAGGAGAAACAGAGTAATGGTTTGAAGGATAGGCAAGAGATATCATGTGGACTCTCAAAGGAGATTTATCTTAAGTGCCCCAGAAGACTGTTAACCCTTGAAGCATGAAACAGGTGCACATGCTTTCTGTGCTCACTTTCAATTATCTGCACTGAGGGACTGCTGAGCACGTTTGCCTCTGGATTCCCCATTTTCATAAATGGATAAACACACACGTGGGTGCCTCTCTCTCAGGCGCCTCATCTCTGCCTGCTCACAGTCTTTCTGTCTGATATTGTTTTCACTGCTACCCATATAAATCAGGAATAAAACCAGAGGAAAACCTGCCTGCAAGATTGTCATCAAACCCCAGCTCTGCAGATAAATCCTCTGTGCAATGAAATGGGACTAACCACTGCATGTGGGGGGGGGGGTTTGCCTTCTAGTTTAACTTCTGAGCACTCCTTTATCACAGAATTTTTAACAGCCCTGGAGTACTTGGTGCTATATCACTTACAGTATGTAAGGGTTATTGATCTCTTCAAGTTCACCCTCATAAGTGCTTCCCATCAAGTGCCAGGAAGTCAACCAGTTTGAGCTGTGTAGCCTATCTACAAAACTCAGGATGAAGCAACTAAGACTCCTTGGGAAGTGGGTGTTCATTTGTTCTGCTTTTTTTCCAGAGGGAGCTCGAGTGCATGTAATGATGTTAACACATCATGTTTGCATGCCCTTAAAAATAATTTTAATAGCTGCACTGAGTGCCTCCGAATGTTAAGTATGTTTTATAAGTAGTTGGATAACTAGCTGGATGTGCTAGTAAATAAAAAAATAAGACTCTAAATATCAGCACTGTTTCATAGTCAAGAGTACTTTTTCAGCCATGCAGTAATTCCCAATGTTAAAAACCTCGATTTTTACTATACTGCAACTAGAATTCACACCTAATCTTTTTAAGTTATACTAAGTATCTCTCACCTGTTAATCTGATTATCCTCTTGCAAAGAGTGAACATGATTTATGCTGAGAGGGCAGGAACATTTCCTGAAGCTGGAAATTTCCTTCCCAGGCTTCTACATGAATCAGTGGCATCAAATATGATGCTGCCTGGTTTAGGTTCAGGTGACACTAAAATTTGTTTGGTGTTACAACTTCATGTAGGATTACAAGTGTTGGGGCAGCTTTTGTATCACCAAACTTTTCCTGAGCAGAGGTTATCTTCCTGGCACACTCATCTCACTCAGCTGGAGAAAGCCGTGCTAGCTATGTAGTCATAGTAAAGAGGAAAGGAAACTAGTAAAGTGCTAAGGGCAGCTGTTCAGATTCACCCTTCCTCAAATCTCCTGTTTATGGCCCAGCAGAGGTTGACAGAAAACAGAGCTATGTCCTTTCACCCAAAATCCATGCCTCTGAAATCTATTGGCTTAGAACAAGTGTTCACAGGGAGCGGAAAGAAGGGAGGGAATAAAGCAAAGATAATAAAAGAGAAAGTGTCACCTATGAGATAGTTTTTGTTTATTTTTTTCTATAAGTATTTCAGGATTTTTCTTTTTGTTACCACAGGATGGGATAAGATATTGGCAGAAAGAGCAAAGGCAGACTACTCAGCTCTTCAGGGAGTGAAGACTGACCTTCTGCCCAGCCTTGCAGTTCCCATGCCATGGAGCAGGACATCCTAATAGAGCAAATCCAACTGCAGCGGGTTCCAGGGGGAGACTTTCTGGCTGCCCACACCCATGCCCACTCCTGCCCCAAGCACCGCTTCTTTAGTGATCAGAGATACCCGGTAGTGACAGACCCCAGCCCTGCCATGAAGAAATCCAAACCCAGCTGACCAAAACAACTCAAAAAAAATGAATGCAACCTCTTGGCAGTCCTTCTGCAGACCAGCTTCCTTTAAAATAAGGGCTATCAGCTATTTCTGCTCCTTCCAGTATCAAATGCATTCTTGCCTCTCAACAATGCAGAATTTAGTTCATTTTTATGCTCCCATAAGAACAAAAAATATTACTTAGATGAATGTTTACAGGAAGCCAGGAGGGCAAGCTGGGGCAGGACAGCAGTAGATGACTCCTGGTCATCAAAATACACACTGAATATGACACAGCCATTGCTCACACCATTAAAATATTCCAGTTCCGCTGTACAGATGATTGCAGTGAGTTTTGTGCTCTCGAGACGAGTCCTCGCACAAGGCTGCTCAGCCCTGCTGTGTAGCTCCACTATTGCTAAACCCAGTCCATAAATCACAATGGGACAACATAAACCAGGACGGAGACATGACTGCAGAGTGCCTGAGATCTAAGATCAATATTCATTTTACAAACCTCTCCAGAAGAGTTCCTTAATTAATTGTTAGAACTGAAGTAAAAATTGACCCCTCAATTTGTTCCTGTGGCCTTTAAATCAATTTTCTTTTCTTTACAAATCACCATTTTAGAACTGGCAAATGAAACAACACTTCTTTTTTCTTTATTAAATATATAAAAAAAGTACCTACTCTCTGAATGTACTCCAAACAGCCCTCAGAGGGCAAGAAGCCAGCATCTCCCAGTTTAATCTAGAAGAGGGGAAATATTTCCCCAATTGCAAACCAACACAAAGAGTTTACCCAATTCGCCTCACACCCCTGCATCTACAAACTACTCCCTCCTTCCTCCCCGCCAGCCAAAAGCTGGTCCCCAAGGCCCCATTTCTTGGTTCACTTATTAAGCTGTGTCGCCGGCACAGCAGGGAGCTCTGATTGCAATGAGTAGAAATGTCTACGGCTTCCTAACCGGCCTTTATTTCCCTTTTCTTTACCAAATCTTGAATGTCAGCTGAACCACATCAAAAGTTATCAAGTGCAAAGAGTCCCTTGCTTCATGTGACCATGTACCTGCCATAACTTCAGTCTTCTAATGAATTTATCCCGCACTGCGACCTGCACGATAAGGAGGAAAGAAAATAGGATTCAAGAAATGAAGGGTTTTACTTAATGTCACTGGGGTCCCGGTTTATGCAGACTGGAATTTCCCGAGCTCTCAGTGTGAGGTTCATAATCTTTGTTCTACCTTCTTCTGCATCTTCTCCTGAATTCCCTTAAATCCATTATTTTGCCAATGCTTTCAAAAAATTGCCAAAAAAACCCCAGTTTATGTAAAGCTGGAGTTTTTTCCTTATAGCTGATGCACTGATGGCACCCTCCCTGTATTTTACAGCTTGATCCCTCCATAACATGAGTTTAACATAACATTTCTCTCTGGGAGAACAGGCAGCTCCCACCTGGGGATGCTTTCTCATTGATGATGCTCCACCTTGCAGATCTAAGACTGGATTGAGCCATGTTATTTCCCACCCACAGTACCCCAGCCATAGAAATGACCTGAGAAGCCCCACTCACAGTGACCAGGATGAGTCTGTAGAGTGGTCTTGGCAGCAGGAGAAGCCTCTGCTGGATTACATGTTGATGGTGGGAACAGGTGACCTTCAGATTCCCAATGCTCAGGACTGCTTATCACCAGCTGTCTTATAACATGGGGCCAGCATATCCAAAAGCCCTCCAAAATCTAGGACAAAATGCATATGAGCTCGACATAAAACAATTTTCTCTGTGAGAGTTTAAGTTGGCAGAAAGATCATTGTAGATCAATATCTCATGGATTTCTCAAATATTATTCAGAATACACTTATTTAGTTGCACTTCCTCACTATAATGAGGAGAATTAGTAAGTAAATAGACACATAATCTAAGGAGTCATATTTTCCAAGGACGCGGTGGGGATGCCAGGTTGGCTCCAAAGTCACCTGGAAACACTGTCAGGTGGACCCAAGTCACCTCTGCCCTGCACAGGCACCGTGAAGATGGGCAGTGGAAATGGGCAGATATTATGTCTGCATTTTAATGGCACACTCCTGTGCAATTTTTTAAATTGATAGCTCTGCACAGCATTCACAGATGAATACCATCTGGTGTGGTGATTTATTGCCCCTGAATTTCTCAAGTTACTTTTTTCTTTTTTACTTTTCTCACCTTACCTTTTTTGTCTTATATTTTCACTCTACAAAAACATTTTCTATAGAAATGCAGTTGAGAGAGGCATTTCCCTAACATGCTATTTTATCATAAGACAAACAGCGGCCTGTCACTAGCCAGACCAAGAAACAACTGATGTATGGGATCTATTTAATATCTCTGCAACTCCAGAGGTCTTCTGATCGTTTAAACTGTTCTTTTCCAGTGTTGCATGAGATGATTATAACAGGTCATAGGGAAAAATTAATATATGATGATGTGTTTTAATGCACTTAGAAAGGGAGGAAAAAAAAAAATAGTGTTGTAGAAGCAACCCTATCCCTTGCCCTCCTGACTTTCAAATGACTGATCTGGGAGAACACAGTAAACTTATTTTGTACTTTTGTTCGTTGTGGCTTTTATTGTAATTTTAGTGTAACCTTCCTAAGCTTTGCTTTGCACTTTACTTCCAGCTCACACCTTACCTCTTTCGGTGACTGTGCTGTCCATCACTACAGCTCCCAAGTTCTCCGTGTTCGTTGATATTTAGCAGTGGCCCATAACAGCACTGCGCTTGGACCGGGGGCTGAGTGGGAGGAACACGGGCCAGGGGTCCAAGATGCATGATGCTGCCAAGCATGGGCAGGACAGGGAAGACAAGCCTGTGTTTTGGAAAGGGAAAGCATCTTCTAGTAAGGTAGTGCAGCTTCCTGCCCTCAAAGCAAGTTCTATCACAATGGGTTGGGAAACTCAGGTCTATGGTGATCAAACCATCTCTTATTTTTTAAATTTTGAATGAAAAGATTTTGTCATTTTTAACTATGGATTTTTGCTGGATTTGTGACCATTCTGGAAAGCAAATGCTGTTACACTGAGGAACCTTGCACATGTTTGGGACTGGGTGAGAAACCAAAAACTCTACCAGGCTTGCCAAAAGAGATTTTAATCTCACCCCAAAAATCAATTTGTCCTAAACTGGAGTTTCCAGAGGGAGCTCTGAAACCTCCCTGTGGTCTGGGACACATGGGAACCCCCATACCTCTGCCATGCCTGGCACAGAGCTGAGCCCTTCAGGGACCTCCTCATGTCCCTATCTCCTTCCAAGGAGTCCCCTCCCTGACTGAACACTGCCTGGCAATAACATCCACAGATGCACTCCAAACTCAAACCTCAATCAGCAAACACAGGTTCATGGCCAGGAGGCTTTTCCAGCAGCTCCAAAGGGTATGGAATCACCAATCCACCCTCTGTTCATACACACTCTGAATGATTTGTGATTTATTTTTTAATATAGCTACCACATTAGACATCCAAATCACCTTTTTTACTTTCCTAGGAGGAAAAGTTTCCCTATTGTTTAAATATGTTAGGCTGGATGGAAACCAGACCATAGTCTGTCCTTTCACTCATGTGAAAGTATAATTAAAAGTCATGTTAAAGTTGGGAGATCAAGAGAGTTTGTGATAGATAACAAGCTAGGAGCTGTCAAAACTGTCAGGCCATTAAGAAATGAAATAATTCACACCCCAGTAATTGCTTTTATGTGCATTTTCCTATAAAATCCAGGAGACATGAGTCACAGGTCCTTACAAAAGAGCCCTGTTTATCAGCCTCGAATATCCTATGTTGCACTTTTACTTTCAGGGAGTGTTTGCCACAAGTATCTCCCTCCAAAGTTCTAAAGAAAGAGAACGCAGCAGTCAGTGTCACTGTGGTGTCCGCTGCTCCTCCCTGTCCCCTTCCCATTCCTGGAGCCAGGGGCGGCCTCAGGCACTGCTGTGCCACTCTCACCCCAGGCATCTCACTGCCACCAGTGACAGATTTGGTCCTGAACACCTGTAGCACAAAGAGATTTTGGCTTTGCATAACATCACATGGTGATTTTTCTTCCTCCCACACAATTCTGTGATTTCTTTGGTCTTTTTAAGCAGAATAAATCATGTAACCAAAAATTCTGGAGCAGCAGCAAACTGACGTTTGCACTCAGGCTTCCTCACAACAGCTCCTCAGTGCACGTGGGGAAGACGTAGTGATGCCACTTATTTCCACGTGTTCCACGGGAGGACTGAAGTCACCTGCAAAGTTTTGCTTCTTCCACAAAATGGGTACTTTGGGAAGGAGTAAGGGGAGGCAGGAATAGCAAGAGGGCTGTGTTTTAAATCAGATTATTACCAACATTTCTGACCTCCAGGTGTCGATTGTGTTTATGTCACTAACCTGTTCAGAGTGAGAGGGCTGACTGAAGCTGATGGGAGAGGAGGGTATGGAAGACATTGCAGAGCCCTGCTCACTCCTGCAGTGTTCAGCCACTAGATGCCCCTGCACGCCACACAGTCTACCGGGCACTGCCGGGCTTTACCAGCCAGGAGAGACAAAGCTGAGGCTCAACCCCACCAGAAGATGTGTTTTTGCCACTGTTTCTGGCAGTTACATCTTTAACCAGCATTACCCTGTTGTAACAAGAGATATGGGATGTGTGTGCCAAGGGTCTTCAGGACCAACCCAAAACCTTAACGGTCCTTGACTTACCCCCGTGTTGTTGCACAAGTGAAGCCACATCTTTCCCACCAGCCAGTTTGCACAGCGTGGGAGAGTAATATGGGGAGATGTAAAAAGCTGACAAGTACTACAAAAGGCTCCAGGTATGATTTACTTACTGTGCTGCACTATGTAGTGTCAACTCATTTCCCCAGATGATCTGGGTGCTGCCCATCCAGGGAGAAGGATGTTACCACACAGGCTGATGATTGCTTCCAGCTCAGTGGTTGTCAGGCCCCCATTTATTTTGCATACCATTAGCAGGATAACAAAGCCACTCCAGCTTTTTCACCTTTCCTTCATAAGGCACAACTGACTGCATGCTGCAGAGGGAAAAGAAAGAAAAAGTGAGCTTAAACCTACATGCACAAGTAGTGATGGACCCAGGGGCTGTCATCTTTAGGCATGAGGCATGCAGATTTTGTGCATCCACGGCCACAACCAAGGTCAGGCCAAAAGCTGGGACAGGACCTGTTACTTTCTCAAAGCCTATTTTGGGGGGCTGGTGGTTTGGGGTTTTTTTCAGTGGTGGTGTTTTCTTTTTCAACCCCTCTGGAGATTTCCAAGTTCTTTGCAGAGATTGCCCAAGTCTCGGGTGCCCCTGTGGGTGGGGCAAGCACCGGTTTCACTATGAATTTCATCTACAAACCTGGCTATGAAGTTCTAAGCACTCAAGAAAATGGAGTCTGGGGGTTGGACCTGCAGCCTGATCTGTACCAACACGCACATCCCACAGATGGAGAGGCTGGGCAGGAAGCGCCTCGTGACTCATTTTGACTCTTGACAGTCTGTCCATGACACTGCTGCCAGGATCATCTCTCATCGATTGCTCAAGCTTTTCTAACAGTCACACACTTTAGAGTGCCTGGGTTAAAATCTGGTGGTGCTGTGCACGCATTGTCTCCTGTGCGTAGTGCCCAGGCCGCCTCCCCTGCCTCTGTGATAGCTCTCCCTTGCCCTCGATGGTACCAACCTTAGTCCTTTCCCCATAGGGCTGTAAATCCCTGCCAGACGATTCTCACCCAGCCCACATGCTGGCTCTGCTCAGGGGCTTCAGCTTGAAACCTCCACAGCATCACCCTAAACAGCTCCTGCCCCATAGCCAAGTAAAAGTACAGTTACTTGTGGAAATAAACACCCGTGCGAGCATCAGGGTAAACTGTTGAATCTATATCCTACACCAGGAGGGACCAGCATCTGGAGGATATGTTTTCTGGACAAGTCTCCATCAAAGCTTGTGAGGCAGACAGGGTAAATGCTGGGTTTTGGTTTCTGGTGAGTCTTTAAAAAAGTATCTGAGAGCTGAGAATGGGCTTATTTGACCATTTAACTGCAAAGTGGTTTTTTTCTCAGCCATAGGATGTGGCTCCTCAGCACTTGGACTTGGCATGGAGCAGGGCTTCCAGTCCTCCCTAAATCACCCTCTAATCAAAAAAAGTTTTTTGCTCTTTTCTGAGCAAATCCCACATCTCCCCACCTCCAACCATGCTCCCTGCCACTGACGGATCATCTCCTCCCTGAGGGAGTCACCCCAACACTTGTTTTAAAGTTTTCCTGGGACCAGCAGAGGTAGGGATGCTGCAATCCGGGGAAGCACAACCAGGCCTCCCCTACAGAGGAAGGTGATGGGGGGTTGTGGTGGCCCCACATACTGCAAGGACCCTGAAGCCACACTGTGCCCCCCAACCTGTCCCCATCAGTGTCTCCTCCATGGTGTGGGCCCCTGCCACCCGCCTTGGTTCACCTCCCTCCCTGCAAAGCAGCCTCTTGTAAATATTTGCTCAAGGGAGATTCTCACTGATAAGAGAGCCGGGAGGCTTCTCAAGGTGACTGAAGAGGGAGGATTAGGGCTGTCTGAGCAGGGCTGGGCGCTATGGGAGGCTGTTTCCATGGGGAGCAGGAATCCAGCTCTGCTGGTGGCCATCCCACTGCACAGAGCCCGAGGGATCCTGCTGAGAGACATGAATTCACCTCTGGGGTTCAACCCATCCCCAGCACGAGGGTTTGGCAAGACCTCTGAGCAGAGCAGGAGTACAGGCCCTCAGGATGACACCTCCAAAGGGAGTTCTTCATGCCAAGCCAGTGCTTTCAGAGCTACGACAGCCTCTGCCCACATGCTCACATATACAGCACCTTGCACACCTTGTCCCCCAAAGGATGATTTCCAGGGTGTGCTTGGAAAGGACATTTCCCTTCCCTGCCACTCTGCACCAAGGGTGGCCATGGAAAACACCTTTGGAAGAAGAAAACATAACTATCATTCCTTCCTCCACCCTTTCTCTTTTTGTTATTTATTTTTTTAAATCTCACTCCCTGGCAGAAACTTCCCTCCCCCATTTTCATAAGCCACCTCATCCACGGGCTGGTGGTGACAGCTACAGGGAACAATGTGGCTTTGAGGCTCCTGGTGCGTGCAGGCAGGGGATGGGGTGCCGAGCTCTGCGACGGTTGTAATCCCCCTTTAATTGCTGCATAAACACAACCAGTGATTTCCATGTCTTGGCATAGCTGAGTGCAGCACTTTCTGACTCCAGGAGGAATTTTTAACTGACAAAAAGAAAAGTTTTTCTCATATGGGACTAACATAAACCAAGTTCTCAGTATTTCAGCAGAGGTGCTAGAATTAACACAGTTAATACCAGAAAACCACTACCATGGACATAGTTAAATTAAAAAAAAACAACAACAGAACACACAAAAAATTAAAAAAGCCTATCCCTTCCCAGAAACAAGCCCTTTTATATAATCAGTTACAGCCACACTACACCACTTTTCCCATATCAATAAATGAAAGCAGCACAAGCAGCTCCCGACGTTGACAGCTGTACGCACAGTAAACTGCAAGCTCAAATCACCGAGCGACACTCACTGGAGCTGTAAATCACTGTCGCGCTGAAGTTGATGGAGTTAGATTGATTTCAGCCAGCTACACATGCGAGTCGGTAATTCTGCAATTAAACTTTCAGGTACCAAAATACTTTTTCCTTGAATTTCAGAGCACTGGACAAGTGTTATGAAACTCAAGAGAATTTTTCTGTGAAATATCTTGAAGGTTTTTGATGCCTGTGGTTGGGTTGTTAAAATCCCACATAAGCCAACTACAGACAAGCCCTTTTTCTTGTTAGAGGAGTAGACTAGAATGAGAACTGGAGGAAAAGGCATTTTCTTCTAGGAAGTGCTGATACGCAATTTTGGTTTTATCAGAATTTTCCACAGGAGAACAATAATTTTCAGTAAAATATCATGACTCAAAAACATGTCACTCTGCTTCAGGTTTTGTCCCTTAATGCTACACCCTGCCCCGACGTTTTTTTGTAGTCTAAGATTTTTCACCAAAACTCATAAAACCTTGAAAGCTCAAGATTTTCTCAGCTTAGCACACACCATCTCTCTGTCTGTGCAATCCTGGAAGCTGCAGGTTGCAACGAAACTTGACATGGACAGGAGAATAGAAGGCAGCAGCTACTGAAAAATATAATCCCCATGAGACGTTCTAACACCATTTTGCACAAGAATACTTTGGTTTTCAGCCAGAATGGCTTGGTTCTCAATAGTATGACGCATAAATGCCAAGATTTGGGGTGGAAAGCAGATGTGCATGTGAAAAAGGTCACTTTAAGTGAAGAAAACAAAACAAAACAAAACAGAAAAAAATAACATAACAGCTTTGCACCTCTGGTAAGGAGAAAGCTGCACTATAAATCTGACAAGCTGTATTTCTGGGGGAGTCCTGTGAAATCTCAGCCCCGTGGGGACTCTGGTATTCACCACATTGGGATTAGAACTCCTTCCTTAGGATGTTCTGCACTGCTTGGTTCTGACCAAAAGTGGCACTGATGTTCACAATGTGCCAACCAACTCTTCAAGTCATGCTCAGCACGTGGAGTGACAGAGACATCCCATCAAAGCCATCTCATGACAACAGCTACAACTAAGACCAGCACATTTGCTCAGACTAAGGTCACTGGTCCAAAAACCAGCTTCAAAGGCCACAGACAAACCAGTCTCCAATATTCAGGCCAGATTTTCACCTGTGGGTATCTCAACTGCAGCCATTTGCAGGCTTGTGTCTAAGTGGGAAGTGTGCAACTGGCAGATGCTGTGCTCCAGCAAATACTGCGTAGTGCTGAGAGCATCACCTACCAAAGCCACACCCCAGCTCTCGGTTTCTAACTTGCTCCAGTGCAGACAGCTGGCGGGCAGGGTAACCAGGGCATCACAGCCCTGCCTGCATATAGTACCTGCCCACCCACCTTTCCTTGAGGAAAAGGTCTTGATTCCAGCAGATACAGTTAAAGCTTTCATATTAGCTTTCTGAAAAACCTCCAAATTTGTACAAGTGTGGAGAAAAAGTAGAAGACAGACAAGTCGAAGCCTATAAATTTTTTGTGTATGTGCGTCCCCAACCATCTCAGGTATGGCAGTGACCTGTTCCGGGCAGCCAGCTCTGTTGGAGAGCCTTATTCATCCAGTACAAGAACAGAAGGCAAGGTATAAGGCGTTCCCTTTCCATTTGAGTTATTCCACTTAAGTGCTCCAAAAGTTGGCAGAAGTTGAGGGCACACCTATTTGCATGAGTCACGAGGAGGAAAAATGATTGCATGTATGGCCCATATGATACCAAGCTGAGCTGATCCAAGAGTTGGCCTTCAGACTCTGCAGCAGCACTTGGCTTCTGAGCAGTCAGGTGGGCGGATACAGCATACCAGGGATGGGATATTTGCTATTGACAGGGAGGGATACAGGCTCTCCAACAGGTAAGGATGCAGCTGGGACGTTATGAAAGGACAGATTTTGGCTACCTTGCAGAAAGTTTGGGGGAAAAAAAAAATTGTCATACTTTTCCTGCAATTGCACCAAAGTTTCAGTGGAACACTTACCCTGAAAAGTTCAAAAAGACTGCTGGAAAAAAAAACTCAGCAGATTCCTGTTTGTGTGTATGTACCTCACAGGCACACAAATTCCGTCAAAAACTCCAAATAACTTTTGATAAGCGAGTAATTACCTACTGGGGAGTCGCACCTCTGTCTTGCCATGCCTTGGCAGACAGCTCTGGGGACAATCTTTGTCACATAGGCTACAAACATACAGAAGTTATACCGTAAAACATACTATGCTCAAAACCAAGAGCAAAACGTGGTTGCTGTCATCCCCGCATTTCATGGAAAATTGTTAAAAGCGAGAAATATTAGATCATTACATATCATTAAACCAAAACCAAACTACAACCATTAAACCATCGAATCATAGCTTTAGAGAGGTAAAGGTCTTCATCTGAATTTCTTGAAGCATTGCACATATAGGCACCAACACCAGATGCTGCAGTGGGGTGAAGCACAGCATTGATCCCTACTGTTCAGCAAACCCCATGACAGAAATCATGTCAGCGGTCCAAGAAGCTGCCAGTGGGCAGAGAGGGTCTAGGTGATGAACAGCAGCGTGTCTTTTGCTGTCCTCCAGCAGACAGGCTGTTTTGAAATGTAGGGCACATACTGCTCCCAAGGAACCAGACATGATGGGATTTGGACTGTCTGCACCTTCCACGGCCGCAGAGGACTGCTCTGGTAGGTTTGCTTCTTTCCCTTTTCTCTGGAGATGAGGCTTTCAAGGGATAAGCTGAAGACTACACTGATATGGGGTTCCTCTGCACATTTCCATTCATAAGCCACTGAGCTGGTAATTTTATAAGCCATAATTAGATGTTTTCTGACACCTAATCCGCTCATGTGTCTGTTTTAATTTTCCCCATCGAATGTGCAGAGGTAGACGACAGCAAAACAATACTCTCCTTATTCGCTGCTCGTCAGCCCCAGGAGGAACACCGTTCTCCAGAGCTGCGGTGGCAGCCTTCCGAGCTCAGGGAAGCAAGGCACCAGAAGCGCTGGGAAGAGAGAAAAGAACAATGGGTGTTGCAAGCCCAGGGCTTGATCAGGGCACTTTCCCTCCTCTCCCCTGCATGGGCACACAGCCAGTTATTCCCAGCTTACCACAAGGAGCAAAATTTCCACTGTAAGCTCAGGAACTGGAGGGCAGAGCACTGGTGTACAGGTTCTCTCCCTCCCCCAACCCCTCAAGTCACTCAGACTCTGTGACATTTGTGTGTCAGAGACCTTGCTTCTCAGAGTTCCTGCAGCCTCGGTCAGCCCACAGGTGCACCTCTGTGTGCTGTGCCCCCACTCCGCCCCAGCAACTGGGGCACATCCTTAATGGCAGCGGTATTGCCCCTAACACTGACAGCACATGTTTCAGACTTGGGATGGTTCAGGACCGTGCAAGGTAAATACAACTGACAGTATAATTGATGTGGTTTTTCTCCAAGCAAGTCAAAAGAGTTTTGTTTGTCTGGGTTTGAATGTCAGATGGCTGCAGCTCATTTCATCGGTGCATTATCAAATTCCTTTCTTTCAGGTAAGAGGGTGCAACCAAATCACAGCTAAGAGGATTAATGGAGATGTGTGGCACCCGAGTCTGAATTAAGTTCAGGTGAGAGCAAACAAAAATTCATCATCTAACAACCAGCTATCCACAAAGGGTTCACTATTTCCAGAAGAGCAGTCAAACCCTGGTGCCAGATGCCATCAGCAGTCCATATGAATCATCCCTGCAGTGAAGCTGTAGAACAAGATGTTGGTTTGCCATGTTCTTGCTTGATAAGTGGCAACCTTACAAATCCAGGGAAAGGGAGGAAAACGTTGAGATTTCGTAACACAGGGATTATGAACTGGGGTCTGCCCTACAGAACACATATTTCTTGAAGCACTGACTGGAAAGGAATGGGGTGTCCGTGAGTCTGGCTCATCTGCAGTCTACTGTGTAACCTGGAAGACTGACTAATTTTAGCCTTTTTCTCTGAAAATGGAGGTGAATTCTCCAACATCTCAATGGTTAATGTCTAATACTGACCACAGGGAGTCCTGATACCATAATGATGTGACTGGACAAAAGAGAGGATGGAAGAAACTTCCTCAATACACAGAGAAAGTGTTCAGTCCAAAGAGAAACACAGTTATGGAAAACATTGAGAGAGGTCACCGAAGAAGCAGCAAAACTGTGAACTGATCTAGGCCAGTGGTGCTGAGGGGACTCTTTCACTGGCTGCTCAGCAGGTAACCTAACCTGTGATTAGATAGCCATATGTGGAACTGAGAAAAGGGAAAATGGCTGGAGTTTTAAGAAGGTCTGACCCTTGTCCCCATGAAGCACTACCTTTGTAAACAAGGAGGCAGCCTGGCCAGAGGCACATGGGATTAGCACTTGCATTTAGTGTGATCAGAAAGGCAGATTGCTGTGGATGAGGAAGGAGATGTTAATTTACTCTGAGACTAGCAGGGACCCACCCATGAAGTATCGGGTTGGTTTTCTGAAGGGATTAAGGAGTCCTCACCCTTTTGGGAATTCTCCGTGCTGTTTTTGTTGCTGTCATCCAACAAAGGTGCGGCACCAGAGAGGTCACAGGAGAGGTGAGCAACATGTTGAGTGCTCTGCTTCCCCCAGGATGGAGCAACAAGCAGCAACCAGACCAGGTGAGTCAGAAGAAGGGGGAAAAGAATAGGGAAGATTGGGAACTTGCATCAGAGCTTCCTGATTAGAGCTCAGGCCCTTATGATCCTTAATAGTGACAACTGATTTTAATAACTACTGAATTCTCTCTCTCTTCGATTTCAGTACAACAGGCCATGGAAGAAAGAAAGTGAACTCTTCTTCAAAGATGCAGCTGGACTTGCAGGGGTTGGACTTTCCCATCCGGCTTGGATCTGGTACAGCTCTTCCCCAGCTGGGGAGAATATTGGGCACATAAATTTGCTTTTTCTTCCATTATCAATTCCAAGGAGTACAAAGTGTCATTCCCAAACACAAAACCAATAAAAAGTGGAAATTGGTGTCTCCTTCTACAATCCTCCTGCCCACAGGATTTGAAGGCGAGTTGAAATGATGACAGGGCCACTCTACTTGTAATGGAATGTAGGGGCAGTGACCACACATTGTGGTTTATGAGATTCAGATTGGACATTAAGGAGAAAACATCTAGGAGACAAGCACAGACCTGGAAGAAGTCACCCAAGAAAGGTGGTGAAATGTCCATCCAGAGCAGAGATCAAGCTTTGGGTAGTCAAAGCCATAGCTGACTTATCTGGTGTTGCAGACGGTCCTGTTCCAGATTACAGACTTCCTGAGGTCTGTGCCCACCATCACTTCTATGAGACCTTGGGGGAAGAAACAAAGCAGAATTGGCATAAATGGATTAATCCTTCCTATTTTGAAGCCTCTTGTTATTTTTGCAAGTCATCAACTGTGTCTTTTCATGAAATGAGGGCAATACCATACACCAGTGGGTAAGCACAGCATGGGCTGCCAGTTCTCTTGAATCCCCTTAGCTCATATTAGGAACCAGTGGGGGCCCAACTCCTCTCCCGTGCTCCTTTGAGCAGCGGGTTCTGTCTTCTGGGGAACTGCTGGAAGAGATGGAGGGCTGAGCTGTGCAGGTAACCTATTTTCAGTACTGATGGGTCAGAGAATTGGGTATTTTGATTCCCAGACTTTATCCTTTTTTTGACTATCTACAGAAAGCCTTTTTATGTGGTAGTCACTGATGGAAATCTCACCAGGAAACTGGGAATGACTGGTTTAGAAGCACAAGATGACAACTCAGTCTCCACTGCCCTGCTGTTCCCATGTTGATACTCCAGATAACACCACTTTTTGACTTCTAAAGATGCTCGTGTGGATGCCACTAAAAAGCCACACTTGAAGCCTTCACATGACAGGAAAAGAATGGTTTTCAGTGTGAGAAAAACAATACACGCAGCAGCTAGTGACTGGGCACATGCTCGGCTGTTAGCAGCTCTGCGGATGCTGCTGGAAATGACTGTGGGATTTTTTAAGGGCACATCAAATTGATTTGGATCTGTTAAAACCTAACGCCTTGAGCTCCATCTGTGTTTCAAGTGTCCCTGCTGGAGGAGCAGAGGGAAGAACAAACACAAGCAGAGAACAGGATTTTCCTTGCCTTATCCCCACCAAGTATGTTTGTTTAAACAAGATGGGTGGAACCGAAGCCATGCCTGGGTGAAACTAAAAGGAGTCAATCTATGTGCCTGAATACTTCATACCAGCACATTTGCTCAAGTACATTTCCTTGCAATGCAAAAGCCAATGGAATCCTCACAGCTCACCCAAGTCAACACCTTCGTTCCCCTGAAAAACTTTGCTTACCACCCAGGCCTTTAAATTTAGCCTTTTCCCCCCACTGCTAGTTTACTTGTGCCTGCCTCCAGTATTCCAGGCACTGGGTTTACTTTCCTCACATCACTCACCACCTCTTACAACAGATGCTGTGGGGTGGGGTCACTGTTCTGTGTGAGCCCCAGCAAGTAACACCCCAGCGCCGGCCTGATTTCCTAGCCCTTCCTTAACATGCTCCCCATAAGGAGGGTGAACAGTTCTGTAGCTCATCCCCTTACAACCCATTATTCCAATATTTTCATAAACTCAGTCCAGTAAAAGGGTTGGGTTGGTAGAAACCTTTCCACAGTATCAATACACTTAGTTTCACCAGTGAAGCAATTCAGCCATGTACAAAACATCATTTGCATCCCATTGCTGTCTAAGAGCAGATCTCTGGACCACATCTGATACCTGATTCACCCTTTCTGGAGTGACAGCTGGAACATGTGCTCAACACCCCTTGCAAAGAGCACCTCAAACACGTTATTTACAATAAGGGAGAGATCTCTCCAGTGTTGCTGGATAGCAGCACTGTCATACAGAAGCTGTTTGAGATCTTTGAGGGCACTGAGCCCAAGTGATGCCCATCAAACTCTAGCTAAAGGAGGTGATACACTGAACTGAGGCAGACACAGACCTATTTAGCTCATCCTGGAATAGGTTGCTAGCAAATGGGTGACGCGTGGCCATCAGGAGTCTGACAGCATTGCTCCAGCATGGCCCACAAATACTCCAGCTCTTGCATGAGCCTTCATGGGATGTCCTACTCCACTGCTGAGTGACCGTGCTCCCACCAACAGCACCATGCAAAGTTTCACAGTAATACTCAGAGCAAGATATCAGAAAACAAGGACTAGAGTGGATGAAGAGTTTGGAAACATGTCCTTGGTGAGTAAACACTCTTTTCCTTAAAACAAAACCAAACCTAAAACAACAACAAAACAATTTATTCACACTCTGTGGAAGATGCTAATTAAAGTTTACTTTAAAATACTAGCAGACACGAGTGTGGGCTGTAACAGGAACATACTGTGAAGTGACAGGTCTGCAATAATCCCATGCCTCAGCCAAGTCTAATTCATTCTGATCACATACAGGTCCGAAATCCAGGGAGGCTCTTGGAGCAAAAGCATGTGCACTTGTGGGAGGTGCAAGAAGTGGCTTCGGAGCTCCGGAGGTGCGAGAGCGAGAACAGGTGTGAGAGCAAGGGTTAAATAAATGGGGGTGCCAAAGAGCCCAGCTCTGCAGCGAGCAGAAGGAAAGCTCTCCCCACTTCACTACGGCAGCTTTACAGAGCTCCCCCTCGTTCACTGGCTCGGGAAAGGCACCACCCTCTAAGGTTTGCTTTAAGTCTAGAGCAACCTGGCCTCAGAGGACTGGAGTGAGCCATGGGAAAGGCTGAATGTGGCTTGGTACTGGAGGATGAGATGCCGTGATTGCTTTGCCTCTGAGAGGAGGAGTACACACCATCATCATGACAAACAGAATAACTATAATAACAATTTGGGCCCAGATAGGTGCAAGGTATTGAGGAAAACGCTGATGAAGATGGGCACCATGTCCCTGAGCACGACTCCAAACACCATGTGCTTCGCTGCTCGTTTGAACTCATACAATGTGTTCCAGGCTGAGTAGGAAAAGCTACAGAATGGGATGAATGTTTTTTTCTTAACATACTACTTCCTTTTGCCTGGGTCTATTTCTAAAGGACTTGGGAGTTACCTTCATGTCAAAGTCCTTCAATAAAAGAGGTCAGGAACACCAACACTGCAGCACACAGAGTTCATTGCATCTCGAGCAGACAGGCTACCTACTCTAAGCCAGCTAGCACAGGCAGTGATGGCAGCATAGCCTCCAGTAACCAGATTTCAGTGGACCTGACTTGACACTACTCAGTGCCCTACGGTTTACTCAGGCTGCAAAGAGTGCACCGTAAGTGCTGCAAGGCTGAGAGCTGGTCCTAACCTGCTGCCAGAGCTGCCTCCCCTCCTAAGGAAGGTTTTGCAATCCCTACACATGCCCCAGCCATGCACAGAGGGACATGCCTCCCCTTCCCTGCATGGGGAAAAATCAGCAGCAGCACATCTGACTCCTGGGCATGTTTTAACCTGCCAGACACCAGCACTGAGCAAAAAGTGCTGGGGAGCTCGCCTCCAACTTACAAAGGACCGACTGAGCTTTCTGAACTCGCAAGAATATACCTGAAAGACTGTCAAAGGTAGGACAAGAGGCAAACGTGGGGCCTCTGCAGTGCAGGAGGACAGTAAAAACTCATTAGAAGTTAGCCAGCTCAGAATGCAGCTTGGTGATTACTTCACGTGCACAGCACTGCCCCAACTCCTGCTGCTATTTGCTGGCGATGGCCATGAAGAAAAACACACGAGGTGTGTTTCATTTCACCTGTTTCCTGCAGCCAGCATTATATATTTTTATTCCATCTTTCTTTCCCCTGGTTTGCACATGGCCTGGGAAGGCATTTCAGGGGTAGGATTTCACTGGGATCCCACCTGCACTCGCTGCAGCACTTTTTCCCAGGCAGATTTTAATTAGATGGGGCCAATAAACCATATGTCAAAAGGGTGATTTCACTTTTAATTACATTTTCCAGAAGGTAATAAGTAGTTCCATTAAAGTGAACACAAACTGCCAGGTACTCGCTCGTCAAGCTTGGTGTCACGTCACCTCTCACAAGAAGCCCCGCTTACTGCTGCACCAGATCTGGGAGCCCAGGTTGCTCCTCACAGCCCAGCGATGCTCATCAGGACCTGGCTCACACCCCTGCAGTTTTTGGTTTACAAGAGTAGTGGTTTTTATAAACTATTAGAGTATTTTTAGTAGTTAAGTATTCTGTTTTCTAGGGCTCCAGTGATAGGGAAGAAGTGTCTGCCTGCCCGTGATGCTCTGCATTTTGGACTTGGTAGCTGCTCCGCCTTTAACCGACTGAAAATTTCGTCAGGCACCAAAAAGGAAAAAGGGAAACATATTCCCTTAAATTATCGGGGGACTTGAAGTAATTGGAAAAATTGTACACTTTCTGTGCAGGCTTAGGGCTTGCTCACACTGGTTATACCATCAGACTACTTACCACCCATCATCCTCTCAAATGTTCAAGAGAATTGCTACCTTATATGATGTCATTAGGAAATTATCATCACAGGCACCAAGGGGAGAGGATACCTCACCCCTCTTTCCTCTTGCAACCCAAAAGCACTGATTTCTTTTTATGTGAACCTGAGGTCCCACTTCATACCCTCCCATCTATCCATGCTTCTGGATACAGCAGGTGCAGGTTAGATGCTCCGTGATACAGCACTGAATGAACTGGAGCTTGCTTACATCCCAACAACTCACCTGTCATTAAGTTTATATCCATATGACACATGAAAGCACTGTTAGACCCTTCACTGATTAGCAAATATTCATTCATGTGTCTTCTGGCCTGGGAAATGCCTTTGCTCCCAGAGAGATGAATACATATAGATCCTAAAACTAACCCAACAGATGGGAAGCAGTATAATGAAGGAACCTTACTTCTTGCAGAATCGCAAGCTTTCTCCTTGGGCCTCTGAAGAGCTGGAAAACAAGGTCAGTATAAATAATTTTGTATCTCAAAGCTGTTTAATAAAAACATCCCTATATTTACCAGCGTGCCGCTTAGCTGTACACTCACTGACATCTCCTTAATTGGAGAGCAGGAACTTCAGGGTAGCTACTTCACGCTGATCAGAGTTTCTGTCCAGACATCTGGGTCAGAGGCAGTGTTGCATTCACTGGAATTTGACTTTTTCTGTATTGAGAGTCTCCTCTTTGAGCTGACGTGTTTCATTTGAAAATAAATATTAGTTAAGTAATGTCAGGTGTGAACTGCCACCCCCAGGGGAATTCTCCTTAAAAGAGTGGTTAGATCTGTATCAGACAAATACGCCTGCACATACCTTGTGGTCTTTGTGTAACATGGACTGTCACCTACAAAACCCAAAAGAGCTTATTTCATGTCTGCTATGAGATAGTGATACTCAGAGACAAACACTGTTGCTACTCAGTCCAGAGCAGAGCCAGATCATACGGCCTAATTGCACTGATCTTGTGGAAAAAAAAAAATGAAATGGCATTTGCACCATGATCCCTGAGCCCTGTGAGTCATCGACCTAAAAAACTTGAGAAAAACTTGATCTTTAAGTTTGACATACAGATGTAATGTCTAAAAACTGAACAAGAATGTCTGCATCCCATAGGCAGACAGTAGCGAGCACTGCCATCAGTATCCACGGATTCTTCCCACTAAAATACCTTTAAATAGCACCTTCAATTCAGCATCCTACCGGAGAAGATGCATTTATAATATCTCAATATAAGGGGATTTTGTTTTGATCTGAAGTGGCATCTTAATTTCAGATTTAACAAGTTGCAAGCTGTGTATCAGATACTGCCCAGATGAAACCTGTCTTAATTTAGAGTTGAAGTCATTGCCGACAAAACATGACTTTTAACCTCAGAAAAACCAAAATCTTCTCAGTTATTGCCAGTTTGCATCTTCAAGATCAATAACAAGCATCCGAGAGGGTCCACAAAGGACCTGAGCTTGCAAACCTGTTGCTGAAGGCTCAGAAGAGGATGCTGAGCCTGTCTGGACTGTGTTTCTAAGGACATAGATGGGCAAAAGGCTGGAACAGAGCTGGACAGTCTGTGTGTCTCTTCCCATGGGCGTTTTCTGACAGGTTGTAAAATAATGACTGTGACTACACTGGCTTCCCCAGCTTTTGGGCTGTCAGAGAGCAAGGGAGCTACTGCCAGCTGTGGGAGAGACAGCCTTGCAAGAACCAAGGAGTTACATTTTTAGATCTACTCCAGAGCCCTGTGGCACTTGCTGTTCATCGAGAACAGCATTTTTGTGACTCATTTATCATCTCTCCCTCCCCTTTTGCCTGCAGCCAGCAAAGTGGGGCATTCCAGGAAGACTTTAGATTTGCCAGACAGATGAATCCGACCCAGGCTGTCTGGGCTCACCTTAAAGGGGGTGCATGAGCTCACCTCCCTCTGCCAACCTCGGTGCCACCCCAGGCTTCAGGGTTGGATTGGGATGAATACACCCAGGGAAAGGATGGGAGAAGAAAAGAGACCTGCATCCCAAACCTGAAGCCACTCTGAAAGATGTGGAGGAAGGAGGAACAAGGGGTTGGTAAGTACCAGAGCCTCATGCCTGGCATGGGGCAGGTGAGTGCAGCACAAGGATTTTTGGAGGGGGAAGGAGCTTGAGATTGATGGATTTAATGCTGCAGATATGACACATTTCTCCTCTGGGTGAGAAGGGAAGAAATGTCCCCTCCATGCACACACTAAACACAGGCTGTAAAGCTACAGAAACTGCTGGCTGAGGCAGAAGACTCTGGAAGAGGGTTCATCATTCAACCTTACACATCTCATCCTCCTCCCCCTTTGCCCCGAGATCAAATTGACAGCAGCTGGTGAAAAAACATGCTGCTCTTCTCCTTATTGATGCCAACCAGCAGCCTTTATATCTACCCTGATGTTAAAAATCCACTCCAAAGCAGACCCAAACCTTCAAGTAATAGCAAAAAAGTAGACAACTGCTAGATCTGGACTCTGCTGCTGGGGACACGGCAGCAGCCCCCTGAGGCTCCCTGCCTTACACCCAGAGGGGGCTTCTCTTTTAATTTTGCTCTTCACCTCCTGCACTTCTGTAACAGGTGAGGTGTGGCCCTAAGCATGGGCTCCTCTTTCTATCCAAGCCCTCCCAAAACATTTAATCCTTTCCCCTGTCACAGTTTTTAGGGTACCCAAGTGACTTATAGCTAATTGCAACATATATATAGCTTATAACTATATAGCTTATGACCACAAGGGCAGTTACAACACAAGCCTTCAGACACATCTAGCAATGAGGAGATAGGATTCCAAGGCAAGGCTACCTTCAGTTTCCCTAAGCAATATTATTGCACTTCAGTGTGGTGGTTTTGAGTCTTAGTCCATGAAAAAACAACTGGACAAATGCCTTTGGGTACAACAGAACTGAGTTATACACCTCTACAGATTTCTGAAAGACCGATGTCGCCACTATGGGATGCTAAAGGCTGTATTATTCAGCTCAAAATCAAATTCCTTCAACAAGGTAAGACTCCCTCACCTTCTCCTTCAAAACCATGGACTCTCATGTTTCTTTCTGCAAGTTTCCCATACGCCATGCACGCTACACTCTTACTGCAGTATTATTTACTACTTAAAAGTTACTTTTCTTCAGCACAGCCTTTATCCCCGATATCCTGGCAAAGAATGGAAATTCACAGGACAGAGAAAAAGCTGCAGCTGAGAAAGTATTTCAACTGATTTTCTTTAGCATCTTTACCCTCAAAGAATAACCTGACACCCCCTCCATACTTCATAAGCATTAATTACATGTCTGACTAGCTCCAAATCTATGACATCGCTCAGAATCCAATTATTTAACATATAAGAAGAAAAAAAAAAAGTCTGCAGCTCACATTATGTATGAAAACTCATAGCCAAAACCAATTTCTAAGTAGGTTTAAACAGCCTGATGGGGAAAAAAAACAACCAAATCATAAAATACACATTATTCTTCAAGTTAGAATGACATATTTTTCATTCTTGTTTTATACATCAGCTTACCTAGCTGGTCATCCAAACACAAGTCATCCTTCACCTGCCTGGGAAGGTGTTCCTCCCAGAACAACAGGAAAGGCACCATAACATTCCAGTTGCAATTCTACCTGAGCATGCAAGACAAAACATTGCGACTGTACAGCACACACATAATCCCCATCGTAAATGGTTGCAAAAATATATACACCTTCTGTGTCAGAAAACCCCAAACACTCAGGGCTTTGGGTTTATTTCATCCCAGAATACCCTGGTCCAGTATTGCACATCTTTTATCATCTACCCAGTCTGCATGTACTGATTTCCCCAGTGCAGATTTTCTTGCCAAGGGGTGGTGAAGACTTACCTGGCCTCTCACTGCCCTTTTCAGGGAGGAGAGGGAAAAAGAGTTGGTTGAGTATTTCCAGTTGCCACTTGCTCCCAACTACAGCAATATTCTTTCAGTAGCTTCCAATAGCTAATCTTTTTTTCTTTGAAAATGCCTTCCTGAATATTGTTTTAGATGTGTTGCTGCTGTCTGCTGGCATATTCTGAACCTTATAGGTCAAACCTCTTTCCGTCCTCCGTGTCCTCCGTGCTCGGTACCCAGCATCTCTTGCCAGCAAAGCAGAGGAAGGCAGAGAGAGTTTTCTTTCCAAGACTCCCTATTTCCTACAGAGAAAACATGGTTAATGGTGATAGGAAAAAAAGCTGCTCTCCAAGGGAAATTACGTCCTTGGCTCCATCAGAAAGGAACGAGGGAGCAGGGTTTGACAAAGCAAGTAGAAAATCAGGATCATCTGAGTTAGACAAGACTGTTGGCAGCTATTTTTTGATGGCTCTTAGCTATTGTCATACCTGGAACCA
The DNA here is from genome assembly GCA_013399075.1 of Chloroceryle aenea. Taxonomy (NCBI): domain Eukaryota; kingdom Metazoa; phylum Chordata; class Aves; order Coraciiformes; family Cerylidae; genus Chloroceryle; species Chloroceryle aenea. The sequence goes on from VWZY01004684.1 coordinate 558,935, forward strand.
AGTCAAATGCATGTTCATCCCACTGTGCAAAGCTATTTCCTTCAGCTTCTATAATAAAGCAGGGGCATTAGCAAACTCTTACACAGGTTACAACAAAGAACCATCCCATATTTAAAATGCACCAACTTCTAGCTGAGATCAGTTTTTCTCCCTTTTAATTTTCATTGCTTAATTTTCAGCCAACCTAAGTCTCGCTTCTCCCAAGACTGCTCATGGCAAGTGCTGAATCACCCTCTGGCCCCCGTGGGATGGAAAGAACCCTCAGCTCTCTGAGCATCAGGCCCTAAATAGCTCTAGGAACCCACCTGAGCATCTGATTCCCAGGGAACTGGTCTCACTTGGGTTGTTCATACCCATTTTCACTGCTTGCATGGTGAAGTGAATATGCATTTTTATGTATTTAGAAAGATATCTCCCAGCTGATTCTCAAGACACTAATGGCTGCCCCTGAAGCACTTCTCTCCATTGGTGCAGGTTGCATGTGCTGCCATTCTGTGGGACTTCCCCCATTCCCACCAGCCACACAGCTTTGCTTCTGTTTTGTCAGATGAGCACCCACACTGCTGAGGAGGCTCACCGGGATTCTCACTGCACATCAGCATTTTCACAGCAACACCATGGTGCTCCTCACCATAACATCAGAGAGACATTCAAACCAGAGCAGCATCTACAACACATGGGTAGCAAATCTTCCTGTCCATTGACAGGGCCTCACTGGACCGTTGCACTTCAATTTTTATATATATATATATTTGAAACAACATTGTAAACAATTTCCAGCCAAACCAGCTATTTTCTATATGCTTATTCCAGTCTACAAGTCACTTTTTCTGGAGCTAAAACAGTTCACTGGGGCTTCCAGTCAAGTTACTTGGGAAAGTTTGAGCACATCCTTTCAGGGGGCTATGAGAATAATTAGTTCTGTGTAAATCGAAAAAAAATAAAATAAAATCCAGAAATAACAAAAAATAAATCCTGAAGTTTGCCATTTCTTCATTGAAGAAAAATGTTTTGTTGGTGATTTAACAGGAGCTACAAATAGTCATGAAAATGCCATGCAATTCTGAAAATTGGTGACTGATACACCTTTAGCTGCTGCTGCAAGAGGATGATGAACGCTTCTCCTTCAGGATGATGGCAACCATCCTGTAGTACGGCTTGGACCTGAGTGTTTTAAGTGAGTAGAGACATCTACTGCTTGACATAAAATTAGACATGAATGGCTGAGGAGAGACTTGACCTTTTTATGTCCGTTTTTCTGTGAAATTTTGTAAACTTTATTGGAGGCCACTTCCTGCATTCACAGAAAGCTACTTTTCTTCGTTAATACCCCAATAAGTCTGCAGAACAACGTCAAAGTCAGAACTGCTAAAGAACTGCTTTTAACCATTTCCTTTCAGATAAATGTAATCATCTGCTCAAATGCAGTTATCAGAAATCAGCTGAGATCTTTTGCCATCTCTTCAAGGGCTTTTTTTCCCTGCTGAGGAGTAGCATGATGAACAGTCACATAACCAACTGCTGACAGTGGGAGATGTGAACTTTGAATAGATTGACTATGTCATTCCAAGTCCTAGCTCCATAGCACTAACTTTAATTGCCAGATAATTTCCACCTGTTCCTCTAAAATCTTGTATGAATATACAGGAGATTTCCTCTCTGAAGTAACTTTCAACACCATATGGGAGACTAAGTTATTCCCATTTCAAAGATGAGTTTGTCAGACCAAGAAAAACAGCTTGTTGACACTTGAAAATTGACTGGAAGAGCTTTTCTGGATGCTCTTAAGCTAGAATAAGAAAATGTATTAAGTTAAAATAAATCCATTCCAGAATGAGTGCTATTATATTTTGCATTCAGTTTATCAATCCTTATGGATGTGCTTCTAGCTATACGTGAACTCAAAGGCTCTCAGAGGCTGTGGTTACACTTTCACTGACTACTGGGTCAAGCTCTTGAGAAAGACGAGCTGCAGCCTTGAGACTTACCACAACTCCCAGGAGGCTGATCCCCATAGCAGAAACCTAAGCCAGGAGTGGATGGAGATGTTCCCTGAGCTGTGAATGGGCAGGAGCCACATGTCTTAAGACAAGATCCTTTTAAGCATCACACCAAGGGACAGTTGCCCCAGCTTAACAGAAGGACTAGGAAACCTTCAGTCATGATGAGGATGGAGGTATCTTTCATCTCACCTCCCCATAACTCTGCACTACTAGTATTTCTTCAGGCTTGAGATCCACTCCTCAATGGGGAACTAATCTTTCAGATGAAGAATTTGAGCAGGATAATTCTTCTTCCAAAAAGGAAAAAGGAGAAGAAAAAAGCAAATAGCAAAAACTTTCATTCATTGGTTAAGGCATTTTCACCAAACACATGAAACCTAATTTCAATGTCTGTCTGGAGATCAGAAGCATCTTTTCTCCAATGTGAAAGAACTAAATTGTCACTCAATACTAACTCATCCAGGAGAAAAGATCACTTTTACTATGGAGCCACCATGACTAGGGGAGACTCGAACATAAGCATGGATCATGCAGACAAATTATGGTAATGTTTGAAGAAGTCCGAGAAGCCCAAACCTGCCAGGCAAAATGAGTGAGACTCTGGTGCCCAAATCCCTTTGACACTTTTGTACATCCCGGCCACATCTTATTAGCAAAATAACCTGTGGATGTTGTAAGCACCGCCTACTTTTTCTGGTATTAACACTCTCCATTTTAACCACCTGTTTAACCAGAAGTGTGGAGGACAATCTCCTTCAGACTTCTTTCCTTGACCACCCAGCAGAGTCTCTCAATGGACTTGAGATCTTCCCCTTTCTACAAGAGAAAAATGTGATGGGGTTTATCCCAAGAGACTTAAAGCCAGATGTTCCACATATGGCAGAATCCCAAATCACACCCACCAAGACTAATTAGCTTTTCTTTAATTAGGGTTTTTTGTTGTTGTTCTTTTTTACAAGCATGACATTTACCCAGGTGAGGTTTTCTGCGCATGCCTGGACCAAAGCTTAGCCTCTTCGGCATGGCTGGGGACAGAGCCCAGGGTAGGCAGAAGCAGGCACTGCCAGCTTCTCTGCTACATCCACCTGGTCTGTGCCCAGCCCAATCCTCAGCATCCAACACCTCAGTGAAGACCCTCTCAGCTCTTCTCCTACCAAGGGATCTTGAAGAAAAGCTCTCCCTTGGTTCAAAGGGAAGGATAGTGCCTCAAGCCCTCTGCCCACACACACAGTACCCTGCCCAGGCTCTTCTGCGGCTGTGTCCTCCAGCATCCCTTGGGAAGCTTCCAGCCACTGCAGAGAGCATCACAGTATGTTTTACCTTCAAACGCCTGCTTGAAGTCAGCCCTCAGCCTTTGCCCCATACACCTGCAATCACTCCTGTCACAAGACAAGGCTTCTCCAAACCTTGCCAAGTCCAAAGAAGACGACTCTAATAAAATGCTAACATTAGAATTGAGTGACTCCATTTGGAGCCCGACTCCTTGATAACCACCCAACACATTAGCTCCCTTGCAGGGTCTGTTCTGCGTTTCATCCGCCCAGTGCAGCTGACAAGGTGATTTCGTAGCTGTCAGAGCTGGGATCTGATGCCTTCGATAAGGCACATCCCCTGGGCATTGTCTCATTGCACCTGATCTCATGCTTACTGACAGATATGGGCCAGCTCAGCAGACACCTCAACTTCACAGGTACTTTTTTTTTTTTTTTGAAAAATCTGTTCTAGGTTCCTAAGGCTTGTTTATCCCTGAGAATCAAACTTCAGAACAAAACCAAACCACTTCTCACCTTTGTCCCTAATTGAACCTTTCTTCTAAGTGAATGGGATGCAAACAGGTTGAGGAAATCCATATTTCCCCCAGTGCTAAGCCAGATTTTCAGCCTCCTGCCTGGAGAGAACAGAGAGGTATCAGCACCCTGATCTTCCTCTGACCTGTCAGCCTGGTGATGTTTTCTCATACTTTAGCACTACGCCACCGCTGACATACTTCACACAACACACTCTACAGTCAAATGCCTCAGTTTCCCATTTGCTGTCACACACAGATAATGCCCTGAGTGCAAAAGAAGCAGCTGAGGGAAACACTAGCCAGTGCGGGCTGAAAGAAAATGGAGCAGAGGATGCCTTGGAGGAGCAGCAGACAGCAGAGGGGACCACAGCTTAGAAAAAGAGAGGAAATTCGTGTGCATGGAGTGGGACAGCTCCATCACTACCCCTTGCACAGCAGCATCCCAGCACTCCCCCACCCTTGTCACGAATGCCTTTGATGCAGGGAGATGCAGTTCATAAAGCCATCCTGGGCTTTGGCACCAGGCTGCCCAGCCAGCGCTAGCAAGAGGAGCGGCGCGGCTGCCACGGGTTAACGCCGCCTGCTCTTGCCAAAGCAAGCTGGGGAAATTCGTAAGGCAACTGCCTTCCACTTTGCTTGGCTCCAGGCAGTGCTATTAGTCTCTCGGCTTAATGAGCATTAACCACCGGCACACAAACAAACACACTGAGCGTTTACAAGCCGAGTCTGATAGAGCAATAAACAGATGAGCTAAGCTGCTCTTTACATAAGGATACATTTCACGCATCAGCGCGGGAGGGAATGTGATTTTTCTGCCACAAAGCATATTCTGTGAGAAATTACAGGTGTGTTTCTCATGCTCAGAGAGAATAATCATAATTTTAGAATTCCTGAATTAGGCAAATCATTCATCCATGGGGCAAAACTAAACAACACAAAAAAAAATTAAAACAAAATCCTGCCTGACAAGCTGCCACCTGAAACCAGAGGCAGTATCTTGACCTAAAATGAGCCGTTGCCAGAAAAGTGTCTGAAGGAGGCAAAAGGAAGCTCTTTGTTTTTGGAAAGTTTTTTTTTTTTTTTTTAAGAAGATAAATCACATGGATCTTCAAAACAGCTGCATGACAGGTAGGACAGAGTAAGGTAAGGGGTTCCCATAGTACAATTGGAAAATAATTGTTTCTTTGCTACTACGCACATAACAAGACAGTCTCTGTCCTAAAGTGCTTGCAAAGGGGGGTAAGAATATTATTTGAAGGCCTGATATTGAAACTTCTCAGGGTTGGATATGAGTTTTTCCTTTTCATCTCCACTCAGCAAACCACATAAATATCTGGAAAATATGGCATTGCCATAGCTTCGTTTCCCCTTTTGCTTCTACACTGGCATCTCCAGAGGCAGGGGAATCACTAGGTAGCAAGCAACAAGAAGAAATAAAAGCATGGAAAATCAACAGGCATCAGTTGAGGCTTTTTTTTTGATTTTTTTTTCCCTTCCACGATGAATGGGAAGGAAAGAAAAAAAAAGAAAAATAAATCACCCTTATGTCAAATTGCTTTTTTAAAGCCCAGCATTTATAAATGCTGCATGTTTCAGTCCTCACAGAACAAAGCACCACTTCAAACCAACCACAAACCATTCTGATACAACCTGCAAAATTATTTTTCTAGTTATTTTGATGATTATTTTGAATAACTTAGGTGGCAACACCTGAAGGCACCCATTTCTGTTATCCCAAACCTTCTGCATCCCAGCTCTAACACAAAGCTCTCCCAGGGTCTGGGCGAGTGGTTTTATTCCCCTTGCCCCGCAGCAGAGATGTCTGATGGGGTATGATGGGTAAACACAAACCATGGGACCAGAGCATCCTTCTGGACACTGGGGAGCTCAACCACACACTGCCAGCATTTACTGTCTCCACCTGCAAAGGAGCCCTGAGCCGGTACACAGTGAAGATCATCCTTGTTCGCCTCACACAGTAAGTCTCCCTTGCTGTCAGGCTGCAATAAACATTACCCTGATTTAATTTTTATGCTATGAGAGTTAAACTTGTTCTTGTCTTTGTGGTGGTGTTGGGCTACTTTATCTCCTGCATTTCAGCTCTGTTTCTACGCCATTACTGGAGCTAGATAAAAATTGTGTGGGGAAAGAAGGTGGTGGAATAATTTTTTTAAAATCCTTATAATTTTGTCAATCAAGTTCTAGAATAATATTATTCCTGTAAAACTCCTCTAAACCAACATGGGTTCCTGGCTGGTGCCTGCATGTCTGTGCATATAGCAGCATTTTCCAAATGCAACAGATGAGGAGATTCCTCTCCTCTCTGGGCTCAGAGCAGGTTGCTCCCCTTGCTCCTTGCTTTCCCCAGAGCCTTTCATGACATCCTGGCAGGCCATCGCTCTTTTCACACCCAGGGAGGTGGCATGCAGGGGCGAGTTAGCAAACCCCACCCACTCTGCCGTAACCGACTCTCGGCTAGTAATCACCCGTGGCTGTTTGGTGATCTTGGCGAGATCCGACTCTTTTCCTCCTCTCCTCAGTTTGCTTTCTCGTGTCCTTGTGCTGACACTGGGGCTAAACCCCAAAAATAATAAAGAAACTCCACTGCCCCACCACTGCTTTTGGGGCTCCAAAACCCCACCAGCAAATCCAACACCTTCTGGCATGGAGAAGACCTCCCTGCTTGTAAACTGGTCAAGGGAGGAGGAAATTCAGCTATCCACTCACCCACAGAGCTGAGCCCACGTCCAGCATGAGACATGGTATCTGAAGAGGACAGTACCCTCAGAGGTTGTGCTGTCTCATTCCATCCTCTGAGATTTGACACCTGGATGTTACTGGATGAACTACAGCTACGGTACAGATGGGCACAGGTGGACCTCTATCACCTTCACCTTGTTCGCCTCAGGGTAAAAGCAGAGGCTCATCATTAAGTGACACAAAACACAAGCCTCTGTGTTGGAGGCACACAGCAGATTGTACTGTGTTATTACTTAATATCTGAGGTCATTTAACCAACCTTTGTAATCCCTAGGTGATGTATCTAAATATCACAAACTCATTCAAGTCTTACAATAACAACAGGGACTTTAAAACCTTTCAAGTTTTCCACAAGAATAGCTTAAACAGAGTCTTTGTTTGTAGCCCTACTTGTCACTGGGGCTAGTAATTGGGTACCAAGCAGTTTGGTGCCAGAACAGGACACTGCTGGTAGCCCCATCCCAGGTTTCAGAAAATAGATGTCTGAGTTACACAGGAGGCATGGTACAGAGACGGTGATGCTGGAGAGACATGGCACTACCTCCTCCAAGGTCAGATCTGAAGTGCACTGAGAACCAAAGGAAGAGAAGATGCTTTATTAGGGTGGGACAACTTCAGTCTCCGATCCCTTTCCATAACTATAAAAACAAAGATTCTCCTTTGCTCGACAAAATAATCAAAACCATAAAATTATTTCTAGGTTTAACCAAATTCCCACATATTTCAACCAAAGCCCTGAGAAGATCACCTGACAGAGAGGAGGAGGAGGGCCACGTCCTGTAACAGGAATCATCACACGTGCTCCACTTCCTCCGCTTTTCTCTGCTCACCAGATCTTTATCATGAGAGATCGCTCATACTGTGCTGTTTCCTCTTCTTGTTACAATCTCCTGCACAATGGGGACTTCTCAGAATTCTAATGCTTAATAATACACTTGACCTTTCCATTAGTCCAGCTTTTGGTTGGCTTTCACGTTAACTTCATCTTTTCTGAGTGACACACTTTGCAAACTGGGCAGAAATGTGCACTGGCACCAATTCACATTAGAAAAGGCTGTAAAAATCAGATTAACGTACTCTGCAATTACATTTCAAAGAATTCAGGAGTCATTGCAATTTGGGAAATGATACCACCTTTTTCAAAGCAGAAGTGGGGCCAGGTGTGTCAGAGATGACTAAGTTTTGAAGAAAAACAAGCTGAACTTCTCATTTATTGGTAAAATTGAAAAAGTTAAAAAAAAAAAGTATTCTTTGGCACTGCTGGAGACTGAGCTCGTGCTCTCACCGCTGCTGTAGCACAGGGCAAACATTAGCTGGTGCCAGGACATCAACGCCACCACTTCTCACGTCGCTCGTTTTGACATTTCCCAAGAAACTGGCACAAACAGTTTCTTTGCTTTTATGTATCTCTGCTGCCTATTTTCATTCTGTGCTATAATACCCTTATCTGGGATAGTCTGAATTTATCTGACAGCAGTATTTGAAGCACTGGTGTATTAATATGCTTTCTGAAAGCCTACCTTTGGCTGCCTTTTGAAATAGATTTTAAACTAGACTAAACTGAGATAAATTTATTGATTACCTTAGTACAGATTCATACTGATTCAGGTGCTTATTTGGAAGAAAAGAAAGTGAATCCAAATATAATTGTATTTGGAATACTGCTGGGGTTTTTTTATATGATGCCATTCCCTGTGTGGGTGATTTTCTGGCTTCCCTTCCCTCACTTCTCTACAGAGATTTAATACTTGGTCCATTATTTTAAGGAGGATAGCAGTGACAGCTATAAATTACCTGGTGACAATTGCCAGATCAACCCAACTTGTCTTCTGAGGAACGCTTCCTGGACAACACTTTGCCTTCTCTGGGCATTCCCCACTAATCACATTTTTCTAGAACTCCTCTGCAGCGTAAGCCATCCTGGAAACAGAGGAAGGTGCTGCTTTTGGTCAAAATTTAATGCTGTAAATTTGGCTTGAGGTCACACTTCAAACAATTCCTGCCTAGCCTTCAGTGCCATGTCTCCAAGTCGTATCTGAGATGCTCCCCACAACACAGTAGGAATCCTCCTTTTAAGTTTCATGGCTGTGTTTCCTCAAATTCCATTCCAGTAATCGCCTTTTCGGCACATCCAGCTTCTCTGTATGTGTTTACAAACCCCCATGCCTCCTACGTATCTAGACATACATTAAAAAAAACAGATGTACACATACGTTACATTAGGAAACAAAACAGTGAGAAGAGCTGAGAAAGAGAAATCTCCCTGTTCCTTCCATCCTGAAATAAAGGGATGGAAATCAGTTGCCGTTGCACTATTAGATATGTACAAAGGACTAGTTGGGTGCCTTTATCTTGTCATCTCTGGTTTACAGCTACAAGGGCCTGTTATTGCCCTGTGATGTTTCCTCTGGGGTGACAAAAATCTGTTTCAAAATGTTCCCAGCCGTGGTTTGAGGCTTCCTTGCTCAGAGCTGGTAGATAAGGTGGCTCCCCATCACTACACGTGCTGCAAGCAGGGAGCAGAGCCCAGCAACTGGCGCCAACTGAAAAAGGAGCTCTGCCCTGATCTTATCCATCCAGTGCATGCAACACCCCATGGTGCCTTGCTCCACACGGGCATCCTGTTTCCCAATTACACTGTGGTCTTTGCACAAGAAAAACACATTTGTAACTGTGAGGATGGTCAAATGCTGGCATAGGTTGCTCAGAGCGATTGTGGCATCTCCATGCTTGGAAATACTCAAACTCCGGCTGGGCACTGCCCTGGGCAACTTGCTTTTAGGTGATCCTGACTGAGGAGGTGGTGGGACCAGGTGATATTTTAAGGTCCCAGCCATCCTCAACAACTCTAACTCAGAAAACTCTAGCCTGACCGAGAGCACAGCTACCAAAAGTGACTTCAGCAGTGTCACAGAGACGATGGTTACTCTCTAATATAACTATGATTTCCACGGTGTTAGTGCCAAAGTTCCCCAGTCACCCACTAAGATTTGAAAGTGCTAGATCTCATACAAAGGTTTGACTCCTTTCCTCTTTCTGCTTCCTTGTATAGACAGAATTACACTTCAATGTCTGGAGAAGTAAAGCTCTGACCAAAGAGCTAGTTTCATTATTAATACTGTTTAAATTAAATGTCACATATGGGATATATTAATTATACTGGTTCACAGCACAACTGTCAGGTTTTGTTTTTCCCCTCTCTCCATCCTCCACAAATGAAGCATCAGGTGGTGCCCCATGAATAGAAGAATATAGGTATCATCTGGGTGGAGAAAGTGATTAGCAATGAATTAATTTTAAAGTGACAGGGAAGAGTAAGAACATGGGAGGTGACAAGCAAAAGATCTGTGACACATGGCTGCAGCTCCACGTGCCAGCACAGAGAAAGCACAGCTCCACACTGGCTAAGTAAAGCAGGTTTCATTCTTCCTCTCCACCTATGAATGAATGCATGGAAAAAAAAATATAAATAAAAAGAATCAAAGGTGACATGGTGAAATTGCCCTAGAGAAGCAATGGATATAATGGTAACAGTTCATAGAATTAATGGAAGCAATGTTCATGGCGTCCTCTCAGCAGTCTACCCTGGAGGGTCCAGAGGCCCAACATTTAATAATCTTACTCACAACTGCCAGAATTTTTATCCTTCCTTGTTTTTCCAGACCATCCAGCAGCAACGTAAAAGCAGGATCCTCTCTGTCACACTGGTGGGTGTATTTGCATACAGGCTCGGGGAGAGGAGCATTTTCTGCGCAGTCTCCGTCATGCTGTGGCGAATGGAGGTATTCACAAAAATTAATATACAAATAAGAAACCAGGCTGAATTCTGCTCAATTACACATGTGATGGCTCTCCAAGAAACTACCTGACTTAACACCAGTCAGCTCCAGCTGATAAAAACATTTTGATAGATAATCATCCACTACAAAATGCCTTAAAAGTACCCACTTAATTCCAAATAAGTAAACAGACAAGCTTGCATTGGCTGTACCCACTGCTGGGCTCCAACTGAATTTTGAGACATGATGTTCACTGCCTTGACTACCTATATTCAGTCCTTGTCTACTTTTTGAAGCTCAAAAGGTGAGCACTAGTAGATTGCTATGCTTGTTAAAATATTGATTTCATAGAAATTGCTTTGGATATGGAAAAGGTGCATGTTCTGGTTTGGGTGAAAACAGGACTAATTCTGTTCAGTGATTTTACTTTTCAGTTCAGTACTTCTAATTAACAGCACTTTCTGAAGTTAGCAGCATGTTTTTGCAGTGTCTGCTGCCAGCAGTGATGACACCCCATGGTTAGAGTTACCAC
>VWZY01004684.1:569898-584315 GCA_013399075.1 Chloroceryle aenea
GGGGTTGGGTTCGGTACTGGTTCTGTATATATTTGTACATATTCTAGTTTATTATTATTAATCATTAAAGCTGTTCTAGTTTCCTTTTCTAATCACTAAGTCTCTCTCCCTTATTCCTTTTCTCTTCCCCTCTAGGGAGGGAGAGAGGTTAACAGAGAGTGTCTGTTAGGTCTTAGGGGCTGCCCTGACCCTAAACCACGACAGGGTAGCACTGTTTTGTTTTGTTTGTTTGTTTAAATAGGCAAAGAAAACAAGGTGACAAGTGTGAAATTATTAAAGTAATTTTCTTTGCTAGGAGATTCTTAAAAATGCTTAAACCCCAATAATTTATATGAACCCAACACATCAGATATATATTTTTAAAGCTTTGCCCATAGATAATTTATCATCTGATTAAGAATAGAGATTTCTCTCTTAATTACGTGAGCATGGAGCACTATAACAGTTTTTCACATTAAAAGAAAGTGAATATTATTCATTAATCAAGTGTCCCTGCCCCCACACCAGCTCTGCTAAAAGCAGAAAGTTAAGTGGGTCAGAAGAAGGGTTACAAGTGATGCTGCAAGACCAGAGATAAGCCATCAGGCAGTTGGAGGGGAAAGCATTTTATCTAGAAGAACAGGCCTGACTTTTGTTCCATCGAGATAAGCACTAGAGCTTCTCTATGTGGGGAAACAGCCCAAAATAGCTGCTGTGGAATAGCCCTGCCTAAAGAGCCCCCGAGATAGATTCACAGTGCTGTGCACTAAACCTTCTCTTTGCTCCAGCGCAGAATGGGATAAACCAAGCAGTGCAAAGGCTCTGAGAATGACAAAGAGGGCATCAGTGGGAGAACTCTTGTGCTATAAATAACATCATTTGGCTTATTCCATCGTCATTTTCTTCTAAAAAAACCCTTCAGGTGAGGGATTCTGGTGTTGTGCAGGAATAGTAGCAGAATGAGGCAACTGACTAAAGATAAAATTGCATCAGAGGTCATCCATGGTGTATTCAGCCTAGCCTAGGTGTGCACAGATCATACTGAAAGAACAGTGGAGGTTTCCCTGTTAACAGCCTGGGTCTCAGAGAAGTCTCAGCAACACACACAGTGAAGTGAAATACACGGGCAGTCTTGCGGTCATCTGAATTCGGCAGGACAGGAGAGCCAGAGGTCTCTAACATATTGGCAATTTCATGTGAAGCTGCATGAACTGGCTAGTGATGCTATTGTCAAACCCCTTCCTTCCTCAAGAGCTTAAGTTTTCTTTTATAACTGAGTCTATACCAGACCCAGAAAGTCCTTCACCTTTCATCTGTTACATAAAGGTGTCTCCTAAGAGCAGCTGAAGTGTCTTGTACAGGGTGCATCACACCAGCTTAATCTTAAAAACTTCCTTTCTGGCAGATATGACCAGAATAAAAATGGTATTCTACTGATACTGTTATCACTTTCCCTCTCTCTAGAGAAAACAAAACAACACAACAACAACAAAAATCAATGCTCACATATTAAACGGATCACAGTCCACCTCGGTACTGGCGAGTTTTTAATAGGAACTGCAAATAGGACATCATCCAGCTGCAGTGTTCCTAGCAAGGTTCCATGCAGGTCTGGTTTTGACCCAGGTCATTCACTATCTTATCAAAAGATCTAACCAAAAAGCCAGAGAAATAGACGCGTTAATGTTCAGAGATGAGGTAGATCTGTGAGAGCATGATAAAGATTAGGATGTCAGTTATTCAGAGCCATCTGGATCTGTTGGGTAGCTGGGTTCAGGTGACAAGCATGTGTTCTACTACATCTCAGCTTCAGATCAGACATCCAAGGACCAGCGATGCTGGTCACGTTTATAAGGAGGGGTATTGTGTTCTGAGAAGCAGCGAGTCAGGGAAAGCTTAGAGGTTGGCTAAACACAGGGTAGAAGTGCAATGCACAGTGGCAAGCACAGCCCACTGCTCTGCAAAACACCCAAAGGCCATTCATAGGCACACAAAGATATGTATCTCTATATACAGCCATATGAAGTGCACGGTGAACAGTCTCAAGAAGCAGCAAGATGTCAGAGGGACAGTTACTGGCGTGCTGTCTACAAGTCTGGTATCCATGTTTTGACAAAGAAAGGAGTCGCAACAGCATTACAAAGCTATCTTTGAACTTCTGAAAATGAGAAGAAGTTTGTTTTCTTTTTATAATTAGATGTTAAAACCAATAGTGCTAGCTAGGACCTATTTTTGCTCCATGCTAGAACACCACCTAGGTCTGAAGGGCTTCTAAGAGCTAACATAACACAAATAATCAATATCAACCTGGCTTGATTTAAACCTTGCTGTATTCTAAGGTCTACTCACAACTTCTGTTTTCTTACTGGAACAAAGGGGGGAAAAGCTGAAGACAAATAAAGAGACCATTTGACTGAAGAAATTAATTTTTAAAAAGAACTCCCAAGAAAAAGCACTTTAAATGCCTGATCATGGCCACACAGCAGCAGCATAACACTCGGTATGTACTGCAAACATCCAAACCGTGCATTTGCTTCTCAGGAAATGCAGCCTTCACCCAAACACTACACATTTCTGCCACTTCAGGAAAAGGAGAAGCTTTTCAAGCTGGTAGGACTTGGGTTGTTTTCAGGTCAGCTATCAAAACATCTTTTGATAGATAACAACATATGCAAGTATCCAAGGACAACTACATCCCACAGGTTTTGTAGTACACTGGCTAAAACAGCTAAGCATGACCACTGGTTTTGAGTACACAGCATGGGACACCTAAACTTTAGTTTTCATGGAGACCCGTGACTGATACTACAACCTCAGGCAGAAGGACTCTACACATCTCCAGCTAAACACAAAAGAAACCCCACCAAAAGCAAACAAACAACCCCCCCCACCCCGCAATGTCTCTACTTGCTCTGTTGTCTGAAATAGATAAATTCAGTTGTCTGAATTTATCCATAAATGATACATAGACTGGACTGACAACTAGAAGTCAAGCTGCACTAACACAGGCAGATGCTTTCCCCAAACCCCCCGTTTTGGTGACTATGACGGCCATCACCACAACAGCTACATGTGAGAGGATATGCACAGCAGAGAGCACGTCCAGAGGAACACGCACAACAGCCCAGAGAGCCCAGAGGAGCACTTGCACCCGGCAGAGCAATAGGGAAAATCAGCTTAGCTCTAGTAAGGCTGCTCAGGCCACGCAGCTTCATAGCAGCTGAGGATCTGGTCCTATAGGCAATGCATCACTTTATTCACCTTTCATACAGCAGCTCGTACTTCCTAAATTGGGACCAGTTCAGAAAATGGTTTTGCAGAGCCAGAGCATCTGCGGTATCGCAGACAGCAGGCTTCCAAAGTGCTTCTTCACAGCTTGGGGGAAAATACAGCTGTGTTTCAGGCATGTCTGCTACGGCTCACATGGAACTGAAAACAGTCTGACAACTTCACTCCCTTTACTCCAGCAGCAACGGCAGAGCTCTCTTTTGTAGATTAGTCCTGTTTCTTCACCACCATGAATCACATTCACAGGCAAACCTTTAAACTTGTTGTTTTTAAAGTCAGTTATCAAGAGACAGCCAGTGGCAGGCTATCAGGGGAGATGAATTTGAAGAGGGAGGCCAGTCAGATTTTGCAACTAACTGATAAAAACAAATCAACCGCAGAAACAAATTCCTCTACTCATTTCAAAGAGGGGAAGAAAAAAAAAAAAGAGAGAAAAGCTTCAAGCAAGATCTCTTTTTTTTTTTTTTTCTCCCCCATCTCAGAGATTTCTGGGAGTGCTTTGAATGCTTCATTTTAGCAAGGAATAAAAGTCCCTGCACCTGATAGATTGCAGCATTCTCTGCCCTGAAGACAGATCAATATTACAGATCACAAATAAAATAGTCAGGATAGAAAACAGGATTTACAACTGAATAGCTACCACACCTACATGAAAATAATAATTTACATTCCTCACCACACCCTATAAGATACACACAGGCAGCCTGAAACAGGAAAAGTAACAAAAATAATGGGAAAGAGCAGCAAATAGTGTCTCAACATTATCTGAACTGATATGAAAACAGGAGTTGAGGGCAGGGAAGTATTTCCTCTTGAAACCAAACAAAATAACCCAGAAACCTTCGGAGGGTTTAGAATTTCAGGCTTCCTTACTGAGAAAAAAATAAATAAATCCCCAAATCCTCCCAAATCTATGAAAAGCAGACACTTTCCATAGAGAATGGGTTCATTGAAAAGCAATTTTCTGTTAAAAATCAGTTTTGACAGGGTAGTTTCTTCCAGGCTCAGATGCTGGATGCGACAGAAGCATTTGCCAGGAATAAAAATAGGCATTCAGCTCTGGAGGGCCAGGTTGCCAGGGTTAAAGACTTCTTGCCTAGGGGAGAGAGAGGTTCTTCCGTCCCAGGGACGGCCAGTGACAGATCAGAAGGGATAGAGGTTCACGATTTGTGTGGGAGTCTTGAATAATCTGTTCCTATTTTAATGTGAACATGGGTGGTAACATGGAATTACAACGTGTGGAGGCGGGCTGGTGTGCACGGATTAATGAAAAATAATGAGATAATATTGAGCATTTATATAGTCTCATTAGAAGGGCTCGGTTTCTCCAACAGAAATCCCTGGGAAATGTCATATTCTAGGGCTCCATCTCTAATCTCTGTACCAGGAATTAATAGGACACACAGAGGCTATTTCACAAGTATATTCCTTTGAAAAGAGCTTTCATTCTTAGTCCTAAATTTTAAGCGACCCACATACTTACGCAGTAATCCTTTCAACTCATATTTCATTGAATCCAGAAGTCATTGTGGCTCCTAAGGTACTCTGCTGTGGAAAAAAAACAACAAAACACCAACAAAAAACCCCAAACACTGGTAATTGCATGCTGGAAATTGTGACATGCTTATACAATGCACCAAAAAGAGACAAAAATAAGCACTGAAGGGCAGAAGGGTAAAGCTGGGTTTACTGCGGACTAACTACATTAGAGTTGACTGAAAGGAAAATAAAAAAAAAAAAATCAAACATGTTCAAGCTGCAATCCAAGAAAAAATTATTTTCACTCCCTTGATTATTGTGAGATTCATAATGTGATTTTGAGGGCCCACCACTGTCTCCCATTAACAGAGTTCTGTGATAGTCGGCAGTGTCTTGGTGGGAAATGATTCACTGGAGGGCTGGGATTTGACATTTGAGCACAGAGGTGGAGAAAGAAAACTTTGATTCACCATGTTTTGAAAACACAAAATAACCCTCAAATAGAGATTTCAGTAATTTCTTGAAAGTCCTTCATAAAAATAGAAACACTAACTCTATAGAAGTGAAAGCCAGGAACAACCACTTAATTCTTATTAACTGGTTTTGGAAAAGTACCTGTCAGAATGCACCGCTCAAAATTCACCTAGGCTGTCACAGCCTGTTGGTGACAAGGGGAAGTTCAGCTTAATGCCAAGGTGCTGGACAGGAAGGTCAGAAATATGTCACTTACATGGTTACAAGATTGATGCAGTAAGAGAGAAAATGATGAAGTATCTTGAAACCAGTCTCTTCCCATAGACCAGATTAAGACTTGACAATGAGATACAATGAGAGAGGCAGATACTGGTTACTGGGGTTAATTTTTAAGCCTCTGTTGCTATAAAGCATGAAATGGTTATTTTCAGTAGAGTAAGAGTTTCCCAGCAAAAGTGGTGCAGGGGAAGGATCAGACACAATTCCCTGTTGCCTAGATAGAGTTGAACAGGTGAGGTCAACCTGCCCTTTGCCTGCAGCTGCTGACGAGGTGATCTGGAGAAAAAGGCAATGGCACACCACAGCGTGACTCCAACCCAGACACTACACGCAGCACAGACAGCACTCTGGCCTTGAATCATGGCCAGATTTCTAAATCTCTCTTCCTTAATAACATAAGGTTATGCACAGAATTTCACTCCTGTAAATGACTCATCAGCCTTAACGATTACCCGTCGATTAGTTTCTGCCTAGGAGTTCTCCCCTTGCTTTCTCAGACCCTTAGCTAAAGCCAGTGAAAAGAGCATCACCAACTCCTGTAAGTTTTGAGACAGGACCTGAAGTCATTCTAGCCAGTTGCTTCTGTCTTACAGTGGCACAATGTGATTTCTCCTCCACACATGAAATATTTGGACTCTCCCATTAGCTGAATTTTGCCAGCAATTGGGCAATCCCGAGAGAAAGAAAACGGGGGGAATTCTGCTCACTGGGCAGAAGCATTTCTTAGAGACAACATACATCAAACATGACTTAAATCTTCCTTTAAGTTTTATTCAGATGATATCTTATGGAGTTTCCATTCTCATGTCAATGATGAGAACTTTTATTACGAGGAGAGGCTGGTTAATCTTTAACTGAGAATTTGCAAGAGATTCTTAAAACAAACAACAAACAACTTACGAAGCTTCGTGAGATCTTCCTTTTATTCTGAGGAGTTTGTACTGTGAACGCTACCAGATTGATAGCTGTGTTACGAAAGAAAGAACAAGTTAGCTGATGTGAACTACCCAATAAATTCTGACTAGAAAGATCCAATATGACAGAGGGGAACTCGGCTAAAAACACAGGCTGAGGGAAGGGTTCAGAGGAACTGCTTATATGGTCTGCGTGTTTTCCAGAAAAAGTTGGACCTTGGGCCACTGGCTCATTTCAAAACCATGGCAGAGCAAGTGGCAGGTGACCGATGCCACCATTTTACAGTCGGACCTTAGGGGGAATACTTCTCCAGCTCATGCAGAGGCTGATGAAATGAATGTCATTAGCTTCAATGAATATTAAAAGCAGATCTGCGCCCAATACACCAGTCTCATAACCCACACTCATAACCCCAACACAGACCGCACTCAGCCTCTCTAGTTAAATTAATAGGCTTTGTTATCAGGTAGAAATGAGATGCCTTTGGGGTGCCAAATTACCATGCTCATTTCCTGCTTCAAGAAAGAAAAGTGTATGCATAGACTGATGTTCCCAGAAAGCTTGGATGGAAAATCCTTTCATGTCAGAAGTTTATTTTTATTGGTAAAATATTAAATAATATACAGAATTAAAAACTGCACTTACACTTCTGAGAAGAAATAATTCTTGGACAAATTATATGCTTGTTCCTGAGATTCCCTACATTTATTCCAGTAGCTGTGCACTCAAGACAGTACAAACCTTTATAATATAATCCTTTTCACAAAGTATTACAAAGTTTCTGCAGCGTCTTTTATTGATACACACATACAGACTCACACTCGCACAGGGCTGTACAACACTCACACACGTACAGAGTACACACATACAGATGTGGAACCATATGTATGCATGTATACTAAGAAAAAATATAATAACAAGTCCCATAGTTCAGTCTATAGCGGCAAAACTTTTTCAGCAGGGGGATGCAGGTTTACATTAGGGTTGCTCACATGCATCACTGTCAGAGTGATCATTTCTGAACTCCTTTTATAAGGGCACGTTCCAATCGCCATGTAAAGCACTGGGACAACTCCTGGTGTCTTCACTGGCTTTTGGAATATCCTCTGATTTCTCCGATTTACCTTTTGTAAAATAAAATAAAATATTTTCTTTTTTTTTTTTTTTTTTTTAAAGCTTCCTCAATTGGAGCTCAGAACATCTTTTGCAGAACTAAAAATATCATAACCTGGGAGAAAAGCAGTTTTTTGCCTGATGACTCGCCCGGCTTGCTCCAGGAAAAGAGCACTGAAGAGGGCAGAGCGCAACTCTGTCTGAGCCGGGGAAGATGCTGTGACAAATGGGTCAGACCCGACGGCCTGAAATTACACTCACAAAAGGGCACATACTTTGCTATGATCCCACTGCTTCGGTGAGGTCCCCATTTGGGGCAGGACCCAAACAACCTATGTGAGGTTACCAGAATTTGGCCCAAGGAGCGTGACCCTGTAGGCAACAATGACAGTCACCCACCGAATGCACCATTCGTCTCAAATTCAAACACAAGGGTCTGGGAGAGCATTTTGGCAATCATTCAGAATGGGATACGGTCTCCTCACCTTTGTTATCATTAAAAAGAAATATCTTAAATACAAATTTAAAAGACAAAAGTGGCTACTGTGCATGCGCAGTAACTGCCTTTCAAAGAAATCTCAATGGGATTTTTTTTTTTTCAATTATGTACCTAAATACATATTTACAGAACAGCGGCGTTAGTCTACTGGGGGAGGGGAAGGCATTAAAAATACACTATATATAAATATGTAAGATATGTAAAACAAGTCCCATCTAACTTATATAAGACAAAGACAACTCTAAAGAAGCTTTTCTGGTCTCTCAGGTAGATAAAGGACACGAGTCCTGTAATTCTTACATAGGCAAACTTCTCCCATTAAAGCAAATGGCAGTTTCGCCCTAGCTAAGAGATAAGGCCTAATCCAAAATCCATCACCAAAGCCAACAAGAGTCTCCACTGAGTGGGTTTTGGATCAGACCAAAAGATCTTTTATTTTTTGTTATTTTTAATAAACAACAACATTAAGTGCTTTTCTTAAAAAGAAAGCTGAAAAATTAGAAAAGAAAAGGAGGGAAGAGGCAAGAAGAGGTATGTCCTTAATTTGTACACTGGATGCGTTTCAATGTCAAATAAAGCAGGAGTTAAGGTATGGGCTTTAGCCTTAACTTACAGTCTCTCACTTTTTGTCAGTCACATGTTAATTTACATAGTTACTTGAACCTCACAGCATCACAGAATCATATCTTTGAGTGTACTTAAGATGGGAGTGTTCTTAACTAATATAAGCCGTGTACTGAGGAAAGAAAAAAGAAAATCACTGTACATTAATAACATCTCGGGGAAAATATTGCACTTGAACAGAAAAATAACCCAAAAAGGTGGTTTTGTTGGTGATTTTTTTTTTAACTAATATAAGCAAATTATCCATGTCTGCAATGAGCGCATTTAGAAAACAGAATCCAAGAATGAAGCATAAGAAGCAAATCTGGGGTTGGTAACCCCCACCCTGGAATACAACAGTAGTAAAACTTTTTTAAAGCATTTTCTTCCAACAGGAAAAAAAAATTATATGACTTTTACTTTACAATTTTAAATCTTTCTAAATATTTGCATTAAAAGTTTCCAGTTTCTCATAAAAAGATATACATTTTAGGAAACAAAAAAATACAACCAGAAAATAAAACCAACTAAAAAGGAAGGCAAATATACAGTATTATAATTACATCACTGTGAAGTCATCTCAGAAGGTACCCTAGATCTTTAAAGTGTTACAAAGAGTACGTACCTTAATTTTTTTTCTTCAAATCAACTATCTTTTTTTCTTTTTCCTGTTTTTAATATAAAACTACACTTGAGTACAAAAATATGTAAACAGACTGTACAGCCAATGAACAAAAAAAAAACCAACCCAAAAAACAAACCCCCAACCCCATAGACAGCCCAAAGCTACAGGACATAAGAGCAGGCCCAGACTTAAAGCTCAGAGAAGGAAAAGGGGGACAGAGAAAGAGGAAACCACTGAAAGCCAGAGGAGACTGCTACATGGTGGAGGAAGTGAACGTGTTCAAGCTCTGAGGACACTTGACAATTTGTCAAATAATTGATCACAGTTTCAGAATCTGAACGACTACAAAAATAACCAAAAAAGTCCTTCCCTTGTTAGTTACAGCATGTTCAGGAACGAACATCATTTTCCAGTAAGTGATGTCAAATCCCAGTAAGTGCATAGTAGGGGATTCAGTGACCTCTATCCCTTCAAGAAGCTTTTCTTATTCGGTATCGCTTGAGGTAAAACTGATTTACTGCAAACTGGCCTCGTTGTGCCAATAACGGAGTCATGCTCTCCACCGTGCCTGGCGGGAGGTGTCCATATTTTAATCCATGTCTGGTAATCCAGATCAGAGGCTACCAGTATTCACGTACCACTGAGCATGAGGGATTAAGGCTACTACACACAAATGTAGGGTCTCACTGCAGAGCCCTGCCACTGAGGGCTGGTGGCTGAGACCTAACCAGAGCTGCTGTGCTGCACCCATTAGCAAATAAGGCCCTGATCTCACCAATAATGGTAATTATTAAGCACATGGTTAACTGCAGAGCTCCTGTGCTCTTCCAGATCTAATCAAAAGGATGGCAGGAGACTAATTAGGCTCTCAAATGTTTTCTTGGGCTGCAGTACTGTGGCCCAAATCAGTATCTCCTGCAGGAAGGAGGCAGCAGCTCGAGCTTTGGGTCAAGCTGCTCCACTTCTCCCAACAGAACACACATCATACGAGCCCCTTTAGAGACGTGATTTGATTCACTTCATCTCATTAACTCTGTTAAAATATTTCACCTACTGCTAGTAAATACATCACAGTATAATTTTTTGCAACTGTAAATAATATTAGGTTTTACTACAGCAACGTGAGTCATCGTTGAAATGGTCATTTCTGTCCACTGCTTAGTCAGGTCCCATGATTTACAGGTAAAGAGGAAAAGTTTTTACAGAAGGAAAGAGCACAGGCAGTTATTCTGCCAGATGAAAAACCATGTGAGCATGTGGGCCAATTTCCAAAGACTGGAGGCAGCTAGGAACCGGGAATGCTTGTCTGCAACATCAACTGAAAAGCTGGGGATTTACAGTTTTATGGTTATTGTGGCCTGTTAAGCGTGCAGTGTGGCAAAACATCAGCACACCACCTCCTCCTGACTATCCTCTAGCCACTTCAGAGCCTCAGTCAAGGAGAAAGGCTGAAATCACACGCTTCCAGTCATGGCTCAATTAGAAACTGGTAATGTTTTCCTTGGCCTTTACTTTAGGACAAGTCCGAATGGGATAAAAAGGAATATATTTTCTACGAAACAAATTCCGTGTCTTTTCTACCTAATCCCTCCTCCCGCATACTCTCTGTACCTGCTGTGGTATCCAGAGGTGCCAAGAGATGCCACTGGGCTCAGGGTCTGACCAAAAGATGCTGCACCCACACCGGATAAATACTAGATCTGAAACTAGGTCAACCAACCTGCCAGGAAAGTACCGAAACAAACGCTGCGCCTTTTACCAAAGAGCTCCAGCTAACAAACCCCCGTAACATCCACAGATGGGCTTCTCTCATCTCTGTGTCAATTACTAGGGTGGCAGCAGCATGACAGACAAACTTGTAAACCATTTCCAAAGGACTTTTGTTCTCACCAGGTTTCTTTTCACAGGTTGAAGCAAGCAGCAGAGGCTTTAAAGTCTACTCCATTCCTAAGTGGGAACCTAAAAGCACAGCGAAGCCTGTTTTCAAGCATGCTTTACTTAAAGCTGTGGAAGGCGGTGGGAAAGCAGGAGAGAGCTGCCATGGTACTGTGCAGCCAGGGGCTTTTGCAGCAAGTCTTGGTGCCACTCTGAGGACACCGAGTTGGTTGGGACCAGCTCTGACTGACTGGCTGGAATGCATTTCGCTAGGGTAATTTTCAGCCCTTCCCACTCCCCAAAGCCATCTGACTCCAGGAAATGTCACAGGCAAGTATTAAGATGGTCCTCCCTCCGGTTCAGGCTATCGAGGAGGATGCAGAAGGGGAGCAGGGTCTGCCTCACTGCGCCATAAGGGATGTTTACTTTGGGTTGTTTTTTGTTGTGCATTCTGAAAGGGTATGGTAGGATATCATGAATGACATCACAAACTTCCAAAATGCATTTGAAAAAGGCACATGTACAATAAAGCATCTCTAGTTATACTGTACCATATATGTATATAAATATACTTCCTCAAAATCCATAGCTGCCCAAGACCACAGGCCATTTGTGTTTTTAAGCTGTACTAAGCCAATCTACGATGCAGACTTGTAGTGTGAAAGCCAATTTCATCACACTTTTCCTAAAATCCCACACTGCGTTCAGGAGACGCAGGTATCAGGGCAGCCTCCCTTCTACCTCCTCATTACATTACAACGCACAGCAAGGGGTTAAGGAATGGAATATGACCTAGTGAAGGAACTGTATTACCATGGCTCCTGTCCTTGGCTGAAATAAACACCTTTCCCTAAATTATCTCCAAAGTTTCTTTCTGGAGGAATGAGTGTGTGTTGTCTGGCATCTTTCAAATATGAAGAAGGTAGCTCAAGACCTAGACAACAGTAATAATGTCCTATTAAAAGCCACTTTTGAAGGGTCTGGTTTAATTCCTGGCCACCTTTTCTGCCTGACAATTAAGGAATACCCTTGAAAACAGAAAGAAATTGAAAAAAACTCTTAAAACTGGGAATTTCTTCACTTTTCTACTACATATACTTTAGATCCATATGGCTGTGGATCTGTGTCTTCACGCTGTAGAAACTACTTCCATTAAGAAAATCAGGCCAATTATCAAATTTAGATTCTTTCTCTCTAATATAGACCAACAGAGGTTAATGCCTAGACACCTTCCACATCACATCATCGATGGAAGCACTTTTTAAAGAGAATAAAATTGTTTTAATCCCATAAGTTACTTGAGTAAAGAGCTAGCTTTACTGAAAAATGCTATATATTTTGGTGTGGACTCCTAACTGATTGCAAAAAGAGCCGGCTATAAAATTTATTGGCCATAACAGAAGATATAGAGATAATGCCCTTTGCTCTAAGAACATGGATCATACTAAGAGCAGAATAAGCAGTCACACTTCTATTTCGATTAATAGGCTCGTAATTCTCTAAATTGAGTCAGATCCTTGTCATTTTTGATGTAAAAAGAAGCAAAAGGGTTTACTGGCAGAGATGTGTGCAGAAATGGCTTGCCTTTTTTTTTTTTTAATGAAAATGGGGAATGCTCACAGGAAGCCAATTATAAATTTGCAAATGTGTGTTTTTAACTGGAAACCCAATTCCAAGAATTTCAAGAGAGTTCAATAAAAATCAGCCAGGTTCAATTTCCAACACCAAATACTTAGAACAAATGGATCCACAGGCCAAGGATTATCTACTGAAATTCCTAGTACACTGTCAGTGACTAATGAACTCAACAAAACTCAAGAGGTTTTCTCAGAAATCTGCAGAGAGCAATCTAGAAAAAAAATATTTTAAAAAATCTCTGAGGTCCTATTTTGCACATTTCTGTGTGGAGGCAAACTGCTTTATGTAAACCCTTCAATAATTTTCAGTAGGAAGTGAACATTAAAATAAATGGTAGCCCAAAACTTTGTTGAAAATTTGAACTAGAATTTAATCTTTCTCCTTTCCCCAGCTTTAGGATGAAAAACTTCTGTGATCATTCAGAAGAGGGCATTGATTAATAAAAATTAATGCAACCCCTCAGCTTTTTCTCTCCAAAAAATGCTGGGTTTGGAAGATGGTTTAAACCAGTGAGTGTCCCCACTGCCTCCCCAGTTATCTGCGCCCGTGGTACCAGCACAGGGCAGCACTCATGTGCAGACCTCGCACGCTGCCATTGGAACACAAGAAGTTGGGCTCAACCAAAGCCCGCTACAAAACCACTGAGCCTCTCCATCTGATCTTTTAGGCATCTACAAAATATATGCTACTGGAGGCATCAATGAATCATCAGCGAGTGAAAGTGCACACTAACAAACTGCAGATATAATTGCTGCCAACTTATCTGTGGATACACAAGAGATCCTCTGCCTTTCCCATATTCCAGCACTTTCCCAAACAGAGGCAGAGTATTTTAACACTTTTCCCCAAGTGATAGCTATTCCAATAAATGATAGCCCACAGCCTTTCCACAGACCACAGAGGGGAGAACAGAGCATTGTCCCCCAGAGACTGAGGGGGATTGCCAGCAACCCTTTCCTCTGGCTCAGGCACGTGCCTTTCTGGTTAATCATGCAAGCCTAGCAACCTTCCCCCTTCCTCTATGCACTTAGTTCTCAAAAGACCTTTCCCACCTCAACAGAAATCACACCCACTCCTCTTCTGAATCTCCAAGCACATCCTGAAGCAGAACATGGCTGGCTGCCTCCTAAGCCAACTTCCACAGATGCAAAATATCAGCCATATGAAATAAAAGTGATGCCCTCCAGCATCTGTTTTCTCCTGAACAAACTCCTTTGATTGCAGCAAGCACAAGAAAGTGAGAATGGTCTGGAGGATGGGAGTGGTTCATTTGCCTGAGTCTCCTCTACATTAGGACAAAGAAAGAAGGAGGGGTAGGAACCCAATGACATTAAGAACAATGTTGGGAATAGGTCTTTAAATCTGTCTCTCCAAAGCCTGTATATTCCCAGCCTTGATAGCTCTCACATTACACAAGATGACATTTCTCTCCATATTGTATTATAATTAATAGGCTACTGCAAGACTTTACCAGCTCCTACTTAATAGCATTTCAGTGCTGGGAAGCAGTCATCAGGTAATCTGGCCATGATCTACTGTATCCTTTCTAAACACAGGTTCTAGCTGCCAAGAATGTCACCATAAAAAGATTTCAATCAATACCACTCAGCTCCTACTTTCAAATGGTTCAGGTCTAGGAAGAGAAGAAGA
>VWZY01004684.1:584347-617034 GCA_013399075.1 Chloroceryle aenea
AAAAAGAAAAAAACACTACCCTCAAAACGAACAGCAAACTGGCATATGCATCGAGTACGCAGATTGAAGTGAGCAGATGGGAATTCATTATGGCCTGATCTTGCTCACTCTTTTATACTTTAGTAACTTTATACTTTGGAAAAGGTCTCACCAAGCGCATGGAGACTGCACGCACGGAGGGGGTTAAACCCATGCGGATCTTTCCATTCTCAAGCTGTGCTCTTGTTGCCAAACAACAACATTTCAATTGTGATTGGTACAAACAGTTGGGTTTCAATGGCAATCTGTCACGGAGGTTTAAGCCCAGTTTTTACTGATACAACCTGCAACTTGCTGGGTGGTTGTTGGCTTTGTTATTTATTGAGAAAGAAAGAAGGAAACAAACCAGATTGGTGGGGCTTTTTTTCTTGCCTAGTTTGTGGTTCGAGGACTTGCTCTGGAGTTTGTTTCTCCTTTTGTTTGCCCTATAGTGAAACTAATAAATAAGGAATAAAAATGATATCTGAAAATTCAAATCAAAGCAAAGCACCTGCATCTCCATCTCCCATGTAGAACTTACTGAAGAAGTAGGGAAGATCCTCTGTAAACTGTTTTCAGGGCTTCTGTGCTTTCTGAGAGCAAAGGCTAGCCAGCAAAACCTGCAAACACTTCCACCCTTAAATTAAAGCAGAATCAATGACTTAAAATCAAAAGGAACTCACTGATTCAGCAAATTACCAAATAAGATGACAATGGAAGGAAAAAAAGCAACAATGGTCAAGGCTCAGATTCTGATGTAGCTGAATTAGTTGGGGCAGTTCCATTCAATTCAATGGAGCAAAGAGGATTAATGCTGTCCAAGGACCTGGCTCCTAGCATTTTCCCAGCTTTAAGTCTTAGGTTAGACTGTTGCCTAGAGGTTAACACTGTGGTAATAGAATGAAGAAGTATTTATACAATTATATGTCTAGAATATACCTATGTTTAAAGAACACTTTGCTACTAGTACTTTTGTCATTTTAAAATCCATAATTTTAAAATAAAATTATTTCAGAAGAGCAGCAGAACCTCTTGAGTAAACTACAAACTCACCCACTCCTAGGCCACTTACTGTCCTAGAAGCGAGTTCATATTTTTAAATGCTATTTCTTAAAACATAGGGGGCAACTAAATAAGTAAGGCTCCCAAGGGTCTCTAAGAAGCCAGTGAGTCAACACATAGGCATGGAGTAACAGCAAATCAACAACTCTAAAAAAGGTGCTTCATAAGTTAAGGAAAATAAAAATACAAAGCCTCAGACTTACCACAGAAGGCCCTCAGACTTATGAAACTAAACTGCTGTAATGCTGTACAGTGTTAAGACAAATTTCTTTTTTTTTTTTGGTCTTTTTATTTTTTCCCCCCCTTCTAGAGGGGCAATACACACTGAACGCAAGAAAACAGCTCACCTTAGAAAGTAATTTTGCAAGGAATATTGACTTTGATTCATGCTCCGAAGTCCCTAACAGTTTTGCTTTAAAAATAATTGTTCATTCTGCAGAATAAAGTCCCAATCCCCTGTCCCATTCCTGCAACCCCAGCCACCGAAACCCCGTACCGTGGCTACACGTTTGAAAAAGGCTCTCCTCTGAAATGTTCCTACCTATTTGCCTGAAATTGTAAACGAGTGGCATCTCACTGGGACTGTAAAGCACCTAGCAGGGTTGAGCGACATCCCAAAACAGGACACAGCTGACTGAGACTGAAGCTGACTGCCTTCCAATTCCCACAGAGCGTGAGGCTGGTCACACTCACCATGATGGCAACAGCTAACTCCTCTTTTATCCCTTCCCTTCCTTCTTTCCATTCTTAAGCTGGGCAGAGCAAATGAGGTTAGGTCCACAAAAAAAATAAGGTTAATAATAATAATTAAACAACAGCAACGACAACAACAGCAACAACAACAAAATAAGTGTCTCAATGTCTGAGGAAAAGTGGGATTGTAAGTGCAGTATTTCTTCATGTGCAGTTCTTCTACTTCATACAAGTCCCCTTTGGATGAGAAGGCCTAGTGGAATGTGTGCTCCCCTCGGACTATGTGCGATGAGAACTCGTATCGGTCCTGGCTTCGGTAGCCACAGATGTTGCACTCTAGTGGGTCCCGGTAGCCGTGGCATCCCATGTGGATGGTGTACATGACGTGGTCCAGGAAAAGGACGCGACAGTGCTCGCACTTGAAAGCCCTAATCTGCTCCCCTTCTCCATTGATGACCTTGTATATATCCTTTAAAGAGCCCTTAGAAGCTTTTGTGGCATCCAAAGCCTTGGCGTCCTCCTTCATATAAGCCGGGCTTGGCTTTCTCTTGGGATTTAAGGCAGAGTTTCCTTGGTAGGACTGGCGGTCTTCGTGGCTGCTCTCTGAGTCAGTAGAATCCACACAGCTATTGCTGGGGGAGCCCTCTCTGTCCTGGGTTCGACTCTTTGGTCTGATGAGGGAGATCGGGCCATCCATGTTGTTCTCGTGACTGTCAGCTGTTTCCCTGCTAATGGGCCTTTCTATCCTGTTAGGATGATAGACCTGAGCATAAGCTGAGCTGATGACTGGGGCCACCTCTGCAATTGTGCTTGGTGTGTGCTGCATCAGGGGGTGAAGTGCCTCAGCTCCAAGGTAGGTGATTGCATTGTTGATGGCTTGGTCCATCATGTGAGACTGCATCAGCTCAGCCTCCTTCTCATAGGTTAGGTTCATATCAAATGGAATATCTGGATAGCCAAATCTCATGAGCTTTTCACCTAAGGGACAAAAGCAAACGAATGAGAAAAATCAACATAATCAACTTCAAAGATTCTCTGTAGAAGGGGTGGAGAGGGGCAAAAAACCCCTGAATTGAGGTGCAATTCATTCCAGAGTCCAAAGTTAGCCTCCTTCTACATGTTTACTGACGTCCTGTAAAGTTCCTGCCCCAAGATGAGTAAAACAGCAACCTCACCAACAGCATTCTTTTTTATTCTCTGTGAAGCATGGGGCTGTAGCAGCTTCCAGACTGATTCCAGACCTTCCGCTGGGCCTGAATATGCCTGTGCTTCACCTGAGGAAATGCATATTAACTGGTAGAAAATAGGACTGAATGATGCTTCACCAGTTTATATCATTAGACGTACTCTCCTAAAATTAAAGGAGGCAGCACCACATGTTCCCTGCACTTGGAGCTGCCTCACATATAGCTTACAACAGGGCTGCATAGCAAGAAGCCTAAACAACAGGTACAGGGGGGCTGCTAAAGTGACATCTTTAGAGCCAGAAGATGTAAATCTTCCAGTTGGCAGAAAAAAAAAAAGCAACTGTAATTTACACAGGATAAATAAATACATCATGACGATCAAGTTGGCCATCACTACATGAATCCAAACTCACATCCTTGTAACCTTTTTAAATCGATGGCATTGCAGATATGCAAAACCAGAGCCACATGCTGGTAGGTGATGCTGGTCACAGGGCATGTTATGTAGCACAGCTCTCCCTCCAAGTTAACAAATTTCCTACAGCTTGTATCAGGGCTCAGCTCAGCAGTGCTGCTTTCCCAGTGATGGCTTTCGAGCCTCGGTACAAGGAAAGTTCATATACTAACTCTTCTTTTCAAATAGGAAAGTTTATGTGTGTAAGGTACAAGATATACATGTTCATATGTGTTCACAAACACAAATGCTAGCTAGTTGTTGACAGTGAACTTGTTAAGCTCATTTTACAGGCTGATAAATAATTTTGGTTTGGTTTCATTGTCTTTGCTACTTTTCACTGCTTTGGTGAATAAAAATGAGACTTTACTAGCATAAGCTACTAAATTCAAGGAGACACTACATACAGCTGGTTTGGGTATCGAAGAATTAAAGAACTCAAAAAGTCTTCTATCACCTTTTGCCAAAACTGCTTGAAACAAAATGTGTATAAATCACTACATGGAAGAAACAAGAACTGTAATCCCAAATCTCTTCCAAATAGAGACAATTATTAAATTTCAATGTAGCTAAACTCAGCATTTTATTTTGGACTATAATAATTTATGCCACTTAGTGCAGCTTACCTTAAAGTGATGCATAAAGAGAGTAATAAATTAACATTACCCATGGAACAATCAGGTTATCCTTGGAGATGATGCATCACTTTTGGTTGGGAATTTAGCCCTGATGAGCAAGGTAACTGCATGCACGTCTAAAGTGAAGCACGTAAATAATCCTACTTTCTTCAGCAGCACTGCTCACATGCTTCTGATGAGATAGCACCTTCATGTCCCTCACTACATGTCCCTGTGGCTGGCTGTGTTACGTTTAGAGCTTACTGAAAGAAAGTAGAAGGTAGAAAGCTGTTCCTTTGTTTCACATGAGACATTTGGGACGCAGGGAAGGAGCAGCAATGGTGCTATTATGATGGCCTTTGTAATCTAACATGACCTAAGGATGATTCTTGGCATTAAACACCCTCTTTGCAGTGTTTCTGCCGTAGTCTGGCAATCTTGAAAATCTACAATAGCTGTCCTGCCACTGACAGGGTGGACAACTCTGCAATGGGAGGTAGCTGCAGCCTCACTTCAGATTGAGCTGCTCCTTACCAGGTGGGAATGAAGTGGGACTGGAGGACAGCTCCAGGAGGCATGTGGTGCCGTGGGCACAGTGAAAAGGAAGAAATGAAACTGGAAAAGGCCTTTTGTGCCTGTTACCTGCTATGGCCACCTGCATCATTCCTGGGTTTGAATAATGAGCTGGATCTGGTGAGTGCCTGATCCATCTGCCAAATGCTGGTGGGCCTTTGTAGACTAGAAAGATCTAGAAACAATACCTATCCTTTATGGAATATGTGTACGAATAATGCAAACCATATTTTGATGCCTTTTATCCTCCACACTCCATCACAGACAGTGGAGTAAAAAAACCTGTAAATAGCCAATGATGCAAATTGTTAATTCTTTTAATTAAGAACCAGTTCCAAAGATGTCGGAGTCCCAGAAAGGGAGAGTGACATTAAGAAAATAAAATAAATCATAACATGGGGAGGAGAGGTCATAAAACAGAGCTCAGAAGAAACATTAAACCAGTCCAGCATGACTTTTAATTTTAATCCCTTGGCCAAAACTGTACTTAAAACTAACTAATCAGATTCATAATTTTGAATTTTCATGCAAAATTATGCTCAAATTCTTGCCCTGTATTAGTGAAGTAGAAGAAGAAACTTTCTCCACTGTGGTCATCTTATTGTAGGACATTCAAAAACCTCTCAGACAGGTATCTGAAGCTCGACCAAAGCACAAAAGATACATCTGTCCTGCAATACCTATAGTCCATCTCATCATCTATCTCAAGTAACCACAATGCTGGACAATTGGGAGAGAGCTGCAAGGAAACTTGGAGAAGGCAGTAACAGAATTTACCACTGACTAAATTTCTTCCTGACCCCCATTAACTAGAAGTTGACTCTGAATTTGAAGCCACACAGAATCACAGAATCACAGCCAAACAACAGCCAGTTGATCTTCATCTGTTCTGAGATGGCTGCATATTTTTAATTATTACTATAACAACAATTATTATTTGATTGTTAATAATTTAATTATTACTATAATATGGGGCTTGTGTCTTATCACAACCCCATAAATGTCTCCTCCTTTAGCGTCCTGTCAGTTTTTAACTTCGGAGACACAAAGTTAGAATAAGCACCACATTCAAACTGAAAATACATGAATCTGCTTCATATGATCAGCTTGAAGAAGGCTGCTTTCGATTTCGCCAGTGTCTGCCTCTCCCTTCATTGAAGGGGAAGCAAAAAGAAGTACTCAGACTCGTGTGCATAAGTTAGACTTTCTGCCTCCACTATTTCAACAGGTTTGTTAAGACTCATACCTCAACAGCAGATACATAACCAAGTCTCTCAGAAATTTACTCTATTTGCTGTATGCTGCTTCCTTTCCTCACAAAATTTCAACCAGAGTAGAGACCGATCCATAACCAAGGTCCCTTGGAGACTGCTTATCAAAAAGAGCAATAAAGCACCGATAGATGTAGCATGCAAAGATTTTAGCTTATGCTTACATGACCTTCTCATAAACACCATTAAGTTGTTTTGGCCTGGTGCCACACTTGCAGTACGCACAGGAAAATTTCCTGCAAGCAAGAGAACCATTACAAGTTCTTTCTGATAGAGTTGAACAATATTTCACTGGGGAAAAAATGTGAAGAAAAGTAAGGTCATGGTGAAACAAAGAGCAAAGTGGAGACTGATGGTTTTTAATTCAAACACTGTGATGCCTTGAAAGATCAGTAAAGTCAGAAAAGATACAGTAAATACAAGAGAGGATACTTTCTCCCTACAGCTGGATCTGGATAAATAGCTGCATGTCACATGAAACCCTGAATTCCTAGCCCTAGAAAAATGGACTACCAAAATGATCTGTTACACCTACAGAAGAAACAAGTTTATCTACCAAAAAGTAGTATACACTAGTGGAGAGAATAATAACCTGCTACTGCATGTCTCGGGGAAGCATTTCCAGTTGGTAAATTTCCCTCTGAAGACAACAACAACATATGGTCAGCTGCATACTAAGGGACAAGTAAAATAACCTCTTCTGGCCTAAAAACGAGATCATCATCTACAGCTTCCAAAACAGATTCAATTTTTACCAGAATTTAAGGGAAGAGAGCAAGGTCTCCAGTCCTACCAGAATCTCTAGCCCTTACAAAGGTAATCCCTGAGAGGTATTGCAAACACAACTCTGTTCAAGGCTGTGGACGACCTGGGGGGGTGGGAGGAAGGTGAGAGGTGTGAACTGCACTTCTTCCTTTGGAGGCTGCAATGTTTCTAAGGCCTAGACACACCAGTTTAGTTGATGACAACCTTCGAGAGTGCACAGAGCTTGCCAAGACAATGATAGGGAAACCTGCTCTGATGGGGCCATGT
The DNA here is from genome assembly GCA_013399075.1 of Chloroceryle aenea. NCBI lineage: Eukaryota > Metazoa > Chordata > Aves > Coraciiformes > Cerylidae > Chloroceryle > Chloroceryle aenea. The sequence goes on from VWZY01004684.1 coordinate 591,255, forward strand.
TTACAATCTCATAAAGCTGTATTTGGCTTGTCAGTAGAGTCCTCCTCTCATTTCAACCTTCTTCAGTCCCAACTGTTGTCACATCAGTAAATTAAATCAGATATAAATCCTCCAATTCTTATCAGATATACAGTAATTCATTTCAGACCGCTCTTAAAAGACAGCATTCTTATGCTTTCATCTCAGAAGGACTAATAACAATCTGGGAAGTACTGACACCTCTCAGCGTTCCTCCCGGGGGGGTTAGATTGCTCCTGACCTAACCCTGGCTTCACACATTTGGCAATGGTCAGCTGACTGAGAGCAGTCAGGTCAGTAGGTCAGTGCCCCCCAGGTGAGCTGCTGCATGCTGCTAGCCCCCTACTATACAGAACCATGTGGGTTAGCTTAAAACCGCCGTCAGTGGTGCTTGAACAAATCCATCTGAATCTGCATTTAGCTGAGGGGCAATGACTTTTCTAAATGGCTCTGTTAATTGCTCTCAGTCCTCTGATCCGCTCTCTCTAAGTGTCCTCAGTGTAGGCATAATGAGTATATGACACCCTTAAATTCTATATGACTGTCCTTCCAGGGAGGGAGTGTTGAAAACATGTCTTAGGTGACTTTGGAGTCTAGCAGCATAAACTTACTCAAAGTAACTCTCTATCCCAACTTGCCTCCTAAGAAGTTTACTGCCTCAGTAGCAGTAAAAAGAAGCTTTAAGCTGCAGCTCAAACCTAGTGAAATTCCCCATACCGCCTCCTGTTACAAGCTGAACAATTTTAAGATGTCAAGACAGAAAGCAAAATACGAATTCTGAGCCTAGGATTCTAAATGCTGTTTTATATTCATGAGCTAATGTTTATTGTGTGCAGAATGCTGCACTTGGAGCAAGCCCTTCTTCCAACATAAGTGATGTGGTTTTACTTCCTCATGCTCATTATTATCAGGCCAGTTGTTGCCAACTCTCAAGAAATTAGTGCAAATCTTGAGATAGCTGGTTTGTGTTGGTTTTCAGTTGTGGATTTTCACTGGGGTAAGGAGAGGGAAGATGACAAGTCTAAATATCAGAAGGGCCAGAGTAAAGCTGAAAAACCCCAACAAACCAGCCTTAAAGCACAGCAAAACGCCCAAGTTTTTCTAACTCATTTCCACAGTTCTGAGGACCTCTCTTTTGAATTTTCTGGCTTGGTAAATTCAATTCAATATTTTTTAGCGTTTCTTGCTGTGATTTAACCACCTCTCTTCTTGCCCCTCCCCACTGAAACCAAGTTCTGACACCGCTCCTTTTCCCCTTTTCTTCTGGGTGTTACAGATTATAAGTAACCTATACCTACACACTACAAATAATAAAAGGCGTATTTCAAGCTTACCCACAAACTTCTGTGGGGTGGAGCTTTTACGCTTTCCCATGTTGCTTGTCAGCTTCTCTATAACAGCAGGTCTCTCAAAAGGCACCAGAGAAATATTGTTGTCCATCACAGGCTCTTGTTCCTTACAATCTTCCATAGGAGGTACTACATGAAACCAAAAAATCGTATCAGGCAAGTCTGGGCTACGCTTCACAGACAACACAAATCATTTGAGCCCTGCTGACTGCGCAACAAGTGCAACACAAAATAAAGCAAGGTGCAAGAACACACTGGGCATCAAGACAGCAATCACCTTTAATCAGAGTCACATACAAAATGCCTCATTTTGGGACCAGCTTATTTAGCAGAAGCCCAACTTTAAGCATTTTTTTTAAAGGACTCATTTTGTTCTGAGTACTCAAGATCCCCAGTGAGGAGGGGATGCTTCTGAAAACTCACTCTGTAGGTGATGTTTTCTGTTATTCTCCCTTCAGTATGGTCACCTGTTACCAACATAACTTGTTAGTTATAATTCTTTGTGTATCTCCTTAACTTTATGCTTATCACATAGCACGCTTACCATTCTTTGGTTTTTTGTGCTAATCTCAATGTCTAAAAAACATACAAGGCATCGATGACTTGTGTTTCCTGGGCCTGGCTATGAATTCCTCAAGACAAAGGTTTCCTGAATGAAGGATCTCTTTGTTAAAGTGTTTCTTCTCTCTATATGTGAGCTTGTAAAATCAACAACAGTGTACTGGAATTACAGGATTAACGTTGAATGGAAACTCCCTTCAGAATCAGCCACAGAAACTATCACTTTTTACTTAATATTTTATCCCTTCAAACACAGACCTAGCAACCTGTGAAGGCAAGTTTTCTGCGGCTGTCTTCCCACTTCTTGGGATCCACAGGGAATGTTCCTGTGCTAACTATGTTTGAGGAGTACTCATACATTGTCCTGGAGACAAAACTGAGAAATCAATAACCCCTTCTGTCTTCACTCATTTCATTCTTTGTTGCTTGTAAGGTTAGGGAATAAGGTGCTAGAGTAAAAGAAGTACAAGAATTGCATGGACCAGGGTGACCAACTCGCACCGGGGTTTATGTCACTTGCTGACATATCATCTATTCCCTAAATACCTACAAAGGGCTCCCTTTTTCTGGAGCATCCTCTTATAGTCACCAAGAAGGGTCAGTGGTACCATGCTGTGGATCAGCTAAATCTTCCAATAAGTCATAGGTGGAATTGCAGAGGCAGCAGAAGACCGAAACCTTCTGATAGTCCTCCTCTGCTCTCTCACTGTAGCAGCCTTTCATGTTAGACACCTTCTCCCTGAGTGAGACCGTGCCATAACTGAACACCACCAGCCTACACTCAGCCCATGTAACTTTACTACCTTCAGGATCCTAATATGGAATAATCACTCCCCTGCTCTTAAACATGCAGCTGTTTGCTAGCACATAATATATGAAAAATGGAGTGATAAAAGCCTTGTCTTTGCCTCCTTTCTAGCAAGGAAGAGCAAATACCAGGCAATTACAAAACAGAGTATCTGCTCAGGTGAACTTCGCATTTCAGACATTCATAATAAGAAAACATGGCAATTTATTCATTTGATTCCATTTGTGCCTCTGCTGCTATGGAAGGCTGAATACTTTGAGGCTTACAACCCACCATATGCTATAAAATGATTTACTCTGCTGCTTTTTTATTTGTACAGGATGCTCCCCCTGAGAAACATAATGGTTTCTCATTTACAAGGCAGTCCTGCTGGCATCAGTGAAAGAGAGGAAGAAAAAGCATAAATATGAAATGAATCTAATGTTGCAACAAAACGGGATGCAGTGTTCAAGTGACCTAATTAATGCCCAGCACAGACTGAGAGGTCTGGAATACTTTAATAGTTAAGGCTACATTTTTAAGGTTATTTAAACACTGTGTTTGATTAGGAGCTATCGAATTAGTTAAGGACACGCAGGACTGGTGCTGGGGACCTAGGGAGGTGCAGAGGCTCTAACTCCCTCTGAGGAAGTAAAAGTATGCTGCCTTTGTAGGACTGTACCTGCCCACAAAATCAGCCCATAGCCTCAGATTACATTCATAGCCATCTGATTAAGCCACAAATGTAGTGACATTTGTATGTCTTAAAACAATGAATTAATAATTAAATAATTCTACTGTTGGGCATATGTGTGTAAAATTTCCTACATGGAATTTGAAACCTTTCCTCCTTGAAACATGAATAGTGCTAAAAAGGACATCTGCTCTTCTCTACATCAGGCAAAAATTCTGCTTGGACTCCATTTCAGAGTAAATTATCACCCATAAAAGCATTTTCTTTCCTATCTTTCACACTGCAAGATCTTTTTCCCACCTCAGAACTCAACTCTGTAATCCAGGGCATGGCTCTTTTGCAACAGAATCACTGAATCATGCCAGTGTTTGTGTTACGATGGGAAGGAGTTACCGGAATGTGTTTAGTTATGTACATTTCCTACATAACTACTTTAGGAGTAGTATCTCCTACTTTAGGAGAAGACAGAGATGGAAATAGTCTAGTTCCTGAAACCATATAACTTGCATGCAAAACTGGACCAAACAGGTGAGGTGTCACATTTCTGTAAGTCAAAAAGTTTAGCTTAGGATCACATTGTCAATTCTAGGCACAAAACTTTTAATTTCAATTCAAAAATATACAAATAAGGGACAAATACCCCAGCCTGCATCCTTTTTTTTTTTTATTTTTTGCTCTGATGTAGACACCCATGATGTGTTATAAGTAGCTTTGATACAGCAACTCATTTTGGGCTGTAAACTCACAGCGCTCTTAGTTCAGGAAGGCTTTTTCATTCTAAAAAGCTCATTTTTTAGTTTGTTTCTGTTCAGGGATTTCTTCAACAGCTACCAGGGTGTGCTCCTGGGTTGCCCTTCCAAATGTTCAGCACCTCTGACACTGTTAATGTCCTCAACTGCAGTTAATACACCACACATTGTTCCTAAGCCTAAACACTCAATACACGAACATGGACGGTGTTCAGAACAAAGACACTGTTTTCCCAAAGACATTGGTCTTTCAGTCACAGTGACCAAAGTGGCTATCTTAGTTTTTGCCTCTTAGTTTGTAAGAAACCACGCATATTATTAAAAAAAGTTGATGCTGTTCCAGTGCGGAAAGAATAGAGGAAAAAAGGAGTAAATGATAATAATACATGTTTTGCTGATAAATGCTTTTGTGTGCAGACAACAGACACTGGGCTAAGTCTCAGCTGGTATAAATTAGTATTACTCCATCAACCTCAATTTCCTTTCCTAAGCTTCACAACATTGCTATTTTCAAAAAGTCTGTGTACAGAGAAATGACAGGAAATATTCCCATGGACCTTGGTGTGAAGTCTCCTGTGGGACCAGCATTTTAACGATGTTTTAAGCAACTCTGTAAGAGGAAAGGCCATTCTGCATTTTATGTGGAGTTGGCCTTTGAGTCTTGCACAGCCTAGGGCTAGGCTTCTTTCTCCTTCTCCTAAAGAAAGTATCCTTTTCCACTCCGCTTTAAGAATTTCCCTGGAGTTCTTGCTTTGTGGAGGTGGAGAACACCACATAACTGGGTCAGAACCATTGCTAGCCTTCAACATTTCTCCTGTTCATTCCTGCAAAAGTTGTGTTCTTGTCAGTCAGAGACTGTTGCTTCTGCTACCCACAACACACCGCTAGCCAGGAGACCACAGACTAATTTCTACCCCCAGGACCAGCACCACTTAGCCAAAAATTGCCAACAACAAAGTCACTGGAGCTCTCTTGCAGCAGCCATGGCGCTGAGCAGGGAACAGGACCTAGCCACATGGTGAGGCAGCTCAGCAAGCTGCCTGCACCCTGCAAGGGGATGGAGTGAGACTCAAAGACTTGTACATTCCTACCCACACACTGAAACCAGCCCTCCTTCCACTCCTCTTGCTTCCCCTGTGGCTTTAGTCAGGTGATCTAACCATCTGCGAGACAAAGATCATTAAAATTAAAGGCCTCATCAGGCCAAGGTGAAAGCACCCAAATAGGATGTCTGTAGCATGCTTATAAACTGATCAACCTGAGCATGCTGCCTGAAAAAAATCCAAGCTCTCTAGGCGATGCCTCTGGTTTTCCAGAACAATTAATCTCTACAGAAATAATTTAGACTGAGGATAACCACTGACCATATTGGTCAAGGCCTAGCGCAGCCACCTGTGCTCTTCAAGCAAGATGCCAATAGGGGTACAAAAATCCCCACCTCTACCTATTCTGCATTTAATGGTGAAACTGTGACCAAGAGTCACACCAAAACTCATTCAGAGACTTCAAACCACTCATCAAGAACAAAATACTTTGAAAGTATTTGGAAAGACAGGAAAACTTAACCCAAATGTGATGCAAAATAAACCAATGATCAGAATCTCCAAAGCTCTCACTGATGCTCAGGATTGGGAGAGAAGGAAATTAATACATTTTTTCAGGGCTAGACTAAGACCTAACTTTAAGCTAAGTAATCATTTGTATACTCTTTCCTGCTGTCTTTATAGTCCAGGAGAAAGGACTTTGCTGCAGACCTTCTATAGGTTGGTGCTCGTGACCATTGCGCCTATGGTGAGCTTCACAGGTGGGAGTGACACAGGGATGCGAGGTGAGCTTTATTACTGGTCCCAGCTGAATTTGGAGCTCCCTGTCACTGCCTGTCCTTGCTATGCCCTCGCTGAAGAACTGAACATGGTGGATCAAATATCCCCCTAAAAATTCACCAGGAGAAATTTAGCTATATCTGCCCAGAGAAGAAAGAGGCACTAGTTGATTTCAAAGTGCTATTTTAAGCTAATTTTGTTGAGAAAAGTGAAGTGGCTGTGTGAACGTTTCTATTTTAAGCCCAAGTCAGGCAGGATGTAAATAAAAGAGCTATCCACATGGGGTTTGCACTGGTTTAACTTCGGTTGGTAGAAAAATCAATGCAAGGTCAACCATTCCAGCTTCCTTGGATAGACAGGGTTAAGGACTTACCCTTCTTGTCATAGCATTAGAAAAAGCTTTAGATTTCCTCACAGTACACTAATAAAAAGAGTAAACCAAATTTTTAATATGTAACTGAGCAATAGACCCAGAAGTTGAGTGGAATTTGGGAAGATACTCCACAACGTGACCTCTGAAACATCCTGTCTGCCTTAAATGTATCAGCCTGCTGTTACTTCCCTAAGGAAAGGCTGACTGAGATAATCACCCAGCTGGTTAGGAGGACAGGCACAGCCTTGTAGAGTGAAGAGCAAGTATTGTGCTGGAAATGGAGCTGGTGGTTAAACTCCTACCATCAGCTACGGGCTCCATCTAACAGACTGAGCACACAACAGGTACCTGCAAAAGCAGAGCCTCGAAGTCAGTCTTTCTGCAGACTTTTACAAGGGTGAAGTCAGGCATAAAGTAGATAATCACTAACTTCAATGTCTTTAAAAAAAAAAAAAAAGAGTCATCCATTACACTTTAAAGGTTGATTTTAGTCTCCAGGATGCCTACAAAGACAGCAATTACTTAATAGAGCTCTATGAACATTTTGGCAATACACATTAAATACATTTAGAATGCCCTCATAGGATTAAATTGTTCATAGAAAAGTATTCTTGAAAGTTTTGTGATGATTTCTTTTTTTCTACTAAAAGATAGTCTATATTAGAAATGCTGAATAGATTTTGTGGTTTGAGGAATGACCTTTCAGAACTTTCTCGTAATTGATTAACAAATGAAGCCATATGACTCCACTCAACAATGAAAAGTAAAATGGGAGAAATAAAAGAGGAAATGTTCTTTCACCTTTATTTACCTACAAACTAACTTTTTATTATTCTTAGGTCTAAGATAATTTTATATCAAAATGGAAAACATATTATTTCTCTGTTTTCTGATTAGTAAGAAATTTTAAATACGTCAGGTGACAAACATTTAAAGACAACTTTTATAAGTTAGAAGATGTTCAGTTTTAGAAAAGCTTCCAAAACACTGATTTTGCATTAAATGGTAAGTTTTGGAAAGCTATAATTTAATATTTAGTGCTCCCGATAAGTCTACCACCCTGCAGCCTGAGACTGCTTCTTACCCATACCAATAGCTACGGGAATTTTTGAAAGCAAATTCACAGAGTTTGCTATTTCTTGCCTTCAACATTTTTGGCAATCTTCAGTCTCTATGTATATTAACATGTGCAGTGTTAGTTAACATAGTAATACTAATGCATGTAAACATCTATAAACATTTTTTTTTTCTAATTATATTTACTTTCATCAACCCTGTTGGATTCCATTCTGCCCTGGAGGTTTTTATATCTATCCCTCCCTTTCTTAGGGATCTAATATATTATTAGAGGGAGTAGAAATGAAGGCTTCTGAACACCTCCACAATCCTTAGCTCCAGTCACAATCAGAAAGGAAGGCAAGAGGAATCATATGTTTTTTACATGGCCTAGTTCATTTTTTGGGTGACTTTTCACAGGTGACTTTTATTTTCATGTCTGCATATTTATAAGTAATATAAAGTGAAATACTGCTTTATAAAAACAAACAAAAAACCTAATCTGCAAAGCCAGTGCTGTCAGGTCGGACCAAGTGAGGATTTTAGCACATCTTTTCCCCTCCTGTCTGTCTAAGTTTAAGTAATCAATAAGATGGAAGTGATGCAAAGCTGAAAGGAAGGAGGAAAAACAGATGGAAAAAAACCCCACAAGAGAAGCTCCAAGTCCAAGAGACCTCAAAAGGCGGTTTCCACCCACCATGGTGACTCATGACCTGCCCGGCAGCCTCCATACTGACATTCTGCAGATAGTTGTGGCAACGTTCCTTGTGCTCCTCCAGCGAACTGCGCTGCTTGTAGCTCCGGCCGCAGTAGTTGCACTTGTGAGGTTTCCCCACTGCGGAAAGAACGAACGAGAGCATCAGGTCAAATCCACTGCAACCCACTTTTGCTATCAAAAGAAAAATCACACCTTAGCAACAAACAGCACTCTCAATGGAAAGACACCTAAGAAAGGTTACTCAATGCCCAGCCCTCTTTCCCAGACCTGTTTTCCCGCCACACGCACCTCCTCCCACCCGCTGGGGACTTTACGTTTTTCACACTAAGGCACAGTATCAGCAAAAGGAAAAAGAGGCAGACTTTGCTGGTCGCAAAGCAAGTAAACAAATGACAAGAGGGGAAAACAAACCAAACAGCTGAATCACACACCGGTGCTGACTGCATGTCACCATGTCTCATGGGAAAGAAACTTCTGAGACATTTCGCCCATGGCACGCACAGCTGTCTTCACAAAAACGAGCTGCCCCAGTGGCCTAATTCTGCTCCCGATTGTGGGGAAACCCATTACATGGCCTGGAGAAGTAGTTCTTCCATTGAGAAAACTTTGCCAAAAATTACTAAGTGGAGGTTGGAAAATAAAAGACAACAAAAAGTAACTTTGGTAACAGCACTGTTACATGCCAGAAACGAGCTACCACCAGTAATCTACAGAGACTGGATAATAATAAAATATACATAACATAAATAATAAAAAGGCCACGTACAATCCAAATCAAGCCAGATGAACCTAAGACATAACTCTATTTTTTAAAGTTTTTCTTTGTTTCCCTCAGCAGCACTAGGAACAAATGGCAAAGACCTATTAATATGTGCAAAACCTGGCACCAGATTCTCATAGAGTCTATCCTTTTTGTAGCATGTCATTAAAAAACCACAAGAATGGCCTAACCCAAGGCCAGAAAGCTAGCCAGAAGCGTATTTTGCCAAGCCATGCTAATAAAAGCTTTTAATATAATTTAAGCTTGTAGAACATGAACATTTATTCTCTAATAACTAAAGAGGTATTAAGTCAGTCTTTCAAGTCTAGTAAAACACCATTAGTTGTCATTTTCATAGCTCACTGAGGGATGGGGAAGGTTAAACTTCTTCCAGAGTTTTGAAAATCTTAGGTAGGAATTTTAGTTTGTAGCCAAAGAAATTGAGAACATCCTCTGTTGGATAATATACATGTTTCTATTGGGTTTATCCCAACATTGAACACATTTCATGGTCATTTACTTAATGAAATCCAAGCTATACTAATTGCAGCCAAAATGCACCATCACCACTGGGATGGGAAAATACAGGGGAAGCTGTCGGGAGGACACGTGTAGCCAACAAGAAACTGGGCAAAGGGCTCCTTGCTTTGGGGCTGAAGCCCCAAACCCAGAAGACCCATCTCTGGGGCCTACAGGACTAGGACGTACCACATCACCCGCCCCTCTGATGGCAGAGGAAAAAGCCTGAGCCTCCAGTATCGGAGTTGGTCAAAACTTTTTGAATGGTTTTGGCTCAGGAGAAAAAAAAAGGATTCAATGAAATGAACATGCTTACAGAAAGCTTCTGGTTTTCCTCAAAAAGTCTGCATGTGCAGCTTAGTGACACAAACAAGTTTTCCACCAAGAAAATAAATAATTAAATAAAAAGCTGCTTCTAAAACTGTGAATTTATTTCTTTTTATTTAAAGCTAAGGCTTATCCTCAGGAAAGTATCATGTCTTAGTCCAAACAGTTGTGGTCTTGATTTTATTCTGCTCACTAGCTGACACTGTTGCTGTAACTGGTGCTGGTACTGGAAATCTCAGTGGAGGACAAGCCTGAGGCGCATTATCATTCCCAGAGTAATTGTCCTTGATGAGAATGATCTGGATCAAGCCTTAGCTTTTAGAATTAAACCAGCAATCTCATTCTGGAAGCACCTTTAGGAAAACACAGTGGTGGTTCCCTGGGATAGAAAGACTTCTATCATCACCATTACAATGCTTTATCATTTATCTAGCTGGCATCAATTTCTGTCAGTCTGATGCCTTTATCAGAAGTTAACTCAGTGTCTAATAAAAAAAAAAATCCAGTGCAATTGAAGGGATTAAGTTAAGCAAGCTGAACCTGGGCTGAATTAGCCCACCCGGTTTGGCTACACAAGGCTACCGAGCAACTTACACAAACTGTAAAACACAAAGGGATGATTGCTTTCAGCTATTCAAGAGGCAGCTAGGATTAATTACATGTATTATCATTTAGCACAGAGAAACATATTCTGCTACAAGCTCATGGTAACAACAACAAAAAAATTGATTCAACAATCAAAAAACAAGTTTGTATTAGACCTCTTCAAAGGGTTGCTCCCTGCATTGCAACATTTTCAGAAACTATTAACACACAGCAAGGCCGAGCTTTGCCAGTGCTATCTGGGATAGCCAGCTACCCAAATTCCATCAAATTTTAAGGTTCATCGAGATGATAAAAGCTAATGATAACGGCATGCTTTCTACAGGCAATATGGGATTTGAGGAACGTAACTCCCCAAGGAAAGAAATACTCCAGCACAAGCTCTCCTTCCTCTGGGGAGAAGATAAAAGAATAAACAGCATGTGACAAATGTTCGTCATGTTGCCTAACACACAACTGGAAGCTGCTCAGACACAACCCTGAAGAACAAAGTTTTTGAGCTCCAGTTGAGCAGGATCAAATACAACTCCCTTGGGTTCTTTTCCAAATTCCATCTCCCCTGCTTTACCAGTCTAAAATCTGATTTATACTATAAAGTCAAACAAAGCGACGGTGACTTGAGTTGCAGCACAATTATCAGGTCAGACCACAACAGAATCACTTCTGATAGCAGCAGTTTGTGTCACAGCAGTCCTCGCAGCCCGTTTAGTAAGCGGCACAGCCAGTCAAGGTAGCAATTATAGTCCGGATTTTAGAAACCTTGTCTCTGTGACAAATGTCAAGTCATCGAAAGCTGCAAATTTCCCCTCGTAGTCTTAAAGTAACTAATGACAAAAAATACATATATTTTCAGACATGAAAGCTACCAGTGTGTATATTTTACCATATTTCATATTACCCAACTGTAAAAGTGGATTAAAGGACTCAATTCTGGTGATCTCCTCAGCAACATACTCTGTTCTATAGAGCAAACCACAGCATGAAACCAAATGTCTGCCAAGAGAGATATCAGCCTTTATGAAATACTTATAGGAGGTAAATGTTAACAGTCAAAATTTGCTCCCCAAACACATGGCTTGCACTAATGGGCACAAGCATTCTTGGTCTATTGGCCATTGACTTGAAGGCAAAGAGTTCAGCAGTTCAGCCTACAAACACCTTCTCCAAGCCCCAGCTAAAGGCAGGTCTTTCCATCATGGAGCCATTTCCACTGTGAAGCAACTCAAAGTTTGGCTCGGCTTGCTTGGTGCGAAGCTGCATTCTCAGAGATACTCACTGCAGCCTACAGCGCACGGACACCACATTCGGCACTGCATGTAACCACTGAGGCCAACACTAGCAGTACCCAAGCAAAGTCTCTCTGGAAATCCCTGGTTTGGGGTAATTATTCCTTTACCACCTTTTCAGGGTAAGCAATCAGATTAAAAATTACCATCTCTCATTCTCATAAAAATGAGACAATACAGTGAATGCAAACAAGCCCAAAACCTTGAGAAATCTTCCATCTGTTGTTGAACTGGGAAAGACCAGGGCACTGGGCAAAACCCAGCGGCCATACCTATGAACCAGTTAACTCAAAGAACATAAAACCCCACTATATTTCTTACGGAAATGTCAGAATTTCCATACATTTAAGCTCAGATTTGTGCAGATGACAATGCGGCACAGAAAACCCACAGCGGAGTCTCAGCCTCAGATGGAAAATATTATGACAGTCACAGTGAAAAAGACATTTAAATCTCAAGTACAATTTTTACCATGAAACAGGTAAACCACTTGTTGAAATTCACAGAGAAAACAGAGTTTGCTTGTGAAATTAAAATGCTCTTGTGGAGGGAGGAGGAGGAAGAGGAGGAGGAGAACATAAAACACAAAGTGTTTTTAAGTTAGGAATATTTTGAGTCCTGCAGGTGAACTTTGATAGCTGAGAAGCCTGCGTGCAGTGACAATGAGATGGTGTAACTCTAAGGTCAATATTCAAGACAGAAAGCAGACTTGGGCCTAGGGAAACTTCTTTAAAGTCATAAAAAAAGGTCAGTGAAAGAGAAAGGGCCTGTAAGGCATTCACGTAGCATTTTGTTCTCAAAAGAGATGGGAGTGCACAGCAGAATATAAAGTAAGTCAAAGGGAGGTAACGAGGCATTCCAGGTAACGCCTTGCCATAAGCACATAACCTGTTCCATAAACCTTTCATATGTTAAGAGCAGCAATTCATTCACCGAGTTAAAATCCTGCCGCCATTAAGACCAACAACAAAACATGCACCAGTTCGAGCAGTCAGGATGAACCACTCCCATGTTTCCCTATTTTAGGTCCCATGTTCTCCTCTGCAGCAGCACAGAGTGGAATTCCTTCCCATCCACCTGCCCAGGTCCCAAGTACCTGTGACAGCTCAGCTGCTAATGCAGCCATCTCACACAGGACGGGGCATTACTATGGCCATGTGACATACGTTGGCCCAATCCAAGGACTAGAGACTTTGCACTGAGCTTTGTACCAGACCTGGATTATTTTTGTGTTATTGCCCCATCAGGGCCTTAGAAGGGAAGCGAGACAAGATTCCCAAGCAAAGTGGCCAACTGACACAGCTACTTTCAGGCTGAGAAGCACCTCTGATAGCAGTGCACTAAGTGTGACTTACTTCTGTAAAATTTGAACTCCTGCTCAGTCCCTAGAAACCCGGAGTTGGAGGAAACCCCTGTAATTCTCCAATCAAAGCTTTCTGAAGCAGCATCAAAAAAAGTTAAAATGTTCTTTGGGGCTGATACTTACATATATCACTAAGGCTGCAGAATCATTTGTCATGATCATAACCAGTATTAAATCATTATTTCTTCTTTCTTCGCTAAAACCGGAAGCCTCCTGGGAGAGGGGAGCTGGTCTGCAGTTACACTGTGCCTACCACAGAGCAGCCCATTGCCTTGCACGGGACTTATCACAGTCAGATCAGTTTTAACATAATCGTAGGAAATATGATTAAGGAGCTGGATTGGGACTAGGAAGCACAAGGTTCAACTTTTAGTTACGCTACAAATTTTGTGACTGCAGGCAAGTTATTCTGATTTCCTGTGCTTCAATTATTCATATGTATGATTAAGGTAATATTTCCCTTCTTCACAGCATGTAAATGAATTAATGCACTTTGCAAGATGCACAGAGGCTGATGTGGTAAAGCTCACACAAGTAGGTAGGCACAGAAAAATACAGCCTGTATCTCTACTGAGAAATTAAGGACTTAATAATACACTGTGATTTTATTAGATATGGGAGCAAACATTAAAGAGCGGGAGGAGATATTCAGGATGGTGCAGAGTGAAGGATCAACCAGGAATAAGAAAATCAAATCAGGAAAAATAAATAGGTGGAATATGAGGCAATTTGCAGGCGTGGTGTCCTTTCTGGCCATGAAACGGTCAGCCCAGGGAAACGCAGAATGCCCCTGAGCTCCGTGACATTTAACACCACACAGGCCAGTAAAAGAGAGCATGCAATAGTCACAAGAAGGTGGATATAATAGCTGCTGCGGTCCTTCCCACCTCCAGCCTCCTGGAGCCCAGGAAGCAATTGTCAGAGCTGGGGAGGGCTGAGGCTACAGAGAGGCAATGCACAGTCCCTCTGGTTCACGACTGTAATTAAACAGCAGTCCTAGGCTTTTCCAGAGCTGACTCGCTCAAATCTTCACACACAACAGTATTTACATCAATAATAGACCCCTGAATGAATTAATCACCAAAAAAATGTAAAGTGAAACCTAAGCCCATGCTGGCTCTGAGCAGCACGTAGCTTTGCAAAGGAAACTGCCTCCCACTCCAATGGTGTATCTCGCTGTTGTGCTTAATGACTGTAAATGTGTTCATTGAAATTCATGGGGGCTCTTTGATTTGTTGTCTTTTTTTTTTCCCCTTGCCTGGGATATTACACACATACACACACGCTAATCGGTAGATACCAGGAGTTCAGAAATAACAGTGAGTCCCATAGCTAGCCTGAGATTGTCCGAGACAACCTGCAAGGCAAAGTCACAACATGTAAGCATCTAAACTAAGGCTCCAGGCTGCTGGAGCACACAAGCACACAGGCTTGTGACGTGCAGGGCCAAGTACCTCCACTGCTGAGCTCTCGACCTGCAATGTCTTCGAGCAGTCTGATCTCCAGAAAGGACCTAATATCTAATCACGTGGTGAAATCTTTGCCTTAATCTTGTAATGCTTTCCAGTCCAAGTGGAGGCAGCTATACCAGGGGTATGTTTCATGGGATTCAGATATATCTCTGGACCTCTTGGAGTTCTGATGTCTCCATTCTACAAGGATTTTATAGATTATAGTATTCTGGGCCAAGTATTAGGGTTTGTGAGATCACGTGGTAAAGAACTAGTTCACTAGATCATTCTGTGGAGGAGACCACACAACTAGATCTGTGCTTAAAACAATTTCTGAATGCTCCGGACACCTCAAAACCCAAACTGCAGCATTACAACAGAAGAAGCCTACATGCACACCATTAGGCAACTAGTACTTTCTTGAAATAGAGCACTTGACTCACTTCATGACCTCGTAGCCCAATGCCTCTTAGCAAAGATTATTATCAGCTGCCTGTTGATATATATATGTGGCTGTTGAATATTTCATGAGCCTCCCAGCAAACAAAAAATGGCTTGTCCTGAGTTTTTGGCACAGTGGCCATCAACGGTACGTTATTTGTGTCAACAACTACCACGTGCCATTAGAGTAGCCCTACACAGCTAGCACTGGAACACCACAAGATGCTCAGGGTACGACTGAGCACAGCAAATCAATGGCAAAACATTGCGCCTACATCCCTTTTGTTTTCTAGGCATGCCTGCTTTTCCTATAAATATCTCTAGGGCACAAAACAGCTGCTTTACACCTGCATCTACCTGACAGATGTTTACAGTATTGTAAAATGAGTGGCTAGTGGTGAAACACTGTACTGGCATTCAAGTCCTCCCTTGATCTTCTGCAGCAAGCACTATGAAATATTGGATTATATAGAAACTCTGGAGACTACGTCATGCAAGCTACGTTTTGGCTAGGGTGGACCACAAAAATGTGTGCACACACATGCAGAGAGCAAGTAAATATGCTAGGCATGACAAACTTTGAAGCATCTATACATTCTCTAAATATAAAGATACGTGACAGGACCTGGTGTAAATCAACAGAAATTAGTGCTCGCGTACAACAGCTAAGGGGTTGGGGTTCTCCTTATTTGTACCTTCAAGGCAGTTCTGTCTGCAGTCATTTATTACTTTGGTAGATCATTACGATTTCTCCTGCAGCTACTGATGCCTCTGTTATTTAATCTGATCCATCAGATTGTGTTTATTTATTAACTGATCTGTAGGATTTTACAGATAAAACAATGTTCCAATCTGCCACAGGGTTTATAAGTAAGTATGTAGCATTTTTTGTGCCAGAAAGTTTAACAAACAAACAAACAAACTCACTCCTGTTTCATTGGCACAGTCCCAGAATTGCTGAAGTATCCCAAACTGCTGAGATACTTGCAGGGCTCCTGCCACAGTCTCTCAGCACCCATTAACTAATCCATTAAGAACAGAAAATTAAGAACTGCACACCTCATTTTCTTCCTTTACAGCAGAGAAGACAATTTACTTTGTAGGTTTGCATGTTGTGTTGATGTACAAGGGGAAATGTACTTAAGTGAAACAGCCTCAGAGAAGATCAGGGGTAGGAATACATGCAAATAAACCACATACTAAATCAAGGAAAATGACACTAACTTTGTATTTAGTTCTGAAAAAAATGAAATCCATGATTACTTGCTCCAATTCCATGTCCCTAGAAACGTACATTGCACCATATGGAAGCTCTTTTCATGTATTTCTCTTGACTTACCTTTATTTTCTTCAATAGAAGAGCTTCACATCTGGCAAAAGGCACCTGACATATTTTTTAGTCTATGTCAGTGACAATGGAGCTTTCAAATTTTGCCCCCCATATATATTTGAAAATTTCAAATGCAAATCTTCTGCACTTGTGCTGTGAAGCCAGTTGAGCTCAGCACACTGTTGTCCTACGCCAACACATCCCAGTCCTCCAGGGACC
This sequence comes from Chloroceryle aenea, assembly GCA_013399075.1. Classification (NCBI taxonomy): domain Eukaryota; kingdom Metazoa; phylum Chordata; class Aves; order Coraciiformes; family Cerylidae; genus Chloroceryle; species Chloroceryle aenea. The sequence goes on from VWZY01004684.1 coordinate 607,682, forward strand.
CCTTGTCACTGGTAGGGTTCCCAGGACTTTTACACCGACTCTGAAACGGTTAAATACTATTAAAAAGGGATTCTGTTTAAATAGCACTCTGGTGGCAAGATAAACTAACAAAAACCAGGAAGTCCACGAAACAACTGGGTATTTTATCACCTGGCCAGCTTCAAAATTGCTTAAAGGAAACCAGGTTTATGGTGACTTACTTTTAAAAGGGGAGAGGCCCTGCAACAATACGAAAGAGGTGACTTCGGAAAGAAGCCTCCTCCCTGCAGTGCCTCCGCACTATCTGGATGTGGGTGGGAACCAGCTTAAGCCCGAGGTTAAACCTTAACTGTATGTACCAGCTCTGTACTTTCCACTCCGCTTCAGACCTTTAACATCACATTAAAGTTGATTTGATAAGTGGAACATTAATTGGTTCACATGACAAATCTTCCAAAATGTGCTCGTTGGCTTCTCTTCATTTTAACCCCGTTCCAGCCACAGAGCGAGTAAGAAAAATGAAAACAAGTTTAGGTTGGCCTGTTGTTCTTCTCTACCCTGTCCTGTCTGCTCCCCAACAGTGCCACAGCTCAGTAGGAATTTAAGGAAGTGACTGGAGATCCACAGGTTATTGCAAGCCAAGCTCTGGCTGCAGGCAGAGAGGAACGGCATACACAGGCAGCAGTGCAGGGTGTGGGTACCTCGGTGCAGATCAGGAATGCTGATGGACAAACACTCCCTTGAGAAGCACTTTTTCTTTGTCTGGGGGAAGTTTTTCCCTGCCTTTGAGTAAAATAAGTGTAGATGTTGGGGCAGATTCATAGGTAGTATCAATGGAAGTAATACCCTGAAGTCAATTCACATCAGCTGCATACAGCTGATATTTATTCCAAATGCTGCCCCTTTGTGTACCTTGCAGAAGCCCTTTAGCATTATAAAGCCAACAGAATCTATGAGTTATTTGAAGCAAGCAGTGCCAAATATAACGTTACCCGTTGGTTTACACTATATAAACAAAGGGAGACAGACAGAATACATGACATTTAACTTGCACTACAGCACTAGATAGTTTTCTCCTGCATAAAACCACTGAACAAGCCCTTCACTCTAGCTCATTTCTTTTCATCCCATGGCGGTGAGTTCCATGGTTCCACCTACATGCTCCTGCACAAGAAAGAAAATATTTCTTTTAGCACCTGACACCTTTCGATTTTGTATCTCATCTTAGGAGACAGGAAGAAGGTGCTTTGGTTCTCCTTTACCTAATTTTTCCCTTTTCTTATCAAAAGTTTTGGAAACAGAGTATTAACAGCAAGCTGGCAGGAAGATAATAGCAACACAAGAGGCATAATATTGACAGCTCCTCTTCCCAACCAGTGAAGTTGGGATTTTTCACTTATTTTGATCATGGCCAGCAGCAAAGGGAACCTAGCTTCCAAAACCAAGTCAGGCTGTGAAACTAATGGGCTCCTTCAGGACATGACAATTTTTATTTGTACTTTCCTTACCAACCAAAATCCAGTGTGGACTATTGCATTTGCTGTACCCTCAAAGGTCTGCTGTTCAGGCATGTGCTTTTGTCACGTCTTGCACAGATGTCAAATGAGGTCAAAGAAAAAAAGGGCTGACTGACTCCTTTTACCTGTACAGGTTTCCTATCTCCTCCTGTTGCTCTCTGCCTGACAACACATACATTTAACAATGTTCAGAGGAGATCAAAATAAGGGTGGGACCTGTCTCAAGCAGACAGTGCTTAGCCAAGCTGTGCTGCAGACTTTGGAAAACCTCACATGCTAAAGGCTCCTTCAGGATGAAGGTTTTGGGGCCAGTTTGCTGCCTCAGATGTTATTTCTAACACTCAGAGCATTTACTCCAGCTTCATCGAGGCAAATGAATGTGCTGCCACCAGGTCTGGACAGTCGCTGCCTTTCCCTGTCATCCTTGTCACCACTGCTCGTGGTCTTTACTGCTCTGCATTCAAAGTTAGCCACAGGATTTAGCAAGGGAAGTCGGGACCATTTTGTATGAAAACAATTCTTAGCATAAAAGAAGATATCATTTAAAGGATGATGGGATCCTTTAACTCAGAGATGAATCTGGAATACTGAACAGGTTCTGCTCCAGCACAAACCTCAACATCAAGAGTCCATGTCGGACATTGAAGCTACATTAATCTGGGTAATAAAATTCATCACTTCCTGTTAGCCTCAATATCTTTCCTAGTTGTTTAGTTGGCTTGTGGTTTTGTTGTTTGTTTTGTAACACAAAAAATAAATAATGACAGTTCTAGAGCACTCCCTAAAACCTGGGTATTTTAGGAGGAAGGAGGGGAGGGGAGGGGAAGGGAAGAGTTGGAGGTTTAGTATGTCTCTTTTTTGGTGCAATTAGTTTTGCACTACAAGCCCTGCACAGATTCAGAAACTGTTACCATGGCTTAAAGGGAGGCAGACAAAATGAAAGGAAATTAAATATGGGTGTGAAATTAAACCAAAAAGGAGGGGGAAAAAAAAAAAGGAAAGTAAAAGCAACTGGTTAGGCTGAAAGTAAAGACAAAAAGGCTTAAGAACACAAATCAGAACTCTCTAAACATCCAGAAGTACTTTAAAAAGGTTTCCTACAAAACTTAGGAAACTCTGAACACACTTAACTGAATTCCTTGGTAGGAAAAACCCAAAGAAAAATTCATACTGAAGGTTCTGCTACGCTATTAAAACCAGGTGATTCCTCTGAGAGGTCTGAACGAGAACAAAAGAGTTTAAAACTTTTCATTTCTCAGTACCTGGGAGAAGAAAAAAGTAGTTCTCATTTTCTTACTTTTTTTTTTTTCTTTTTGTGTGGAGAGTCTTGTAACTGAATAGGCAGATGGAGAATTAGGACATCTGGGTCCATTCCTATCTGTGACACTGATGTCTTGAATGCCTTTGACAAGTCCTTTTTTGTTAGTACTCTAGGTTCATCCTCCGCGGAAGGTAAACCTTGCTGTAGTCCTGTCTTGGGCTCAGCCAACCTGGGAAATGACTGTCTTACTACGAGTTGGATATTACCCAAAACAAAATGGTCCTTTCCCTTCTCTTCACCCATGGTGCAATCTTATGCAAGGGGCTGTACACAGCCAGGTCAAACTCGGCCTGGACTTCATGCTGACTGAAGCAGAAATCTCATGCATCTCAACCAAAACTGTACTCGCAGTCTCCTGAAGTTGGCTCATTATTAGCCCTTGGGACAAACTCACTGCTTGTAGAAGACTAATGATATGAACATAATGGATGCATTTTTCACAATATAGCTAACGTGGACATTTTACTGTGGCACGCAAACATCAAACCAAGCACTTCTCCTGGTGGATGACCTATTCTTTGAAGCTGAGCAGCTTCATTCCAACAAAACATGCCAAAAATCAATCTTTTGAATCTGCTCCATGGAAAGGTAGCTATGGATATCAGACAGACCAGATCCTACAGCATTACCAACACCTGCAGTTTCACCCTACATCAGATATGATACCCTAGACATTTTTCTTTGTCTCCAGCTCCTGGAGGAAGCTGACCAAACAGAAAAGTCAGCTTGTGTGTTTTATCACTCCCTCCCCACTCATGAAGTATCATAAGGTAAATAAAAAGGTCAGTTTATCACCTTACACTCTCCTCATTTGATACTGTCCGTGATCTGGGGGATACAGATTTATGATTTTTTAGTTCCTGGGGTTAGAAATCCATGAATAGCATAAACTCTGAGGAATCACGCCACTATCAATGCAGTTTCTTCAGATTAGTACAACTACCACTGATACCAAAAGCTCAGTCATTTTGTTTGAAAACACTTTTGTGAACCACCTATTTTCCTACTGGAAATTCTCTACTCTCCTATTTTAAAACTCCAGTGGAGTTAATACATCTTTTCTCTGTACACGTGCTCTTACTTGTGCCTTAAATCATCTCGGAAGAAAACTAACATTATATATGAATCACAGAACCAAGTGCTCCCTACCCATACATCACTCTGTTAGGATCACACTGTAAGCGGCACATTCACTGTGTGTTTAATTTTCATTTACAATACGCGCTCTATACCCACTACGCTGCCTGGATTGGATTTTGTTTTCATAACCTGTTCCTGACGCCTCACAAGAACTGGGAGTGCTCCTTCAGGATTTGGCAAGAAGGAACAGGCTGTGGATGAGCAGGTTTCTCTGACTCACCTACACGGATCAACAAGGAAAAATAAAAAGGGATAGGGTGGAGACTGCAAAGGGAAAAAAAACGAGAGAGAGAGAGAGAAGTGACGTGTTTCTTTGGATGCAGTGTGTAATGCAGCTGGCAGACTGCCTGCTCACCGTGCCACAGAGTTCCAGACATGCCAGTCCAGCTGACTCAGCTCTTCAAAAGAAGGAAAGAGCAATTTCACAAATGTTTCTGATCTCTGAGGGATGGGGATCGCAAGCTCTCCCCTCAAGGATCTTGGAACCTGTCTTTTACACCAGGGACTGAAGCAGTGTCCTCAGAAAGGTATTGGAGAGAGATGCTCACTCGATAACCTGGTACAGAACTGCTTATTGCTTATATCACATCATGCCTCTGTGGTTGTTGGAAAATTCAGCCATGCAGCTCCATCCCACAAACCAGAAATGTCAGGCCTTTACTAGCCAAGGCTACCTGCTCTCAGACAAGCCACTGTCTCCAAGGAGACAAGCAAAATGCATGCACATGAAGGGTATCCAAGTGAGAGAGAGTCTATGGCCCATGTTGCTTTTCTGTATAAAAATTTCATCAGCAGCCTCTTGCAGTGTATCTTTTGCAAGTGATTTATTTTCTAGGATGAGTTTGAAGCCCTTAAATGGTCTGGGCTCTGCCTACCTGTGGGACCAGCTCTACCCCACAGTACAGTACTGTGCTGCAGGCAGCTCAGAACAACCCTGGTCCTATCTGGCTGCAGGGAGGCTCTGTGCTAATCTAGACTTCACTCCAAACTGGAGGCAGGAAGGCAAAAGTAGCTATTTCCCAGCAAAAGGAACCAAAACATAGCCTAATGCCCAGAATATCAAAGCCCCTAATTCTTGCCGAAATCAAGCAGACCTCAAAGGTAAGGGCCATGGTGAACTGGCCCCAAAAACAGCAGCAGAATGAGCTTGTCTTCATTTTCTGTTCAGGATCCTCACCCTAGCCCTCAACCATCTCATCATATGGGAGCATTCACGCCCATCGTGCTAGACAGTAGGGAAAGGACACATCCTCGAGGGGTACATTCCCCCATCCTCAATACAGAGCAGCTGGCACTCTGGGCAGGAGGAGTCTTGGGGCAGCAGCAGCATGGGAAACTCTGTTGCTTTACATTGAAAACCTGACTGAATTACATCACCCCACTGATCCCCCACAGTGCTGTCCACAGAGTTACAGTGACTCTTGCACATTTCATCCAAAAAGAGCAAACAACCTTTAAATAGAGGTTTTTCTGACAGCAAGAGCTTTGTGGCACACAGCTAACTGCGTGGTTGGGGAGCCTCCCAGCCAGGTGCTCTTTGTCAAAGTTTCAGCAAGCAGGGCCTCAACGGTGTTTCTCCAGCTTCAGGAATGAAGATAGAGATCTTGTGTCTCTGTTGCAAGGCACCGAGGGAACTTGGGGCACCCTGTCTGAAATCAACACGGCACAGTTATGCAAAACACGTATGCAACTGGCATATCTTGTGTAATCCTGGCTGTAATCAACTTCTAACTACTCCAGAAAAGAAGGAGGGGCAGAGGGTGGAGAAAGTTCACACTTAGATCAAATTTAAAAAAAAAAAAAGAAAAAATGGGAAAATATCCAGACTGCTTTAGTCAGGTAAAAACACAGTTCCCTCTCATGGGAAACCTCCAGGACAAGTTTCCTTGAACTTCACACAGGGTTATAAATAGGAGGAGAGTCACACAGAGTTCAGTACAACTTCACTGTAAAAAAAGAAAAAAAAAAATCTAGACATTCTCATTTTCCTTCTTGAGTGATCTCCATCAATATCTTACCTGTAAGCCAATTCATAATTACATGTTGCTGAGCACTTAGGAGACTCTTTCAGTAGCAGCTTTCTGCAGCTCTGCAGTGTGGTGTTAACTGGGTTGCTTTTTTTCTTCTTCAGCTTCCCTTGGCTTCCTTTCCAGATGGCAAAAATACCTTCTTTACACCTTAAAGCACTCATATATTATCAACAATGTCAGTGGTGTTTTTCCATTTCGCTCTGCACCATAAACCAGCTCTGAGATAGCAGTGAAAGATGGCCTCAAACCACTGTTTGAGTTCAAGCTCAAACTTTCTCAAGCTGAAAGATTTCACAAACTCCTTCAAGAACTGACAAAGGCCAGCTACAATTGCTGGATCTCAGGATTTCCTTGGGGGCGATATGAAAAAGCTTTTTGCCCTTCAAAATCATTTTCTTAGGAGAAAAAAAAAAAGCCACACACTTTTTTCCTCATTAGAGCTGCTGTCCCATTTTTCCTGCTCAGAGTATGTGTAAGAAGAAGTCTTGGTTTCACCAAGACATAACTTCATCAAGTCAAAACCACATTCTCAAGTACACAAGAAAGCTCTCAGTCACCCCTTGGGTCTCTGTGCCNAGAAGAGGTCTTGGTTTCACCAAGACATAACTTCATCAAGTCAAAACCACATTCTCAAGTACACAAGAAAGCTCTCAGTCACCCCTTGGGTCTCTGTGCCGCAAAAAACCACTGCAGCTCTCTCAGAAGGCTGCCTCTGGAGCAGGAAGACTCCTGGTACACTGCATCATGTCCCTCCAGGTTACACTCATGCAAAGAGACACCCGGCTCCCAGAGATGGTCTGGGGCCTGGCTGTGCAACGCTGCATTTCCAGCTGCAGCTTCTGTACGTACATAGGCCAACTTCTGCATAAAGACACTGCATTTGTGAAACAATCCCTGACAACAAGGAAAACAAGGCCAAGAAAGTCCTCTCCAGCTTGATTTTAAAGAAGCGAAGGATTACACACCTTTAAACACCTGACCTACTAGATCCTCACCCACCAGCCTGTCCACAGTCATTCTCGTGCAGAAAGAGAAGCGACTCACACGAAGCTACCTTGGTGCTTCTGTACCTGAATTTGCAAACTGGGTCCCACAGGATTTTTTTCCCCATTTCATTTTCCATCACCAAAAAAATGGATAAAAATGAGGCAACTACACATATGCACTTCACACAGGCTTGGGGCTGATGAAATAGATACAGTTCATAAAAGAAACAAGATGCAAAAATTGCAGGCTAAGTAGCAAGTCCTTTAGGGTTATTAATAATCACCTTACTATTGTGTCTAAGATAATCACGTCGCTATCAGGGTATAATACCTCAGTGGTTATGGTAACAATACAAAGTTATTATTCCTTCCACTTTGTAATTATCTCATTTCACTATTGCACAAAGGCAAAGTAAAACGAAGGAGATAATAGGCAATGCTTTGCAGCAGGGCCACCGGCAGCACAGGAATACTCGGCCACGTACCTACATGACCTTCACTGCAGCGGTGTGCGTGCGCATTGCCATCGTTTGTGCATGCTGTCCTCTCACCAGCATGACAAGGTTGAGAAGTGCTCTTTATTTTGATTTCACTGACAGGCAACTGAGGCAGAGCTGAGATTAAGTGGTCTGCATCTGCCCTGGCCCCTCGTTCCCAAGCATAAAATTTAGGACCCTCATAAATGAATGAATAAGAGTAGCAAAATATTCAAACTCTGTGATAAAAAAAAAAAAAAGATATGAGAGGATTGGAAGATAAAGACTGATGAGAACAGAATCACTGCCAGACACATGACTAGAGCCTATCACAGTGTAAACTGAGCACGGGAATTACTCACAATCACAGAAGGTAGTGTTACGAAGAGCAATAATCTGCAGCAGAAGAAAGGACGGTTTAGGTTAAATACCAGGATGAGAGTCACAGCTGTAAAAGCAGATGAGAAGTAGAACTGTCTCCCTGGAGAGGCGACAGAAACTGTCTCTCTGGATATTTAAGAAACAGGTTAGGCATGCTGTTTAGGACTACTGTGCTATATGCAGAAGTCTTATCACATTCATGGGCTTTTTTGATGCCAGTAATATTCCACATACAGCATTGTGGCAGAAGAGAAGCCCAGAGGAAAAAGGAAGTCTCTGTTTCATCTGCTCCTCCAAAGCAGGATAGCTGGTGTAAGAACTGGCATCGCCCAGCAGTGGGGAACTGTCTGCTTTCTCTCCAAAGAACAGGCCAGTAGGGCAGGACCAGGTGCTCCATCCTGGTTGTATACGGTCTGGAGAAATAGAAAGAGGGAAGGAGTCTAGCTGACAATGCCAGGATATGAATTGCTAACGTGGAGGGGTGACAGAAGCCATGCAGAAAACTGGACGTCAGCAGTCCTGCCCCAAATATGCGCTTCCATCTTGGCACAGGCATTCCATTAGGAAGGAAGGAGCTGGTCAAAATTAATGAGATGATCCCATGTGAATCTTACACCATGATAATGCTGTCTAAACAAGGACCTTGTTACCCTAAGTACTGTGGTGCTATCTGACCTTCTGGATGAGGTGACATCAGGTTCAGGAGGTCTGAGGAAAGAGGCAAAGAACGCCCAATCTCCAACTTGTGAGCATCTCATTGCACTGCAAAACTGAAATCTTACCTGTGGAAACTTTCCCTCTTGGTGGAGCTGCAGCACTGGGGCACTAGTATTGCCCATTTTGGAGTGCTGGACCTCCTACCTTAACACAAAACTTCCTTGCCAAGGGGCCAGAGACTTAACCTTACACCAAACACACAACTCTGCCACCCTGTCTCACTAAGGAGAGGAAACTTGATCAGGGAAAGGAGACAGCGATGCAACTTCCCACCAGACCCGCTCTCCTATTTTCTATTGAGGAGCAGAGGACTTGCTGGTAGACCTGCATGTGACAGAGACATACTGCCATGGTGTTGGAGTCTCTCATTGCTCTCAGAGTTGGCGAGTCTCTATTCAGCCGATTTACAGGCAGCCCCTAAGCACAAAGGAACAGGCCACTTTCCCCTTACACTGGGGCACCACAAGAAGCAGGAAGCCACCCAAAGACTGTTCCCCTGTGATCTCAATCACACATCCCAGAGAAAATGTTAAAAAAAGGAGGGGGAAAAAGTGTAGAATGCTGATACTCAGTCCTGAAAGAGACAGACTTATGAGGCTTGTATGTGGCACATCTACCTTTGCTCACCAGGGCCACTACTCCTGTTTCACTGTCTTATCTGTCAGAAACATAACTCCAGGGCTGAACAGTCAAAGGCTGATCCATAACTATTGCAGATAAGAGGGAACCTTTATGGAATTTCAAGACTTTTAAATGTCCAGCAAGCAAAAAGTGAACCCTTCTTGCTCTGGGTGGCAGAGTATTTT
>VWZY01004684.1:617236-627679 GCA_013399075.1 Chloroceryle aenea
AGACCAAATGTACTTTTTCTGGAAAGATTGTGATCCTACAACATCTTTAAATCAAAGATGTTTTCTCGGTGATAATTATTGTGTCTAGAGAAGGCTTAACATGACCAAGCTTGTATACCAAGATAATTCTGAGCACATAAAATATCACCTTTTCATATAGTTGACATTAATACTTGTCACAGTAGTGCTCTGGAGGTGAAGAGGACCACACCACTTTGCTAAAGCCCCATCTGAATCCTATCCTCAGAGTTGTCTTCACAGAGGATTAAATTTTAAATAAGGATGCCTAGGGGATGAAAGACCTGGCATATCAAACTCCTACCCTTGTACACGTTTTGATTTTACCTCCCAATAAAGCACATATAAACAATATGGAAAGGAGATTACCAGAGTTTTTAGAGACTTTACAACACAGAGTGAAGGCCTCTAGGTACTGGGAGCATTGATGAGCAAGCAGAGGTGCTGCAGTGTTGGAACAGTTTGGAACTGGAGTCCGATAAGAAAAACACAAAATGATTTTGTGACGAAGTTAATTCCACCGAGTTTAACCGAAACAGCCTAAGAAAACCTGAGAGGAAGAGCAGCTCTGCCTGATCAAACAGAGCTCCAAGTATCAGATCAACAAAATAAAAGCCCAATGGCTCATCACAACTGAGGGAAGATGCTGTTTGCCAACCTGTTTGCAGAACTGGGATTTGCATGCAAAAGATCCCCTCGCCTCTTCATGTACTTCCTTCATTTTTAATTTTTCTACTTGTTCACATTTAATTTTTTTTCCCCCCATTCACGTGTTTGAGTCAGTCCAGCTCAGATTGCAATGAGAATTCCAGATTCCAAGATTCTTCTAATTATGATGTTCCCATCCTCAAAAACATAGTTAACAGAGTAGATACTGGGCCTTGTGAGAGTACAGATAGTAACAGTGGTAAAAGTCTCTTCAAGATGACAAAAAAAGCATTTTAGAACATTGACTCTTCATTATTCTTAATAACCATCCTTGCCACTGCTTCAGTAATTGGCGCTGGCTTTTGACAGGCAGGACTTCATGCACAGCATTGTGATTTTCAGCACTGTGCTTATTCGTCCAATTTTTCAGCTGGACTGAGACACTGGCAGCTCAGATGACTCTCCAAAACATGTATTGAGTCAGGCACATCAACAGAATTAGGAAGCAGGTTCCTTCTGCCTCTGAACACAGTCACACACAGATATCTCTTGTCAGCAATCGCAGGCACGTAGGACATCCCAAATGGCTCACTACCACACAGCAGGAGCTGAGGAGAAAGTCCCGATGGGGAAGAATGGATGAGAAAGGCAGACTTGCAAACCAAGTGACATAGAAAGAGTCACTAAACTACCTTTCCACGGACAGGGCATTTACCTTTTTAATTATACATGCCTTTTATCTTGGGCGCTGTACATCGTTTGCCAAGATTGTGCTTTTGGGAGTTTTTGCCCAAGCCCTTCTTTTCCAAACAAATGCTTCACTGCTTTTATTTTGCAAATGAAATGATACCATTAGCTCAGTGCTATTCAAGAGCTGGGCAATAACAAACAATGTGCAGCAGCAATGCAGGAAGAGGAGGGCAAGGAAAAAGCAGAAAAAGAAAGGCAAGGCATTTTCTAAACAGGGAAGAAGTAGCTTGGAATCACATTTTTAAGTCTAATGTGAGGAAAAGCTTCATGGCAGGAAAAAGTAATGATCTGACCACCCATCTTTTTTGAAGAAATAAATAATAAAAGTGCTTTCATATATGAATAACACTTATATGCTCCCACAGTAAGGGACCATGTTTGAAATTGCCATGATAAAGAGAAAAATAAGGGAATTCCAGAATTAAGGTTGCCTGAGAAAGCGTCATGTGGCATTTTGTGCATGATGAGACAGTCCTTTAATCACAAAATGATTTGCCCACAGCTCTATCCTTGCTTGGCGCAAAGGATGGATGGTTCTCACTTAAAGTCTATTCTGTATTTTGTTTTCCCCTCTGCAAGTGATCCTGTCCCTCATTCAGGTCTTACTTCCCAAGCCCAGCTCTGAAAACAAATGCACTCCTGTTTTCCACGGGCACTCCTCTTTGGAGACCTGACTTCTTTAAGAACTATCAAAGCACTGATGTTTACAACAGCATTACTAGGAGAGGTCTAACTTGGCTCTGTTTTGGACATGAGAGAAATAAATGTCAAAATACAACTGCTGATTCTGTGTGGCCATTTGAGGACATCTGAATTTTCAGAGTAAAATGGTGACAGGTTGTACATCGTATCTTTCAAAGTAGAGAGGTCAACATCAAGGTGCTTTAACCATCAGACTAATCTGTCAGATCAACTTTCTCACCTAAAACTTGCAGTTTTGTTCATTAATTGCCTACAGTAGATTTTGTCTCATCTGTTTTGTACCTGTCTTTGTCTCATTGTGGAGCTCTAGAGGTGATGGAGAAGATGGGCACATCTTGGGGTGAGATACAGCAGGTACTTTGTGACTGCCATCAGGAGATTGGCTTTACCTGGATGTTTTCCTCTTTAAAACCAGCAAAAGCTAAGCAAGGTGAAGCCCATCACTGCATGTCTGTCAAGTGCTTTCTGCAGGAAAGGGCTACCAACTTTTGCCTAGGCCCTCCACAGGCACCTTTCCTGTGTTATCAGTGTTCTGGAGCTATGGTGTTAATTCTGAAAACAACATCTGAAAGTCCTGTAAGCACCTCGAGGCTCATGCCCACTCTTAGAGTAACTCTGTGCATGAATCTCTCCCCAGGCATTCTCCTACTGATGTCCTTAAGGCATCATTATATTCCTGAAATCAAAGCTACATGTGGGAGGAAAATATAGACACAAAGTTCATCAGAACTCCGTATGTCAATAAAAGGTAAATAATTGCAGGAATAAATCACTGCAAGATAAGTCCTTAATTATTTAGAGTTAAACAGCAGCAGCATTACAGAAGCAAAGTTGTATTTTGCTAATTGCTCATCCTGGGAACACTTACATAGCAAGCTGATATTCTGCACAAGAAGAGGAGGCAAAACATCGATTGAGATGTTTAAAAACATTTTAAAATAAATAGGAAATAATATTAAAAAGCATGAACAAAAAAAAATCCATCAAAGAAAAAAAGCTATCCATTTTTTTAAAGTTAAGAGTAGTTTCAGCTATTTCAAATATCTCTGAGATGCTTCTGCTAATTTCTGTCTGCAATTACATTTCCTTATTTTTTTACTGTTCCTATCTTACAGTCTGAAAACCCTGCACCAAGCACAGGAAAAATTAACTAACTGCCAGTAGAATGAGAGGGTGTAACAGACTAAGTGGTGACAAACAAAATGCTTTCAAATTCACAGATCACACTAGCTGGGAGAAAAAAAAAATATATATTTATATATAAAAAAATAATCTGCAATTCCTTCCTTGTGTAACCTGCCTTCTGTTAGGAAAAAAAGTACTTTAAACCTTTCTCAGGAAGAAAATAAAATTAAAAGAGTAGGGTTTGTTTGATTAATAGCACACTTGTATTTAAGGAGGAAAAGGAAATACAACATAAAAAAGGAAATCAGCCTTACATTTAGGAAATCCTGGGACAAATTCTCAGCTGGTGCAAAGTAGCAGACCTTTCCTTGCTTAGGGGATGTGATTCCGCTTTATATCAGCTGAGGATCTGATCTGAAAAGCTTTCCTCTTATAAATAAAAAAACATATTCAGATCCACCCTAACTATGGCATTAAGCACACCAGACTGAATCTGAATTGAAGTCTCACATTTCAAATAGTTTTCAACCTCTTCTTTCTATATTTTATCTGATATCCTGTTTTGTGATCAGAAATGGCAGCAGAGGTGTAAACATTCATAGAATCATTTAGGTAGGAAAAAATCTTTGATGAACTTTACTAGATCTGCTTTACCTTCAAGGTCTGCTTACAGACTTTGATGGGTGCTTTATTACAGCAGAAAGTGCTTCTATAGGAACTGTTTTAAAATCACTAGGGAGCATCTACCCATCTTCTCCATGAACCAGCTTCACATATGCCTGAATAGACCAACCAAGCATGCCTGTGTGACAGGGACAGGAAGACACCTCAACGCTCACATTCAGATTAGCATTTCACCTTCATGCAGGTGTGTGACAGGTTTTAAGGCAACATCCTACACTTTTAGCTCTTCATCTAAGTGCTACTCTAAGAATTGTCTTGGAAAGAATTGTGGGAACGCTCATCTGTGCCTGCTGGCCCTCTGCTGACAACTGTGGTAGCTGACTGCTTAGGGGGTTAACACTTTCTCCATTGAAAACAGAAGATAAAATTACAGACTAAGCACAGCTGGACACAGCTAAGTCAGGTAGGGACAGAGCTCCGGGGGAACTCGTGTGTCTAAGCAGCTTAGGTGCCTTCTGAAAATCCCACACCTTTGCATTTCATCCTCCTGCAGTCAGTCACATGCTTTTCATGCAGGAAGAACAATCTCTGTCAATGGCTGTATCTAGGTAACACAATCTATGTTCATATTATGAAAACAATCTTCAACTGCAATGCTCATGTTTTGTAACGTGGGCTACTTCATATTACAACTCTCTTTTTTATTTTAATTCTGAATATTTTGATAATGTTTGCTTTTTTACTAAATTTCAAGTTGAAACTACAGTTATGGTCAGATGTGTGAAAATCACACCTCACAGTTCCACGGACATTTATCCCTTCTGACTTTCAGATCAAATCCTCTTGCCTGACAATGCTCAAGCAATTATTTCAGCCCAGTCCCATACTTGCACTCCCTCGGAAGCTCCTGCTATCTGTCAGCAGTATGTCCACGTCAATCCAGCCTCCTGCATACTCCAGAGTCAGTCTATCTGGAGAAGCTCACTAGCTTGACATTTCCAAGAGTCAGAAAGGATAAGGCAACCTGGTATCCTAAGACCAACCTAATGTTCATAGAACAGAAATGTCTGCTGAAGCGAGGTTGACCCTGTGGAAGAAATGCTTATTAAGAGTCAGGAACCTCCACGATTACATTTTCACATGCAGAGTTTCTGTCTGTGCCTGCATTTCAACCACTGTGTTGCAGTAGTCACACATTTTCTAACACCTCAGAGAAGTTCATCTGTAATGCTGTCACTTGTAACCAGTCCAATTATTTCTGCTCATTCAACAATAAAAAACACTGTCTCCTATAAATGGCCCTGACACAGAAATTGAACATCCTGGGATAGAGAAAACACAGCAAGTTAAGATCTTACTAAAGAGTCTACACAAATGAGTAAGCAAGCAGAATGTGGCCCCTTGGTGTAGCGTAAATGGACTAGAAACACATCTGATCCTGATCCTCAAGGCTACCACCGTGACAACTAACATGCAGTTATGCAACTGGTGTTTCTTCAGAACACATCAAGAAACTCTACCGAGTCTACTTGACAGATATGTGACACTACCATGTAGCAAGAAAAGACTCTCAAAGACAATCTCTCTCCACCACCTTCTGCTCTCGGGCAAGTGCTGGGGCTGCCATCAATCAGGGCTTTACAGCAGGATGTAACTGAATCAAAAATGCAATTAGGAGGTTTCTGAAAAATTAACCAAGTATGAACTCCACCAGCATATGGCATTTATTAGATGAAGAAATGGTTCTGAACTGCAAAGCAGGCTTCCAAAAGCACACAGTTACTCATTGCAATCTTTGGAATTTCACAGCCACTTTGGGGCTGAGAGTGTCAAAACAATTTGCCAGGGAAGCCTGGATCCACCCGAGGAGACATTCAAAGAAAAAGGCGATAGCATCAGCAGAGGAGTTCGGTTACACAAAAGGAGAGGTGGGGCCGAACCACAACTTTTCTGATTCGCATCAGGGCATTCCCAAAGTTCAGAGCTATCTGAAGAGGATGGTACAATCCCAGAGCCACCAGGAACACACAGTTCATTTTCACAACCTGCTTTGCTCGAACAGTAACGCCACAGGAAAACCCAAGAGCTGAGAAGAGAAGACAAGCTCACCAGAGTGCGTCCTGAGGTGTCCTGTGAGGGCATCCCTCCGTCGGCAGGCATAGCTGCAGAAGGGACATTTGAATGGTTTCTCCCCAGAGTGCAACTTGATGTGCCTCAGCAGGTTCCCTTTCTGGGTAAAAGAAGCTCCACACTGGTTACAGTGGAAGGGGCGTTCACCTGGAAGGGAAATGGAAGGCAGAGAGCTGTTAAAAAGCATTGGAAGATGCACGGAGCCCATTATCCCCCTTCTTGTACCAGTGCCATCTTACATGGGTACAGTCTCCTCCACCACACAGGGCTTACTGAGGTCAGAGGTCATTTCTTTTGCAGAACAGGTAAAGGTTCCATAAAGCTTCCAATAGCAACTTGACACTTTTACCAGGAGGTGATTAATGCAGCCCGATTTTCTTAAAGTCCTCCACCTCAGAGGTTTTATCCTTCATAAAAGATGAGCTCTGCTCAAAATTTATATCCATAACTGTTGTTTTCTAGTATTTATCTCTATGGTTTTGCACTTATTTTTAGCATAGGTCCAATCCATGTGAGTATTTAGGACTAAGCATAACAATTGGACTTGGACAGGCGTTGAGGTCTTTGCCTCAAATCAGATCTTTTGCTTACATTAGACTTTAATTGAAATCCTTTTTAAAGGCTGCTTTACATTACTAGAGTTTTACGAAGAGAATCGGTGCAAGGATCAGACCCACGAGCTCTGGCAGTGGCAAACACTGAGAAAAAATCTTACACCATTAAACTGTGAAATAAGCAAATTTATGCTAACAGAAACTCTACACCTTACCCTCTCCCTTCACCCCATGCATTCACACACACACACAGATCCAAAACTCATTCAGATGTTAATCCCTCATATTTGCCCTGGACACTGAGGATTCAGCCCATAAAAACAAACACCCTTAAAAAAAAATTATTTACAGGAAAAGTCCAGACAATCTCACACAGGTTTTGTGAAATATTATCAAAACCACATTCAGTGTCAACATTTGTTGGTGACACTCAGTCTGTTGCAGCATTCTTAGGCAGGCAGGCAGGCAGTTCTCATCATCTGCTCCTGTCCCACTGTGCAAATCAATAGGGCACAAACATGTACTTGTGCTGGCCACTTGCCCAAGAGCTTTACCACAGCTGGGCTTTAGATGCTGAAATGTTTTCACCAAGTAGGGCCCCACTTCAACAAGGTCTTGAACATCAGATTTCAGATGTAACCAGCATTTTTGCAGCACATCACCTATTACAGAGCCTTAGCAAAATCCTGGTGGGATTCGAGTTGAATTTGCCAGCCTGAAGCACAGATCTTGTTAAAAAAAAGGTGTTCTGTGATCTGTCACATCGCTCCAGAGTTTCAGGTGCTTTAAAATGATTACTCTCTCGCTGGACAGAATGAATGCTATGTTCTTATCAAAGTAGTTCATGTGTTTAGTGTAAAGTCCAAAGTAAGTCCATAGATCCAGATGGAGAGGGAGGAAAAGAGCTCATACCAACGTCCACAAGCAATTCCTGCTTCAAGCAATTACCGCCAGCACTAAGGTCCTGCCAGG
This sequence comes from Chloroceryle aenea, assembly GCA_013399075.1. Lineage (NCBI taxonomy): Eukaryota > Metazoa > Chordata > Aves > Coraciiformes > Cerylidae > Chloroceryle > Chloroceryle aenea. The sequence continues at coordinate 624,760 of VWZY01004684.1, forward strand.
AGGGCAGCAGGAGGCAGGTGTGCCATATGTATGCCACACCTCTACAACTTCGCTTCACATGAGTGAGCTGGAAATCACTTCTGATATCACTGTAAATGCAACGAAGAAGATCCTAAGGTTTCTGTGATCTTGCCAAGAACATTATGGAGTAACGATAAAAAAAAAATAAAATCAGGGCACACAGCTCTTCTTCAAAAACACTGAACACGAGCTCATTGGAATTGATAAAGAGTTTGTGGTTTCCCTTTCAAACTCCCACACTGTACTTAAAGGATCTGATTAGCCATTATCTTCTTTTATATCATTTCAAAATGTCCATAACAGAGATATGTAAAGAGTCTGCAAGAGGAAAAAAAATATTTTTTTTTTCCTTTTCTGTTTTGCTTTCACTGTCTGAGAAAATAGGCAAAACCCCTTCCTTTGACACGTTTCTCAGCGTTCAGGAATAAATACTTCAGTTTCAGGATGACAATATTAAAGAAGGTAGTGAGTTTCTTACAGAGTCTAAAGTCCTTCCTTTTACTCCTGCTGTATTTAAAGTTATTGAGTTTGTGTGTGTTTTACCCACTACACCACCCACTTATCTTTCATATTTTGGAGGCCACATATGAGCAGATACCATTCCTTGATAAACTGGCAGCTGAAGACATGCTGAAAGTCTTTGGTCAGGAATTGAAATAGTCACTGCACCACAGTTCAGTGGCAAAGATGATGTGAAAACACTCGCCACAGTCTCCAATAGCCTGCTCCTCTCTGGCAATAGCCACAATCTGCTACAGTAGCACATTTTACCTTAAATGACCTTTGTATCTATTTAAAGCCAGCATGAATTTAGTTTTCCTACTGGCCTAATTCTGGGTAAATAGCTGCTTTGATCTGTTTGCTATATTCCTATCATGTCCTATCATTTGATTCCTGCTCCTTTTTTAAGCTCTACAGGCTTGGGGGATGTCTGTTTAGTCACACCCCTGTGCTATTGATCACCAGCTTTTTACATTACATTAGCGCTAATCTGAGAGGCTGTTATCGAATACAAGGGTGCACAGGAAACATAAACACTGAATAATAAGATGATTTTGCTGGTTTTCCAAGAACTCTGCTGTCCAGTGCCCGCTCCAGATCCTAGCAAGCCAGCCCTCTTTGTCACTTCAGTGCCTTGAGAAGACTGTTCTCCTGCTGTCTCTACCTAGTAGGTTTGTAAGCAGTTCCCCGTATTATTATTTCCTAATGACAAAGTAACAACCCTGACATCCTGCTGTCTCTACCTAGTAGGTTTGTAAGCAGTTCCTCGTATTATTATTTCCTAATGACAAAGTAACAACCCTGACATACTTGTTCACTTCCCTTACTCTTCTCTGAAAACGGAAAGTCTTTATCCATCGGCTGAAATAACCACACTTCAAACTAAACATCCACTCACAAAAAAGTTTTAAATACATTTCTTTTCTACATGCTTGTCCACAACTGGGTTTAAAATGTTTTCCTATCTTTGGGGCTGATGGCAGCACAGATGTACCAGAAACTAGAGACCTATTAAATGGGTGCATACACGACTGTAAGAGGGGAACGACAACTGTAAGCACAGTGCATTGTTCACCATTTTTAACTATCTATTTACTGTTTGACTCTCTATACTTACACTGATTTATTTTTTACTTTACTGATAAAATAAGAACTCTTTACAAGAAGAACATGTACTGAAAAGTAACTAAGCAAGGATTTTGCTGTTCAGCACTGGAAACTATGTGACTGCAATGTAGCTGAAAAATATTTTTAGTCTGCTTTAAGTACTAAACCTTTTCTCTATTTTAGAGCTAAACCAGGGCAGAAACCCCTCAAACTTTAGTAATTGAAAAAGACTTTCTGGCTGGGGGTTGGAACAGCTAATCAAACAAAAAAGATGTTTCTTTAGAACTCCAGATTTAAGATCTAAAGCCAGACAAGACCAGGAATGCCTAAAAAGCCTCGTTCTCCAGCACAGAGAATTAAATTACCTGAATAACTTCAGGAGTGGACAAGGCAAGGTAACCCAGAGCTGCAAGGTATTACCATTCATGAAGGCTTAGTAAAAGGGCCTTGTGTCAGGGAACAGTCTGGATAAAACCCCATGGGTTTGTTTATTTATTAATTTTAATTTTACAGTCAAAGTATTAATTCAAAGGTACTATTTCAAATATTTACCTCTAAATTACAGTGAAACACTGCTGAAACTTCACAGCTCATTGTTTATCAATCAGCCATTATATCTACATCTCCTCCAGGAAAAAAGAGTAATGAAATATCAGTAATTCTCTTTAGCTACACCGGTATCTAAAGTACACAAGTTAACTTCTTGTTGTGTAAACCAATACTGAGATGAAAGGTGAAGTGGGCCAATGATTACTAGCAAGACATGGTCTTGCTAATATTTTAAACATAGATTTAACATATGGCAGCTGGCTGGAAGCCTCATAGAGCAAGCTATGAACGCTGTCTAGTTGATACAACCTGAAACCAGGTGAACCAACTGATTCGATTTCCTACTAACAGCTTTCATTTTTTATGTTATTTCAAAAAGCAAACCGGCTCCTTTTTCTGCTTAATTGGAAGCTTCCCTGCACAACATCTCTCCTTTACTGCCTCAGCACCAAAGCGCTGCGCAGAAGTTTCGCTATGAGTTATCCTTCTTCGAATCTCACACCGGTGCAAAACACATTGATATTTGCTCTATCAAAACAGAAATTTGACTAAGAGTAAAGAGCCCGCAGACCTTGCAACCAAGGAGACTTGGATTTTCATAACCTTTGGCCAGCAACTTGTATCCCTCTGCAATCAGAGCAATTCACACAATAACTCGCTAGTTCTCATTAACAGGGAGGCCTGGTTATTGCTACAGCAGTGCTCCAGTCCCTTCCTGTCAATGTTTTAATTACCTTTTTTT
>VWZY01004684.1:627753-672084 GCA_013399075.1 Chloroceryle aenea
CCTTTTTTTTTTTTTTAAAACAAAATGCTGGGTTTCTCTTCCCAATAACAAGAACAGACAGGATAGAGTCCTTCTACAAATAAAGACACTGGACTAAATATAGTCCAGTGGGACTAAATTTAACATCTGTCCTGACTAAAGGGATATCCAAGATCTCAGCCTTTCTTTGTCCAGCACAGATCTCAGCCTTTCCTTGTTCAGCACATACTTTTGCTTTGCAAAGGATTAATTACATACTTTTCAAACAGGACTACTTTTTTTACTGTGCCCGTGCTGCCATCAGGAAGCATTTGCTCTTATTAATACTACTGATTTTCACCTTCTGTAGTAGGCTTTTTGTTAATATTCAGTTAAAATGAAGTATTTCTCCCTATACATCAGATGCCACAGCTGCTCTGGTTCTGTTCTATCCCAGCAGCACAACTGAAATGCTGGCTGTGCTATCGACACAGTGACAGGCAATGAGTTGCAACCTGTCTTCACCTGGAGCAGCAGGATTTGCTCTGTTTCTGTGTGTGTTATTCTGGAGACTGTCTACTCTGCCTACCTACTTACTGGTCTATCAGATTCACTTAAGAAGCTTCACATCACTTGACATCAATGATTTTACTAGTGGGTTTTTTTTTGTTGTTGGGAAAAACCTACTAGTGCAATTCATAATAAAACAGCAGTGACAAATTCCCCATGAAAAATTCCTGGGAAATCCTGGGTGATTTCCAAGTGTCCTCTGTACACAAATTTACAACCATATTCTTAAGAGACAAAAATCCTTTAGTGAACCAGCAAAAATATCAGAAGCTACCAAGTACTGCAACTAACAGGTATCCTTATGCAGAGAATGATTTTGAGGAAAATAAACAAATAAATAATAATTTTTTTAAAAAAAATCTAAGCTCCCCTTCCTTATGCTTAAGATGAGACTTTCTGAAAAGTTAGATTTAGGACGTTACGTAGAAAACACCAGTTCTAGAAATTCAGCCCTACAATTTTTGATTCAGTGCCAAACTGATTCATATTGCAAGACGTAGGAGCCTGCGCCAGGTTACAAATTACAAATGAAACCAAATAAAACCTTTCTAGTAGAAGAGTAAGGCAGGCAGTCCAACAGAGTTAATTACAATGTGTTAATATGCTCATTTGTTTAAATTTTTCCTGGTTAGCTGCTTTAGGCATAAGTCTTTCATACTGAACAGCATGATTGGGGTTTTCCTCATTTATTAATTATGTCCAAGAACTCGAGCTCTGCAAGGGGGAGGGAATAGAAATTAAAAGGCAGAGTTCCAGTGTTGTATGTGTCCAATTATGACACTATAGATGCTACAGCCCAACTTGAGGCTTTTCCTCATGGGCACATAATGTGTCTCATTTCACTGACTCTATGGGACTAAAATGCACATGGAACACAAGCAAAGATCTGAGACCCTCCTTCAGTTAGCACCCCAAAAATAACCTATGAACAGCCCAAAGGGACACTGAGGCAACACTGCTACCCTCGCTGTCTGCTGCATTGTGCCTGAGGACACAGCTGCACTCTGCCACTGTCCCACTGTGTCCACACAGAGAAAGCACTCAACCTCAGGGTGTTCTTAAAAGAATGAGGATGATCCCAACTCTCCCTTAGGTATAAAGTATTTTGAAATCCAGGAGTGGACTAGATAAAGGGCTGAACCTTATGGTGAAGTTAAAAAAAAAAAAAAGAAAAAGAAAATTCACAGCATGAGAGAGAGCAACGCTCAATGCTACAGATCACAGAGGCAGCATCACAGCTGTACCAGCAAATGATTTCTGCTTCACCAAAAATTTTCATTCAGACCCACTAGCAGAAAGCCTAAAGAGGTGAGAAATCACTGGAGTTCCTTTTCATCACCTCAGACAAATTGGATTATTGACCTTATCTTCTTCTTCTCCTTTTCTTTCTACATCCCCAAGCACAAGCCCCTGGAGTATCCACTGGCAGTATTATGTGACCAGTCATCTCCTGCAGTAACAAAAAAACTCTGATAAAGATGCTGCAACTCAGGACACGTGCTGTGGAATATGAAATTTGGACCAAAAGAAGATAGTATGGGAAAGCAGGAAAATAAATCAAACCTGACACATGCTATTTTTCTGACATGAGGATGTGGCATGCGAGTGAGGGGGTTGGGAGGGTTACTTCGCTCACTAAAGCAGGGAGTGCATCATGCTTAATTCCCACATTGAGCATTTTATTTATTTTCTGTCAGCAATGACAAATAAATAGAAAGGCCCTCTCCTGATGCCCACGCAGATTACAAAAATGCTTCATCGGCGTGTTCGGTGCCATTGGCTCCACAGCGGATGCGCTGTGGGCCAGAGCATCACTCGCCCCACGTGAGCAAGGCAGCGCCTGTGTGGGCCAAAGGATGAATGGGAAACCCCCAGCTCGGTTTATGCTCTACAGTTGCCCCTTCCAACCCTCTGGAAAGGGGACTGCAGGCATCAGGAAGCAAGGGATGCTACAGCACATGAGTATGAGAGATGGGACTCTGAGCTCGTCTACAGCACAGATTATTTTCCCTGCCTCTATTATCTGTGACTGAAGTACCCCCTCACGCAGCCAGGAAGACAACTGCTCCTCAGGAACAGATGAGTAACGGCTGGTGAAAACTCTGCCCCTTTCTGTGCATAACATAGCCACACATAGGGCACAGCTTCTCACAAGGCCTAGGTCCTTGATGGAAGGAAAGACACACTCTTCCCAGCATCCATGTAAATTACAGCCTCTACTATGGACCACAGCATTTTGTGTGATTTACACAGAACGCTCACAGATTTTTTGGGAAGTCAAAAGGACCTTAGCTTTTGCCAATGAAAACAACTGGCCAGACCATGCTTTGGTTGTGTACAGATAAAGAGGAGAGGAAGGAGGGATTCAGCTCTGAAAATATACTTAAACTGGCTTTGAGAGGTAAGGGTTTACATACCAGTTGCATTAGCTGATAAAGAATATCATCCGTTTCCACTCACTAGGGACAACCAACCTCCCTTTCCTCCACCATTCTCCCTTGGGCTGCAAAACCAGACTACCCACAGGTCAGGGCTCATTCCAGAGCTGGGGCCAGCCCATCGTGCCCGGCTGCTGAGGAAGTGGCAATGGATTTTAAAATACTGCACTTGAAAAGACAGATACCAGTATGTTAAAAATACTCCTTAAAATCAAGGATGTGGAAATCCAAGCAAAATTCTCCTGCTGTTGCGGACAGTGAAGTAATAGTATGTATTGAAAGACAAACAAACAAAGGGCTGGGAGAGAAAAAAACAACACAAAAACCCCAAACAAAACAAAAAACGACAAACAAAACAAAACCCTGCAAAATTTGCCAACTGATTCACCGAGAGTAGAGCACCAAGCTGCACATTAAAAGGAATTCCATTTCTATATGCTTGAAATCCTCTGTATAGAGCAATACATCAGCTCCTCTGCTCAGATGGGAAGAGAGTCAGAGTTCTACAAGGAACCAGCAGCAGCCCGAAGGAAAAAGCTACCAGTTATGCAATTCCTACCCCTGCACCTGCATACAGCCATCGTGCTTGCACGCAGATGAGATCTCTTTCTGCTCACTTTGAATATGCACGTTGTCTTCAACATAAAAAAGGCAGCTTGGTCGCATTTAAAAGATGCACTGGCTACTTGGTATCTCAAAAAATATGCAGACTGTTTAATTAAGTACCTAAAACTAAATTTAGTCAGTCTAATTTAGCTGCTCAAGTTCAAATACGTGGACTCTGATGCACCTACAACGCATATGCTCAGATACATGCAAGTGCCAATGGAAACTTCTAAGGAGGTTGAAAGCTGGGGACTCAGTCTGTTATGTTCTCTATTCTAGTAATATTCTTAGTAATATCATGTCAAATTGTTCATCAAGACTTTGGTTCTCCAGCTAATGCTCTTCCCCTGTCACAGACGCTGCCTAAACTCATGACTGCATCATAAACGATACTGCAATGCTTTGCAATATGCATTTATGTTAAGTTATTATCAATACAAGTTATCTACAGGGCATTAACTATGTAATACATATTTATTATTCCTCTGTACAGAAATTCCATTGATTTCTTCCCCATTGAGAGCACACTACCTGACTAAGAACCACCAAATTTGAAAGGGATTACACAAAGTCTTTCTTACTCCATCTTAAAATCTCACTTTTTATACCTTAGCAGATATCTCACTCTGAGGGGGAGTCTCTGGCCCCAGTAAATAATAGCAGATAAAACCCAAAATCTCTTTCATTTGGTCAAAAAATCTGAGGAACAAACATCCACTGAGGCTCCAACGCAGAAACCTGTGCTTAACCTTAATAAAATTTAAGTGGGTATCTTAAGCTAAGCACATATTGTAGCACTTCAGGTGACTTACATGTGCTTAAATCTCCTAAAAATTAAGCACAAGCTTAAGTGCTTTTTTAAATCACAGGCTCTGCCAAGTAGGCCTGAAAGCACTGTCTTCCAGCACCACCTGTATCTTTACCGTGTTGGAGTAACTGGCACTCCCACCTGAGAAGCAGCAGAGGTGAGGGAGTACCAGCCTCTGGGGAACCCCAGGTTGTTGTATGAGCCAAAACTCCATTTTGAACTCAAGGCCTCTTCTTCCAGGCCCCAGAGACCCACTCGATCATCATATCACAGAAGTGTTGTCTGCCTCTTGAATTCTCAAATCCATAACCCTAGTAAGCTAGTTTCGTCTCCAAACACTAGTAGAACTAATAGCAATAGAAATAAATGATAGGAAAGTGCAAACATTGAAAGATGGCACAAAAATGGTATCTGAATGGTGAGGGGGAGCCGACCGCTCATCCACAAGAGTTCAGGTGAGGTTTTCCTGATGGAGCCGTCATCTAATGAGCAGCAAGCCCACCCTGGCATCAGTATCGCTAGGTAATGACTGTCCCCTGCAGGGTTTGCTAATCCCAGCTTTGCTGGACCACCAGCACTGTGCTCAGCCTCCTGCAGAGGAGATGCGAGATCCCCAGGAAACTGCTGGCCTCATCCACCAGTGAGCACCTCTAAGGGAAGATCATCCAAGATTCACCTTAAAGATTCAAAAGCCTTGCACACGCACACACACACCCCCCCACCCATGACAGAGAATGACTTTGACCATCTTGCTCTGGTCAAGAACAGTAAAAAAAGACAATTTCCAGACTTCTGTGCTGTGTTTAAGAGCCAAAGGCTGGAAATCAGTGTCTAGAAAGCACTCTGCTTGACAGAAACAGCATCACCAGAATTTGGAAATCAGGAAGAGAAGCAAAGCAATAAAGCCCATGTTTTCCCTCCCCAGACTCCTGCTACCCCATCCCCAGACTCCTGCTACCCCATCAATGAAAAGGGAAGAGAGAAAAGTGGTCAGGTAATATCAACATCAGACGCCACAGGCAGTCATCAGATTTTCTTTCAGCTGCTTACCAGTGTGGCTCCTTTTATGTACCATTAGCACATTGGGCCCAATGCAAACCATGCCACAGACGTCACATTTCAGTTTACCATTCGGAAGCCGGATTCCTCCCTCGCTCGATAGCTCCTGGATCTTTCTGTTATCCGTCATCTCGTTACTCTCAGTGAGGGGCTCTTCCAGGCTGCTTCCTTCATCATGAGCCCTGATCTCATCTTCCTGACTCAGAGGCTTCCTGTCACATTCCTCATCACTTTGCATTTCTAGCTTTACTGAATTTGCTGAAATAAATAAAAATAAATAAATAAATAAAATTAAAATGTTTATTTTCTAAGTTCCCAGTTCCTAATATCATGATAATTTTCTACTGTTATGAATATTAAAGCAAAGCCTTGAAGCTCAAACCAACACGAGGGCTTCATGGTGGTGATGGCACCTAAAGTTACAACTGCATATTTCTTCAAGCCCTTGTTTGCTTCTTTTTTAAATTCCTAATTTCTTTCCCTGTCTTACAGCTTAGAAACTAAGGCATAATGTGATCCAGAGACCTACCAAAAGTTGCAGAGATGCAGGTTTAAGAACTGAACCTCCTGTTTCTCATCTCAAAACATATGAGCTCCCTTCCTTTCAAGGAGCCCTGGTCAGAGGAGCACTGGTTCCAGATTTCTCCTGCCTAATGCACCGAGACACAGGCTTCCAAAAGTCAGGACATGGCCCCTCCAGAGCTCTCGGAAACAAGCACTGCCTCATTTCAGAGATCCTCAGCTCACAAGGTAAACTTCTTCTAATTATCAAGAGCATATGGGACCAGCAAATCTTTAAAGAAAATTAATGCATCGGGCTTTTTCACACAGGGGTGTCAGTGTGGGGCTGTTTCCATCACTAGACACTCCACGGTTGGTCAAAGCTGCTGGAAGGTCTGTCCCAGAGTCACGCTCTCCATCCACACTGTCAGCCAGAAGGCAGCCCCACGTGCCTGCTTCCCTAAGCCTTGATCCTGCTGAGGGGTTTAGAAAGGAGGTGATTCAGCCTTCATATCTAAGCAGTCTTTGACCCCTGTACTAAGGCCATCAGCACAAGTGCTGGTGACAGCAGTGGACCCAGAGTGCAAATGCATGGCCTGGGCCTGGCCAGCATCTCCAAAGCCTGGCCAGGTGTGCTCCAGAGCAGCTGCCCAAGGATCCCTGTCCAGAAACCCAATGATAGATTTAGGAGTAAATGTGTCTCACAGATCACTGTGAGGCATCATCTTTTCAAAACACTGGCCTGGAAATGTCAGGAAAACCCACCCTACTACTTAAGACTTCCTCCTTCATCCTCCTTTCTCCTCCTTCCTCAGAATTTATGGTTAAAGAACATACAAGGTTCAGAGACTAATGTTGTTTAAACTCTAAATCACTGCTGTTACTCCTTGGCAAAGCATAATGAACAGGGTAAAGGCACCAGAGCCCGAACAACTGTAAGTTGTTGCTTTTTAATCATAAAATTGTTGAAACACATCTTCCACTACTCATCAAGGCACTAATGGAAGCTAAGGAACGAAAGTACTGTTACAGCAAAGCACACCCAGAGCAAGGACACAGACAGATCAGATCCTATCATAGCAGACTCGTGTCAGCACAGGTACTGGCATCAGAACAGTCTGGAGCTACGAAATATTTAGAGTACTTTGTTTATAGAAAGGAATTGATATTTTTACTGCCACAGAGATGCATTTATTGTTTAAAAAGAAGAAACAGTGGCACAGACTGAGCGCTCGACTGTGACCTGGCCCCATCCAGTGCACAGGCACAGGACAACTGTCCCCCCACTACCTGCACCCAGCACGGTCCCTCGGGGATGGCTCTCTACTCCACAGTGCTTACCCTGGTACCAACAGCACACACAGAGACAGATGGATGAAAGCTGGCTGTGAAAAGACACCTTAAACTTTATGTAATTACAAATCACCCACCAAGGATAAGATAAGAGTTTTCTTAATAGCTTCTTCTGCCAGACCACCAGCATCTCACCACGGGGAGGAATAACAACATGGGGAGGAATAAACACAGGTCAAGAGGCAGCTGTTTGCATGACAAGCATAAGGGGGCCTGTCCCACCACGTCAGCAAGAAAAGCAATAGGAAGCCACTTATGCAGGGCCCAAAGTATGACCAGCCTCATGACCAGGAGGACACACCCTGAGTGGAGGGACTGGAGCAGCCAGAGCTCTGACAGCTCCACAGGCTGTCGGGGAGAAAGCTTGGGTTCTAGTCCCACCCCCCTGTAAAACACATGTTGGTGATTTATGGACAGCCCACTTTCAGAGCTAACAAATGGTAGTTGCCTCTAATAATAGCAGCCTTTTGGGGTATTCAGCAAGTCTGAGAACAAAGCCTGAATAAACAGTTTGCTGTCCTCAGGAGCAGGATTTAATACACTTGGCCACAAAAATAGGTAGAGTAGAGCCAGAAACAGTGTCCTGCGCTCCTCACCTAAAATCCCGGGTTGCTGCTGCAAGCCTGCATGCCTTCCACACACAGTAATGCACAAAATAATCCCCAAACCTCCTACCAATTCTTTATATTTATACACACTCACAAGAGAGATAGAAAGCCTTGTCTCTTACATGTCTCTTACATATATACATCTTTATCTCTATTTCTCTGACACGGAATAATAAACACTTAAGTATAATAAGTGCTAAGCACCACGAGCTCCCATTCAAATCTGGGGAACTCTGCCTGCTCAGCATGTACAAAATCCTGGCTGCAAGAGTTCACAAACCTGGAGATCACTTACTTTATCTCGCCCTAATGCTTCCTTCTGCCTAATGGCAGCTTTCATCCAACAGGTTAAACAACTGGCACAACAAAACGGGGCAAGCTGTTTGCCCCAAACACGCAGCACTCCACAGCTCCCGCGAACATCGCTCTCAAAGCCCGAGTCATTCATGTTGCATCTCCTGCAACGTGCCAGCTATTCTGCAGTTGTGCATGCTGCAAACTCTCCTCCCTTCCCTCACCTCCGCGCGCACGCAGAGCGCCATCGTTGCCATTTTCGGGAAGGCCTCCGCTAGTTCTTGTTGCTGTGGCAAGGCTTCCTTCAGCTGGGACTAGTCGCAGGTCTCCAAGGAGGGGTGCACTGGTGCAGCAGGGATCTCCTCAGCTCGTTGCGAGGGTTTTGCTAACCAGGTCATCTCCCCTGCCTTACATCATACTGGTGTGTACCTTAGGCTCATGTGGTAGCCTGCATACAAACAGGCACTTAAACTGCATGCAGTTTGCCTTCTTTATTCTCAGCCAGCCTTTGAAACTACAATAATTTTATGGCACTGCCTCTGTTTTCACCTACAGCCACAAACTCAGAGACAATAATGAATTCTGATGTAAGGAAAAAAAACATTCGAGGGGTATTCATGGGTATCCTGCCTTGTATAGAAGACTCCACGTCCAATTTCACTCCGGGTTCCCTTGCCTTTCTTGCTCACACGCTTGCTAAAAGCAGCAGGCTCTCTCTCTCTCTCATGCCTTGGCAAAGCAAAGCGTAAGTAAATGGGCAGGGAGAGAATCAAAGTTTTTAGCACTTTCCCTAAGAATCACAGCAAAAGAGACAGCAGGAATAAACTGCAATCCAGCTCACTGCAAAGCATTAACTTGAAGTCAAAACATTTCCCTCCAGTGAATACAAGTTCCTTCCACTTTTCCCTAGTCCAGCACAATACCTCTTGGGGGGGGAGGGGGGGAAGTAGTCAAGCAGCCACAAAAGCTTCTACCTACAAACACGACGCTAGTGGCACATATTCACCAGTTCACATAACAATGTTTGTTTCTTTTTTTTCCCCCCCTCCAGGGCACCGACCAGCTGATCCTGAATCACACTTTATCCTGAGGGGCCAAACTGAATACAATTATTGTTAATGTCTCATAAGCATCAATTAAGCTGCAATTCCCTGTTAATCAGCGTTTTGGCAAGTTTTCAGCACCAAAATATTTCCTTCACCCACAAATTAATGTAGCTACAAACCAAAAGTTGGAAGAGTCACCTAAGAAAAATATTCCTAGTATTTCATCCTTGTCAGGGAAATTTGCTTCCCTCAAAAGTAGAGATCAGGTAGGAGGGGCAGGAACCGCCTCCTGTCTTGCTGAGAGATTTGATCTGGGTGGGATAAATTCAGTCACTAGGCATCTTTTTCTTAAGCAAGCAAGCAAGCTCGAGCACAATTCCCACTTCAGAACAAAAAAAATCCTTCCTTCCTTCCAACACAACAGGGAGCAAGCAGCAGGACTGTGCCCCTCTGTTTCCTCCGCTGTCTGCTGTCCAAGGTCGTTGCTTATTTTATCTGTGGCCCTGGAAAACCAGGCTGGCCACGGTCAGCATGGGTTTGTGGTCTCCAGCTAGAGGTTAGCCCTTCCTGGCAGCAGCCACATGCAACCAGCCTCTTCCTGCTGCCCCCGGCGCAGCACAAAAAGCAAACCTGACCCCTCCAGCCCTCCTGCGCTTCTTCTCCCATCCCTCTCACCATCCGGAAACGAGCTTTGGCCCAGCTTCACATACTCATCCTTGAGAAGGTAAAATTCAAATCCGCCACCCCCAAAGAGCCTTGTGGTGGCTCCGTGGGCGACGACAGAGAAGGACGCTTGCAATTAATGCAGACACAATGTGTTCTCTAACCAAAGGTGTCTAATAACAGGGCGCAAGTGGTGCATTAGATCTCCTCAGGTCTGCCACAGATTCCCTGACCAGAACACACTATCATGCAATATTCAAAGCCTGGAAATATGTGTCCAACTCTGCCTTGGAATGCAAAGCAATTAAGAAATTGTTACTTCCCTCTGGAAAATGAGGCTGAGTTCTGACTGACTCAGCACAGTGACAGGCAGCTACAGCACAACCTTCTGCTATCATCTCGCCAGTGGTCAGTGCCTCCATCTATTTTAATCACAAACTTCTCCTAGGCAGTGGATTAATGACATTGGTAATTGGCAGCTAAAGACAAGTGGAAAATGTCGCAGCTTCTCACAAGTTTTGAACCTGGGTACTCAGTTCTTACACATTGTAAGACTCAGACTGGAGTGTTTCTATGCCACTAAATGCCCTGTTTCTGTACCATTAAAGGCACTCTGTGCTTGTGAGTGGAATACAGTTCATTTTAAGAGCTGGCATGGCAAACCAAGAATTGGTTTGTAAAATGAAAACTGAGGAAGTGGAGGAGGAAGAACTCTTCCACCCTGACGGATTTGGAAAATTGTTTCCAGGTTTTGGCATTCCTTACCTCCAAACAGCCCTGACTCTTGTTTAGTCTAAGAGCACTCTGGTAGCAAAAAGGGTCCTTAAAGAGGGTGTTTACACCACTCCAGAAGTGTAGTGAGTCTTTAATGCATGTTTAAACATACTTTTCCTCCTGCAATAGGCTAAAGAGGTCTTAATGAAAAGGAAGATTCATTTTTTTTCGTTTTTTTTTCCTTCTTGCTGGTAGTATTTAGCTCTTAATTAACGAGGTTTTCCAAGTCCATTTAGGTTTAATTGTGAGCTATTAAATGGGTAAACAAGGGAGCACCAACAAATCTTCCCTTTTTAAAAAGGTGCGGGTACCAAGGGTGAGAATGCCAGCGGAGCAGCGGCAGAACCAGGCAAAGAATCCACTTTGTTTTCTCCTCACAGCCACAAAGCACTTGGCAAACAGGTTGACTTTAAAAAGCAAATTAGCTGGAAATTATATTTTGTTCCCCTTCTTCTCGTGCTGAGCTGGTGCAAAGCGGGTATCGCTCCAAAGCTGCATAGGTGCAATGCCAAGGAATAAGGAGAGTCAGGTCTACTCGAGGCGCTGGCAGCGCATCTGCTTCTGCAGGGTTGATAACCAGGATCTCCAAGAGAAAGCAAGGTGTCTCAAATGCCACCTGTGGGCCACACTTCCCTAACACCACCACAACGGAAAATGGTTCAGTTGGGGGTTAGAAAGGTGTATTTCAAAGGAGCCAGTTCTGCTTTCATAGCGGTTTGAGGCTTTCTGGAGGTTCAGAGAGAAGTGAAGCTGTATCTGGATGGAACAAATGAGGGTGAACATCACCTGCAAAGAAAAGGGAATTACCCAACTCCTTTCTTGAGACAAGCAACAAAAGCCTAAGCAGGGCCTCTAACGTTACACATGGACATCCCCAGCGCTGGGTGTCAAATTTGTTTATCACAAGCTGCCAAAGATTTAGCTTTTGGCCACTGAGCGAGTGGGAATCTTAGATGGTGAGCCCATGTTGTCATGGTGACCTCAGCAGAATTATGCCCATTCACAACAGTTAAATCAAACCAAGTATTTCATAGTTAATGAAAAGGAGGGAAAGGAAAGATGTAGAAGCTTTGCGGCAAGTAATTTTCTGCAAGCTACAAACAGGATCCTTCAAGCTGACATGGAAGCGGTTAATACGCCAGAAATTCAGTGAGAAATGATCAGCTTATTTAGGCATCCTTAGAAATTTTTAGTTTTCACAATGAAGAATCTCAGTTGAAGCCTGCTACCTCTGAAGTCAATTTAAACTCTCCTTAAATGCAACAGGATACTTATTTCATATCTTCTGGAGGTGGTGTGTGCAGTAAGTGTAGACTAACAGGTCTGTTACACCCAAGTTTGGTTTAAATTAGGATGTGGTTGCATAGCTGAGCCAAGCTTCAGTCAGGTTTTAGCTGACACAAACCGCAGTTGCCATCCTCTCACTCCCAATCCCTTCCATCTTTTATAGTGGCACCAGTGCTCATGGAACTCTGTGGTAAACCAATCTGGTTAAAAACTAACCTTCCTGAGGGGAGGGGGAAATATCGACCTTTTCCAGCTGGATCAGGCCCCTGACCAGGTGTACTGGGCCAGCACAAAGAACCAGCTCTGGCTGATGTGGAGTAGCACCCTGGATGCTGCAGCATGATTTCAGGAGCAATGGTTTTAAAATACCAGGCGTCTTCTCCCAACCCAGCTGTCCACAGCCAGACAAAAGGAATGAAGACGGCAGCAGCAAAACCTGTGGAACAACTTTTATGCTCAGATGGCTACACAAGCTTATACAAATATTAAACTGAAAAGACCACAGTTACAGTTGGAAGGGCTCCCACAACGTGCAGCATTAAGACCTGAAATTTCTGTCACAGAACCAAATTCTGATGGTTTTAATGACTTCTGAATCGCATTCAGCAAGAACCATCCTGGTGTCAAAGCCTGGGACACTGAGTAAGGAGTACCTTGGTCTAAAGTAAGGATGGCAGTCCAGATGCCAAGCCTTTAGGCATGGCTGTTCCCTCACCTCAAGTCACCCATGCTGCATACTTCCATCCTGCACGAGGAAGAATTCAACTTGAATATATATTGAATAGAATATACTGGGCTAGGTGATCTTTTGAGGTCCCTTCCAATCCCTAACATTCTGTGGTTCTGTGATACACGACTGCTTAGTGTTGCAAGATTCTTCTCCCGAAAGACCTCAGGCCAAATTTCAACCGCAAACACATCTATGCAACTTGTTCTTACACAATTGAGAGTCATGTATTCGTATCCCAGGGTAGGAAAAGTACTTCTGATGACCCATCCTCCCCCTCCTTTTTTGCCTATACTTGCAAAGTCATTACAGTTCAACAAGTATTGTTCTGAACAGAGCACATGGTTTCTGCTGACTCCCTACAGGTGCAGGGGAGCACTTCCTGAGCCCCACATTCCCCTATCCTTTTGCAACTTCAGAACCTGGCCCCTGCAAAAGGCAAGTAGAACTCAGCAGTACTCTGCTCCCAGCTGCTGGCCCCTCTACTGTTACTCGAGCTGAGCAAGTTATTAGGCTTGGACCTATGGATTTTTCCCTAAGGTCAAATTAGGAGCCATTATTCATTCTGCTGCTTTTTGGACTGTTTTGATGGGGTGAAAAGGAAAAGGATTTTTCTCTTTCCTCTCCTCTTTCTGTTGCATGAAACGTGCTTTTTTGGGCAAATGTCACCAAGGAAACTTCCTGTCTTTATGCAACACCTGATCAGCCCTTGTGCTGCCCTGCTCCTTCTTGTCGCACACCGTAATCGGCAAGACCTTTTGCCTTTGTCTTAATGACTTTACGTGCGTTACAGATGGGCAGGTGGTGCTGGAGGGGTTGTGGTGCATATCAGTTCTCCAGGGCCCCTTTTCCTTGTAAACTTTACTTCAGCTACTGTGAAGTGCAGGAGGAGAAAGGGCTCTGTGATGTATGTGGTCTTTCACATCCCCTTCCCTCGCCCATCTAAAGCAAGTCTCTTACTGTCTGCAATATGTACATTAAATACCTTGTCTTCTCTCCCACCACAGCTTGTTTTTTACTTCAGTAGAGTTATTTCTATGCATGCTAAAAAGTGGAGAGGGGAGGAAAAAATATATTCAAGCTCCGTCCTGTAGTGAAACACTCTGTCTCTCAAAACACTAAACTGTGAACACCCTTTTATTTTTAAGACCACTTCAAATTCTAATAAGGAAGTGGAAAAAAACCCCACCATATATTCTTTGAACAATGACACAACATTCACCTCTAAGTGGATTTTTTTAAGAGGTTGCTGAGAACTCTATATGGTACCCAAAACTAGGAGTTTGTAATGGAAAATGCTGACAGACTACATCTATATATGGATCATCCCTTATAAACAAAAATAAAGTGATTTATAACAGCCATTTGAAGTGACCAAAACCTCACTGCTCACTCATTGTCATCTCTGCTCCTTAAAAAGTACACGACTTCCTAAAATGCTTTCCAATATACGCACGGAGTAATAATTATAACAGTAATGATTATTTCATTTTTAAGGAACCTTCCATTAGGGATCTGCACTATATTTCAAAATACACCTGAAAAAGTGGTTTGAAGACAATAAAATGACTCCTCTGGGTCAGGACCAGGTACTTGGCTTCATTTTCTGGCATTTTTACCACTAGAAACATTATTTAAAATAACTGAAAGGCTTTCATTACAAAGTTACACCTTTGGATCATTGAATGTTTTCAGGACAAGATGTATTTATTTTTAATTATACAGACTCTGTATCATCTTCACACAACCTGATCTAGCCACGTCCTCCTGCTCTAAAGGAGGCATCTCGCCTGACTCATCAACCCATGGACAAATTATAGGATAAACACCTGCAACAAAAATATTTTCTGTCTTTGTCACGATATTGTAAAAAGGAGATTAACAATAAAACCAATTTCATTTATTTATTTGACTCAAAGCCTTGTCTGCACCCTAGGAGGCAGACTGCTGATGCAAAGCAATGGGCAGATCCCCAGGTACGGGACCATTTGCAGCCCTGGACCACTACAAACCACAAACGTAGGGACTTCTCACCATGCACTTCACAGTCATGGCTGTGTTGGACTCCACTGTGATAGAAAGAAAAAAGGGAAAGCTCTGCATGAAGTTGAAGGAAAATACTGCATGAAGTTGAAGGAAAACTCTTTAAAGCCAATGTCTTTGTAAATGCTGAGTTCTGTCAGCACAGTGCTGCTCAGGGATACAGATTTTCACTTGAGATAGGAGGAAAAAAAAAATTTACTAATTTCAGATGGCCAACGAGGACTAGGATTTGGGGATCTGGGATCTAGAGAGACCCTCTCAAATTTAAGAGACCCCAGCAGTATTGAATTCAACACATTAAGGCAGGACTTAGAGCACAGAACTTCACCTAGATCTGAAGATGCACATGAAAGGGCTAGTCTGAGAACGAGACGCCGATGGTGTGTTCTAAGCATGGCAGAATCTTGTTTAGTCCTTTCACTTTTCCAAATTTAAAAACAGTTTATAATAACTTTCCATTTGCAGAAGTCACTTCAACAATCTAAATCTGATTAAACCCCAAATTTAATATACTAAAATTGGGGGGGAGGGTATCTTTGCAGCCTCCTTCCCACAACTTAAAACACACCAGCTATTAAAGCAGCAAGATATTTAAATGACTATTCATTCTGATTTTTTTTTTTTTAAAGCAGAGCTAGGCTTTCACCTGTATCATTATTATGTAGGCAGTGACAGATGGCAATAGAAAAATATAAAATAACTCTTAGAGTATTAACTTTTTTTCAGTACCGTATGTGTCAGATTCTTTAGCATAAATAAATGGCATTACACAGTCTCATTAAATCTATACATCTGTGTAGTAACTTGCAATTTACGGATATTTTCTGACACAATGTTCAAACCAACAGGTTTAGCTCACATGTTTCTTTTCTCACCATGCCATCTCCAAGTCACCAGAAAAGCAAACAAAAGCAAAACCCTACAGTAAATATTCCTGAAGAATTCAGTGAGAAGATTTGCTATTCATCATCTACAGGTATTTAAGGGAAAAGAGAAGGGAAAAGGTGTGGCGGGATCGTGGAACAAAGGGGCTGGAGGGAGTTGGAAAGTAAAACAGATAATTAGGTACCTAAAAAATTTTACATATCTGACAAGTAAGGAATGTTTCTTCCAGTTAGGTTAAAATGATAAGAATGGACACATGCACAGACACACATTTTCTCCTATCAACCACTCAAACACCAAAAGCACACACCACATTTTCACCACAGCACCCAAAACCACTGAGACTATCCCCCCATCAACTGCTCAAATGAGAAAGGACTTGGGGCTGCAGGACTGAACACCAAGCTGAAGCATTTCGGACCGCCAAGGAGGTCATATGATAGCCATCGTCAAACAAGCTGAAAGATGCTCTAAGTGGCTTTAAGCACCACTCGGTTTATTCCAGAAGAGTCAAGAAGATGGAGACAGAACAGATTCATAGACTGAAACATCTGATACTTCCTAAGGAGATGCCAGCTCCCAAACATGTCCCCATAACTCATCTTCCCCATGGAAACTGTGTGTTTAGCTGCCACGTCCGGCCATGCACACAGCCTCTCCGATGGACAGCAGAATAATAGCATTTGTTTGTCCTGGGTGAGCTGTAAAACAGCATGTGTCCTTTGTTTTCTTAAGGGGCTGGGCAGCATCACGGAAGGCCCTTGTTTGCCTTGTTGTAACTTCTGCAGCCCAGGGAGAGTGTGGACACTGCTCCTCCTGGGACACAGGGCCCAGGACAGGAGAGCAGGTCTGGCTCGTATACTTGTATATACAAACCTACTCCAGGGAGCACTCCCAGCCTCACCTTCATTTGTCCTTGAGCAAAAGCAGGGCGACTGCAGGGACCTTATAGCTGCTACAGTCTGTCCCAGTTAAGAGTCTTTTTGAGCAACAAGTTGTCTTTGGAAGCCCTTCCTTAAAGAAAACCGCCCGCTGCTTCAGGCTGGTGGAAGGGGATGCAGGACCACTCACTGCTACTAAACATTCATTAAAGACATCAACAAAAGAAAAAAAATCTGTAAACACAGCCCAGTCCAAGAGCAAGTATCTCCTTCAAGGAGTACAGGAGCCCTGCAACTACACTCTGACCACTGTGTTTCAAAAGGTACCTCCTTTTTCAACTACTGCGATAGCATCCCTGGAGACATTCTCCAAAGAGCTCCAGTAGCTCTGGACTGCTGGTAATACCTCTGGACTGTTGTTAATACCTCCAAAATAGCACAGAGTCTCAAGAAACACTCCTGCCCAAACATCAAGTCACATCTCACAAACTCAAACCTCACGTACATGACACATTCCCATGGAAGCTTAAATCTGGCATTAGCTACAACTTCTGCACGTCACCCTTTTGTCTCTTTGGGTAAAGGATCTGTTGGGAGCTATTTACGTACTGGCTCTTTTCCTCTAGGAGGAGCTGGTATCTCTGCCTAAAATTAAGATTGCTTGACACTTCCCACGATGAGGCCCTGTTTTTTACTTGCTTATTGCTTTGCCAAAAACAGTTTAGGCTGAAATTTATAAGCAATATTTTTTTTTTTTGCATGAAGCTGCAAATCGAAACCTTTCAACTGGTCAGGGAAACCACCACCACTGGTTCTTAGCATTCAAGGCAGGTGTGGATTTGTACCCATGGGCTCTATCAAACCCCCTTTCCTCGCACTAATCCCCACTGGGGTACCTGCTTGGTGCAGACTGAGTAACATCCGAGTTCAGCTTGCCTTTCACCTCACTAGCAAAAGTCAGCAATCCCTAGAGATCCTCTGACCACGCACCGGGTTTCATCTCGCAGGTACACTTCTTCTATTGTGTCAGTTCAAGAAAAGCGAGACCCAGAGCCACAAAACATCACTGGCATGCCTTACTTCATTTTGGAGGATGGGTTATGTATATTTAAAAATCATTACTCACTG
The DNA here is from genome assembly GCA_013399075.1 of Chloroceryle aenea. Classification (NCBI taxonomy): domain Eukaryota; kingdom Metazoa; phylum Chordata; class Aves; order Coraciiformes; family Cerylidae; genus Chloroceryle; species Chloroceryle aenea. The sequence goes on from VWZY01004684.1 coordinate 645,383, forward strand.
CAATGAAAAGAAGAAAAAAAAAAAGGCAAGAATTTGGCATCCTAAGAGCCTCACTAAAGCTCTTTAAAGTGCATAATTCCATCACCGTACTGTACACAGCACACAATCTCTGAGGGGTAATTATCCATGGATTGGAAGCCAGTGTGAATATACACACACAGTCAGTCAATATGATGTTGTGCTTGCTGCTGCTTCTCTTTTTTTTTTTCCCTCCTTTTTCTTTTTTTTTTTTAATCAATTTTAATTGTTGTGGATCTATTTCTGCTAATAAAAAAGAGAGTGAACCAATTCTGGTCGGATAGATTTCTGGATACGGAAAATGAGTGAGCAAAACATGTGAGAGTACTTACTGTATTACCAGAAATATTTATAAATGGCTCTTCCCTCCCTCAGCTGGCAGAGTATCAAAGCACTGAGAAAGCAGCAGAGACAGCTTCTGAAGGGATGGAGAAGGCAAAAGTCCACTCCATCAGCAACCTGGGAAAGCAACGCCACAGAGCTCTGGCAGAAGCCCAGACTGGAACTGCTCTAACAGCACCGTCTCCACTCTGTCAAAAGGGCTAACGCTACTCTGAGCGCAAACCATGCTGGAAAGGATCACAAATGAGCCTCTTCAGGGAGCATACAATGCGTCTACTGGGCTATCACAACATATCAACTGGAGAACCAATGTTTTCTGCAATTCAGATGTAATCCCCAGGACCATCAGTCGCATCAGCTGAGGACACTCATATTCTTGAAGGTTTGATGCCTACGTACACCAAGACCAACCAAGAGTTTTTGGGATTGACAGTAGTGCAGCCTTCCCTATAAATCACAGCACTGTCACAATGCATTAGATGTATTCATATCAGCAAAATAAAACAAGTGGAGACAAGCATGTTGTCAAGAGACACATGAAAAATGATCCATATCCTCACGTGAGAGCCTGGCTGAGTAAAGATGGACTCTGCACCATGAGCTCCTGCAAAATGGGTTTCTGCAGAGGCACACACAGAGCTATACCAGGATGCAGATTCCTAGCACAGACATGTGCTTCTGCATAACTCATACCTGCCCGCAGCCTAATGAGGCTTTCCAGAATTGGATTAACCAAACAGACACTCGGAGCTTTGTCTAACCTCACAATTTGTTCCCACATAGCCCACCCACATTAACACAAAGGCACAGAGGCCAGCAGATCTACCTGGGGAGGGAAGCACCCCGTTGGGCTGCTGCGGGGACAGCCGGGCTGCGGGAGTGTCCCCAGCCTGCCACTTGTTCCCATCACTAGAGAGCTGTAATAAAGTGCATCAATTCCCAAGGTAGCTTGTGCATGTGAAAATGCCCAGGGGTCCCGATTCAGTGCAATACTTAAGCAATCACTGATCTTTAACATTAAAGTCAACAGGACTTCGGTACATAGGTAATTACATGAATTCATCACTGGGCTGAGCAAGCACGTTCCAGCTCACAAAAGCAATGAAAGGACAATGTGCAGGAAGAACGAAAAGCCTTCAGGAAAGGATTAGTAGTGTCACAAGTTAAACATCTCCTCCCTGATGACATACAGGATCGGGTCAACTGTGCAGACAAGCGAGAAGGCTGTAGCATGAAGTTAGAAATGGTAATAGCCTGCTGCAACTACTGCCTATAGTAGCATTTCAGGTAACAAACACAGAATACTAATGCACAAGGAGCAATAGTTTAATAGCTCCCCTGTACAGAAGGGGGAGATATTTTTCAGTGTTTAACGGCACATCATTTCTATTCCAGATCTGCTACTTGGCTGGTTTAACTTACCTAGAAGACTTAAGTGTAAGAAATAACAATAAACTTCTCTCTGTAATCAACATTTGAAACCCTGCAACTCTTGCTTTACAGTTCTAAAACTCATAACCTAGGAGTGCTATAAGCTAATAGCAACACGCTGTCATTAACAGCCCACTGGATTACAACAAATAATGCAGAAAGACCAGAGCAACAACTCCACCCCACTATTTTAAAAATAGATAGCAGTGGTTTGGTGACAATATGAACACATTTCAGTTATATAGTACTAAGTAACCTACCACTAGTTATGGCCAATCTTAGTCTTTTAGACTAAAAGTGAGTTATTAAAAAAATTGTCTTAATCCATACTAAATATCCAAGTTCCTCGGATGATTCTGTCTTCTCATAAGTACAGGAAGTGTCAAGAATTTACAGCAGGTCATTTGAGTACCCTCACTCACAGCAAGCAGAAAGTAGTTCAGCACCTGCTGAAATAATTGCCAAGCCAGGAAAAGATAAAGATATAAACCAAATTTATTGGCTGTCTAGCAGACTTTACATTCCATTTTCTCTTGTCACATTGTCATCAAGTGTATGTACCTGCACAATTCTAGCTGCAAAGGTTACGATGAGAACCACGTCAGATTCAACCACCTTGGTGCCAAATTTGATCTGCAGGGTTCAGGAAGACACTATGCATGCTCCCAGCTAGGACATATAACTTTATATATCACCTACAACGCTTCATTTATCTGCTTTCATGTGCATAGTGAATCCATCGATCTCCTTTAATGCTCTTGAACATTCATAACTGCTATTATTCACGCATATATGCTAAACAGTCTTTGCAGAAAGCAGCTTGCACATATGAGCAATGCCTGGTTACTACTCTGTTGTCAAGTTTCCGGCCTGGGGCTTTGGGATCATTGGCTTCCTCAAAGACATCAACAGGGGATTCTCGCTCTTGGGTAAGAATAAAGCATCTATCACCAAGCAGAGTCTGAGATGCTTAAAGCTTGGATATTTATTTTAGGCAGCTGCACCCTGCACACATGGAGGTGGAATATTCCAGTCTCCAAGTTTCAGTTCTGGTGGGAGACATAAGGAAAATAGAGTACTTGCAGTGACTATTGAAGACAAAAAGAAGTAACTATATGGGTCAAACAAACAGAAACATTTCATTTGCTATGAAAATGATTTGAGTTGACTCAAGATATTTATCTGAGGAAAAAGAAAATAAAACATTTCTGCAGTTGCATAACCTTCCCATTTCAAGTGCTGGCCCTTTTGGGCTGAAATACATCATTTTGAACTGAACATGGAAGTGCTTTCTACTTTCAAACATCAAAAGCCATTTCAATGTTACTGAAGTATTCCCGCCGCCCTCCCTCAACATTTTCATCTAACTCAAATTTCATCCTGGTTGGTCCTGCTCACAAGCTAACTTTTTCAACAAATTTATTACTGGTCATTTCCACCTAGCAGTTTCCACAGCAAGCTCGTTCCCAGCAGGCTGTAAGGATGCAAACCAGCATCAAGGTAGTCTTCTGCAGCAGGAACTATTGAAGCACTGAACACATTTAAAAATCAAGGAATTTCTGAAACAGGCACTGTTTAACTATTTTTGTAATTATTAAAAAAAAAAAAAAAGAAACTTCTGTATGTCCTTAACTGTATGATGGCTTTGTTATGCAATCTTTTGGAGAGTGGAACAGTTGTGCCTCTGAGCGCAGACGGTTAACTTGGAAGCCTTCATCAGGTTCCTGGCTGCCCAGCCACAACTGGGATATAGGAACTCTGCAGTCACTAGATCTCCACAGGTCCTGGAGCTGTACCCTCTGCTGTGTCTGGAATTGATCCAGCCAAAAAATAACCTCAGGTGGGAAATGGGTTGTTGATAAAAGCCCAGGGTGGGAATAAATGGAAAGGGGAGACAGTGGCTGTATAAAGCCTGTGTGAGCAGGGCTGTCCCCAAAACAGAGCCACAAGCTCCTCAACGACCCAGCTTTCATCTCCTGCATGTGCTTTCTGCCTAGCAAGTCTAGGTCTGTCTCTAGCCCTCTCCCAAGCATAGGTTGGATCAGGGAAATCAACACAAGGCTGCTATAGACACTGTAGTGCCTACCTCAATTTATGAAAGCCTCTCAATTTTCTGGGCTCTATGCTTCCACTCAAAATGAGTTAAGGCACTTTCACAAATCTTCCTTGGGATCTAGCTGCATCCTTAGGTGCCTAAATACACGTTTAAATGGGAATGTAAATCCCGTTGCAACTCAGTTCATCTGCAAGATAAAGGTTGTAATTCTTTATCTTATGGGGGTTCAGCAACAATAAATTGATTAATGCTGGAGATGAATGTTCGCTCACATGCTGAAGTCCACAGAAGCAGAAACAAATCCTAATTCAGCGTGACAGACACTGCTTACAGGAATCCCAACATTTGTACAGCCAGCACCTTCTCTATCAGGGACAAGATACATCTGCTTGCAAAGAAACTTACACAATTTTCACTCCAAATATTTTGGCTCAAGCTCATAGTAGCAGCCTGCCTCTTTTATGAGCCCTTCAGAAAAAATATCTTTGTACATCCTTTAAGTTCTTTACTGTTGGGTTCAATGAAATCGATGCAGGAAAAACTCGGAATGCACATTCAAGTGACAACAGAAGTTTAACACAAGCCGCAAGAAAAAGAAAGGCAGGCAGGACTTTGCTTATGTTTGCACAAAAGAGAAATTGTTCAAGTGAGTGGGAAGAAATTTCTAAGGCTAACGTCTTATAACGTGACCCCACGCCAGTTGAGATGTCTTTCACAAAGACCACATCATGTGCCGTTGATTCCATGACTCATTGTTTCCAACGTTAAAAGATAAATACATCTGGATACTACGCTGAGAAGGAAAATGAATTTATGTCACTACAGTCAGTTATTCTTATATTGCAAACAGAATACGCTGATTTTTAAAAAGTCCAGAATGTGGATGTTAATTTGTGGCAAAATAGATCATTAATAGAAATTTGGAAAGAAAAAGTAACTACATCTGCTAAAATAGGATCTACTTGACTAGACAATGGAACAATATCTTATCTAATATTTAATACATTTTATTCTCTCCCTCTGTCAACGCAGCACATGACTAGTGCTGGCTTTAAAGAGGGGTTGCATTATACAGATGATGTCAAGGCTGTCAGGGAGAAAAATTGCCAAGACAAAGCAGACCCACATTCAGGCTGAAATAAGAACCTCTATCTCCCTTTGAGGTCTACAGTGACACCTCGAGCACTTGCTCAGGTTGACTGATCCCAACCTCCCTGTGGCACTGCTACAGCCTCTATCTCCTAGCTGGCATGGGTGTTGATCACGCATCTGTTTTCATCAGAAATTCCATCTGGATTTTAGAAATCTTCCCAATTTACATCTCATCAAGACTTGCACACATCTGCAGCAAGCTTTGATTCCTAGACACCAAAGGCTTCCAGCGGGGAGAAAGCTGCTCTGAATAGTTTCCCACCCACTCTCACAATCAGACTGATAACAGTACATTTGTGTCTGTGCTTTTTGGATAGTAAAGGTAGGCACAGACACGCATATAAATATATATATCAATGCACACGTGTTCTTCTGCTGGTGAAACTATGATTTTGTCTTAGCTCGGGTTTGGATGTCCTTGCTTGAAAAATATCATAGCATCCTAAACTCATTGGAACACTGTCCACCCTAGAGGCCAGCACCACTGGTTTTCATGAGGAAAAGCCTATGCTGATAGGTTTGGGTTTTATCTTGATTCTGGAGGCTGGCAACTTTAGGTGCAGGAAAGAATGTGGCTGTCAGCTGGATACACAAAACATCATTACCCATTGGTGACCCAAGCAAACATCAGGACTGAATGGAATAGATTTGACCTAGAGGTTACCAACTTTTCAAAATATTACACATGACCATTCCCTAAATAGATGACACATTTGCAGCCAAACACAGACCAGAAAAAATGGGACTGTTATCCTCCAATTTACCCTCTTTATGGAAAAAAAAAAAAAAAGGAAAGAAAAAAAGGGAGAGCAAACTTTCAACCTTCTTAAAAAGGCAGTAAGCTTTCTGCATTCCTGACCTTTCACTTGCAGAGAGAATGCTGATTTCTTGCTGAGCTACAGCTCTGATCATCCTTGCCAAAGCCAAGATGTACACGAGCTGGCTTACCCTTGTTTCCACTGGCTGCTGGAGCATGCCGAAGAGACTGCGTGCCCTACTGCCTTAAGCACTGAGCCAAGCAATGTGATAGTTTTCAGAACCTTATATAGCACTTTAAGAGCTGTATAAAGGAGCTTGAAACAGAATGACATAGAGGGCAGCCGTGCAGGGAACTTGAGAAACATCATCTACTTTGGCTGAGAAACAGATCAAATGGTCAGTTGCAAAGCGGGGCATGATAAACTCCCTAAATTTTTGGAGGCAAAAGTTAGTTGAAAGACTAGAATAACACAGAGTAGGAGGGAAAAGTGGATGTGATCACCCACAGACAAAAAAAGAAGGTTTATTCAAGCATTGCAGTCTGACAATCATGCATTGCAAATGCCCCAGCGAAGTGAAAATTTGCAGTCAGTACTGGCGGCCTGAGGTTCAGCACTCAGGAGGTAGGTAGGTCAGCTAACTGAAGCACTCTGGGAGCTGCCTGCAGCTGTGTCACACCTCCCAGTAAGCCAAACAGAAATACTCATGCTCATCTAAATACCTAAGTTCCCGTTCGAACAGGCTTGCCATGCCACCAGAGCGGTGTCTACAGCTCCTCAACAGTGCCAGGGACCCTTCCTGCCCAGTGCTGTTTAAGGAAACAGAGTTTCCTCAGTTTAAGATAAAAAATGCAACAGCAAAAAGTCAGGACATGCTGTACCTGCAGCACCCACTTATCTGTCCTGTTATTCAGTGTAGTCCCCAATATGTGCTGCAGTCCTACGAGTCTACTTTTGCATTAATAAAAAAGGATCACAGTTCCATTTTACAGTCACTGCAGCACATATCTGGGGTGCTCTCTACCAGTATCAGCAGACAGACTGCATCTTCAGGCCTGAGGAGAAGAGAATTTGGCCCAAGATGTTAAAGGGTTATTTTAAGGAATGCCTTTTTTTGTCTCTCTCCATTTGTTTGTTTTGGAATGGATACCAGGAAAAAAAAAAAAATGTAACTAGGAAACAGAATACATAACCGCCTGAGGTGATGTACAAGAAGTTTCTTTGCATTCTCTGACTTTTTCCTGGTTAAAACCAGTTTGCCTGGGGATGGGCCAGCTTGGTTTCGGCTTCTCCTGCTTTCCCAGCGTTCCACAGACTAACATGACCTTCATTAACTCCACACAGCAACTGGATCCAGCTAACAAAATCCAACACATGTAGGCATTTGTCCCCCTCGTCCTCAAGAGTAGAGAAACAAGGATACAGTTGTTCCAAAGCTGGCCTTGCCATTTCCAATCCTTATCCTCACAAAACAGATGCTATCAAGACTGCTTGTTGCTGGTCAAAGGCTGCAGCAGCTTCTCAGAACCCTTTCTGCTCACTGGATTAACACCCAGCTACTCTCTTAAGGAACCACGGACCTTGTGAGGGAGGTTTGTGAAAGAAGGTTTACAAGAAATTATAAATAACTAATAGCCGACTCTATGCTTGCTTTGGCTGGGTGTCAGGCTGTGTCTTACCAAGAATATGGACTCGTCCAAGTTTAAAAAAAAACCAACAAAACAAAAACAGAAACAAAAAACAAGCACAAACCACAACCAAACCAAGCAATAACAGAAAACCTCAAAACTGTAGCAATCTGGACACAGTTTGATGGATTAGGGGGCATGGGGGAGGGAAAGACCTAGTCAGCCTGCAAAAGTTTGTATCTGGATATGCAACAGAGATAATGGTGAATGCATTCAAGATAACAGACTGGGTTCATGTCTCATTACTTATTCAAACTTTTCATGTTTTCAGCAGAAATTATAATAATATTAATACCATATTTTTTTTAAGTCTGGTAGCTATCAGCAGCATAAAGCAGAACACTGTTACAAGTTAAGAATAATAAATCTCTTTCAATACCATTCCCACTCGGGTCCAGCGCTCGCAAGCCCAGACTCGGCAGTGGCAGGTCTCACAGGCTGCCTACACCCTGCTGCCTTCAAGAAAACTATTTATCTGAATGTACAGGTTAGTGAACAGGAGAAGCTTCAGACCTAGTAACTCCAAAATTGGACTCTGCACCTCATGTAGAGCAGAGAACTACAGCACATAGAGGGACTGTATTATTTTATTGACTGTGCTGTTCGTCAGGCTGTACTATTACTTGTGACAACCTTACAAATGCTAAATTGGATCTTAATCCACAAAGGCTGCTTCTGCAAAACCAGCCCTTTGTAAAGCAGCTGTGCTGTCTGGCTACAGATCCAGAGGCAGACACTGAAGCCATGCTCTAGATGAGGACTGAAGCCACTCTTGACTCCATCCAGCTGGAAATGGCTATCTGCTCTAACTCAGGGAGCCAGGGCCGGGTGTGATGCTGATCCTGTCATTTCCTCAAGGAGCTGGAATCCAGCACACCACCTACTCCAGGCCATGTAAGAACAAGGAAAGACCCCTGACACATTCCTGACTGTGATATAAGTGTAAGCTCTTTCACAGACTGAGACTCTTTCCCCCATTCCTTCTTAACAACAACAACACAAAGTCAGCAAACTAAGTAACGAGAAAGGAGATGGGCAATGGGAGATGGTGGAGGAATAAGCCTGAGTAAATTAAATAAATACTTCTAAGGACTTTGCTCCTCAGTGAGGATTTCCAGTACCACAGTAATACCCAAAGGAATAAAAAGGTATCATTGAGACCACAGTTGCTGTGTCTCTGTTATTTGAGCAAACAGAGAAGACTGTCATTTTTATCCCCGGTTTCATCTCAGAGGGAATCATCTGGTGGGTGATGTATTTAACCCAACTCCTCCTTACAGTGCACATGAGTCCATGAGCAGACAGCACCCTGGGTGATGCTACAAAGATCACTGCTGTTTCGAGCACACAGTCTATCAAAACAACTGTTGTATTTAAAGTAACCAACATGAGAGATGTCCTTGCCATACTCAAATTCCAGAATGGCTTTGTGCATGCATTCCCATCCGTCTCTGTCCTTCCCCATGGCGAGTTTAACTATTGCTTCTCTATTTACTGCTGCGAGGGCAAATTTATGCCACTTAGTTTTACACATCTAACAGCTAGTTAGCCAAGTCCTGGCTAGCACTGTCTAGGTTCCCTGTGAAGTCAATCCAAATAAATAAGCATCTCCAGAGGGCAAATAATTTCATCCCACCTGTTCTGTGAGGTGATGATTTCTGGAGGAGCCTATAGAGTAAGATTAAATGACTAGTTTGGACTAGATATCTAGCTTCCGCAAGGCTGAAGTTCCTCAAAAAGAACTCTGTGTAGACGGGACTTTCAGTGCCAAACTTCACGGATCCTTCCACAGAAGTTGAAAAATCTCTTACCAGCCATTTCAGCTGAAATCATTTATTACTAAGATAACAGTCCTAAATCGTCTTCAGAGCAAGTCACCCTTATTAGATACTAAGCAAAGCTGGACCTTATTGCTATGCCTTCCCAACTTCAGGGCAGGAGGATGCTCAGATTGCCCATCACCAACCACCACCACTGTTGCACTTCCTTGCCTCTTTTGTCCCTTCAAAAGTCCTAAAAGAACATGACTTGCCTATGTCCCCATTTCCATGTTTTCCACATGATGCTGAACTCAAGTTCTTACAGTATCATAAGCTTGGATTTAAGAAAGTTTTAGAGCATGTCACTGGAATTTCTTATACCAAATTCCCAGAAACAGAGGAACGGCAGGCATCAAAAGACATGGAGAGGCACACTCACCTCCAAAAGCTTTCACGTACTATGATTTCACGACGAGGTCACAAGCATTCCTGCAAAGCATCGTCTGGCAGACAGAACCTACTGTTCAGAAGTCACTGTGAAACACTGGAAGGAAAGCCACCAATAATGAAGGGGTAGCATGGTTTGAGAAATCCGGAGTCAGGTAGAATTTGGACACGTTAAGATCAGCTGTTGTTATGATCCTCTAGTCTGACCTCTCTACCCACAGAGCTTCTCCTATCAATGCCTGCACTGAAGCCAAAGCTTGTTGGGTGTTAACTTTCCCTAAACCATTGACACTCTTTCTTCACGGGTGCCAGACGCAGGTAGTGCAAAGGTTTCTATCTACTTGTTTCGCTCCCTTGTAAATGACAAGCACGTTACATACACAGCTCTTCCAAGGACAGACCTGAACTCTAATGGTGCAACCAACACAATTAACTCAGGGTTCATTACAGGCATGCTCTGATCCACCCTGAAAAGTATGGGACCTGACTGCCCACCATGCTAAGTCTTCCTTCCCATCAGGCTTCCAGCTGGGCCGCTGAGCAAGGCCAGATTTAATCCCAGGTAAGGAGTGTGCATGAGAGCACACTGCTGGAAAATGCAGATGAATACAGGCTGGAGTTCATCATAACTCCACAAGTATTGCTAGGGCAGAAGTGCTGCAAGCTGACTCACAGTTCCCCACCCTCCCTGAAAGAGGCAATCTTGTCAGAGAGACCCATAAACTTGAATGGAAGATAAACCCTATGGATTTTCTCAAAGAGAAAAAAAAAAACCAGAGACAGACAGACTGAAAGGTCTTAAAGAAACACACAGGGAATTTAGATGTGCTTGGGTATTTTCTAGGACATATAATAATAATAAAAAGAAAGTAATGGAGAAAAAGAACTACTTCCTTATTAAAATTACTTGAATTTAAAAAATTCTTTTTTTAAGAGCTAGTTAGTGCTGAAGAGAGTTGTATCAGCAACATTCTAAACCAGATCTGCAACATAAAAATTAGAAATTAAGAAATACTCCCCCAGAAAACAGTGTTACGGTTTTTAAACTTTGGCTTTTCACAGCTCCAGGTTTTCTCCTGATTTTCAAAGCACAGCCTGGTCCCACGTAGCTCCACCAGAACAGGCAGCGCGCAGCTGGTGGCAGCAAGGCTACAAGGCCAGGAAAGCAAGGGATGGGAGTCTTACTCTCCCCTCTTGTCAGCTACACCGCTGCTGGAACAGCGAGTGGCACAGCAACACCATGCAAACCTGGGTCCTGATCTGAGGGATGGAAAAGACAATTACTTCTTCCTGCAGTGAAACTGAAGGATCAACAGATTTTCTGTGCTATTTAAGGGGGGTGGGATATGACTATTTGGCTTTTATTAAGAATGGCTAAGGAAAGAGATTATTAAAATAGGCATTAGCACCAGTTGGCTTCAGTTCTTTCATTGCTGCCTGAGCAGGGCTGGAAAACAAATTTGTACTCCCTGCCATAAATTATTGACTGCTATGACTCTCAGGAAGCCCAAGGTGTGGTCCTTGCTGGCAGGTGAGAGGGTGTTTGTTTGCCAGCCCTTCCTCCAACTGGAAGAAAGGTGTTCATAAAGTGAAACTGCAGGAGAAAAGCAAAAAGTCAGAGCCAGGATTCCCCTAAGTGACTTCTCAGCGTTGAGTGGACATGCACATTTTGACCACATTGAACAACTGCAGTATACGTTTGAGCACAAAGCCCCAGAACACTGCTGGTTTTTCCTGGTGCGTGTTACAGTGCCGACCTCTGCTGTGTCTCCTCCTTTGAGGCCACGGGTAAATCTGATCGGGCACCCAGAAAGCACAGCTCACACATGCACCACACAGACCAACTGCACAGCAAACAAGGACAGACTAGTGCTGTGTAGCAGACCACCAGTAACAGACAGTAAAAGGTATCCGTGTCCTGCATGCTGGCACTTCCAAAGATTCTGATGGGATTTAATGAACTCTTCTGCCCAACACCCATGCTGGGAGGCAGGCAGGGGAAACATCCTTACCCCTTTATTTGCACAGGGGAGAAAAATGAAACCGAAAAGTGAAGCAGCTTGCTTAAGTCTCCTAAACCTCTCCTGACCTCCTGAAACACAACTACAAATTCCTCATAGTTAGAAATAGGGAATCTGAATAAGCTGGCCAGTTCTACCTCTTATCATTATGAAGTACTGCCCCTTGCTATCTCCCTGTTATAAAAAGTTGGACTTTAAAATAAAATGTAGGCTTTGGAAAAAACACAAAGATATCATGTCTGGTGTTCCAGCTGTTGGAACAGTACAAATATCCCAAAGCGAAACGCTCAATGGCCAGAGGTTCTGAAAATGAGCACACTTAACTTAAAAGCCCTGAAGCTACAGACTAATTTCAGTACTTGGTGAATCTTAAAATAAAGCCTGCATGCAAGCCTTTTTAGGATTGTGGCCCTCATTTGTTTCTAACTGAAGAAATGAAAACTATCATTATATAGCTCTGGAAAAGACTTATTCCCAAATAGATCCTATTTACAGGCCAAATTCTACCCTACCACATTGACATGTAACTCCCATAAAAAAAGAAAATTAAACTCCATCCCCTGAAGATCGTGCAGATACACATGGACTCACAAGCATGCTCAGCCTGGTCAGAGCCAACTTTACCAAGGTTCCTCTGAGGCAGTATCTGTCACTCCTTCAGTCTCCTGGGTATTAGCACCATGGCCACAGTGCCCACAGGCCACCTTGGGCTGTCAACAGGGTCAATACCCAAAGTTGCCAGCCCTCCCTCCACATACATACATGTTCATTGAGAGCCAGCCCAGGTAGATTTGCAGAAGCTGCATTCACACCTCTGACCACTTTGGCTGTACTTTGAGGGGAGCAGAGTGACTCCACATGCCTTTGAAAAACTAGCCCTTAGTGGTCTAACTTCAAAGACAAATATTTTTAACCTGTCACAGACCTGACCAGCTGACGGTTACAGAAAAATGAGCTTCCATACACATACAAAGGGTGATGCATTTTTGCTTGCTTAAGAGTTACAACTTCCAAGATCACAAGCATTTTCCCTGTCTCCTTGAAAGCATCACCTCAACCATACCTTGGTGGGCTGACAGAGGTGACAGGTGCTGGGCTGACTGCGTGCATCAGAATTGTAAATCAAAGTCAGCACCTTTCAGGATGACAGACTGCAGCATTTCTTGATGAAAATCGGTTTCACTTTTTTTTTTTTTTAATATAAAAACAGAACAAAACATTTTTAATTTAAATGCTCTCTGTGAGTAAGCAAATCTGCCCAACAGCCCTCTCTCCACAGCACTGCCTAATTTTGATTGTGTGGGGAAGATGAGATGGCTGTTAACCTCTGTATTGTCAGGTCAGCATCACAATAGCATGCTCCTCCAGCAATCCTATACCTCCTGTTAGAGAATTCCTCTACCTCCACTTCTTTTTCCAAGTTTAATTAAAAACCACCACAATTTTTTCCCCATCTGCTCTGAGGGGTTTGAGCGCCTTTGCCTCGTTACTGCTTCTGGAAAGCAGCAGGAACAGAGGGGTTAACGCTCTGTGTTCAGAACAAAAGCCACAAAGCTGAGGCAGATCTGCACTCATCCAATCCATTCCCTGACCAAACTTGTTGCTAGTCCTGTCTGCACCATCCTAGATCTCCCAGGTTTCACTGGCCTCTAGCCAAAAGTGTCGGTTTACTCTTATAATGAAGGGGCCAGAAGGATTTATCTTTCCCAAACTCTCCCTACTTTATGTCCATCCCTGCAGAGCAATCTTCTTGTTTTTCCACATTTTCTTGCAGTCTGAAACCCTCCCAAGGGCATATCCCCAAGGATCTGCTGAGATGGAGGGCTTCTCAGCTTACAGCTTCTGCCTACAATGCTGTATTTAGCCCATTAAAAATCCCAATAAGGTTACACGTAAAAGCTCCTTCAAAGTTTTGGCTCTGACACTTCACTCCTTGCCTTCTAAATCAAGTTATGCCTTATTTGAAAAATCTTTAGAAATTGTTCGGAGGAGTGAGGGACCTATTATGAGGGTTTAAAATTAGATCAAAAGTATAAAGTTGCTTCCTCCCAAGCCACTGCATTGCTAAACAAGGAAACGGTCACACAATAAAATTTCCACAAGAAGAATGGCATCTGTAAACTGAAGCTGTCACAGGTGAAGTATAAAACAAACAAACAAACAAAAAACAAACAACCCACAACCAAAACCAAACCAAACAAAAACCAGTGGAGGCTGATGGTTTAGTATTCATTAAGCCCCTGAAAACTAATTGAACAATAAATGAAATAAAGTTACCATCTTCCCACTTGCGTCAAAAATTGCCTCCCTTAAACCAAGCACCCCTCCCAAAAAAACAGACTTCTGAGGCTCCTTAGAAGCTTTCCTAGAAACTAGGTACAGGTTGAGAGACAGGAGTTAATGGGGGAGATGCAATTGTACCTTAATCTACCAAAGCAGTCTGCTGAAGTCAGGGGAGCACAGACAAGCACAACTGACAAGGTCTGTCCACTAGATCCCCCCTTTCCCTTTTCAGTCTCTTTTCACCCTACAATATCATGACCGAGTTAGTGACAATATTCCTGCTGGCTCATGAAAGCCCTCACAAAGCACTGAAAGAACACCTGAAAAGCAAGAAAAAAAAAAAAATCCATCTCTGTACAATGCTGTACTAGCTTGCTCTGAAAGGATTTCTTTTTCTGGGCCTGGAATATTAATCCAAGATTTAAATTGTTCTCCTTCTGGCCTATAGAAAACCAAACAGTAAAATTTCTGCAGATGGAACAACAAATAATCACATTGACAAGGCACAAATGACTGTTCTTCAAGTGTGACAGTTAGGACTCCACTGGCTCTGCCAATACTACAAGTCGGAGTAGAAACCCTCCTTATTTCTAGGCAAAGTGAGCAAATCCAAGTCTGAAAGCAGGGGGAAGGGTCCCAAAGTCAGTAAGCACTATTTTTACACACTAATTGTCGATCAAACTACACTTCCAGAAAGAATGAACTTCAGCAGCACATCCATTGTTCCCCATTGCCATGGTCTACTGAAGGAAATCTCAGCTAGACCAAGTCTGCCTTGAGTTTGACTTTGTGTTTTGATTCCAGCTTTGATAAGGTCACACCTTAGAAAAGCCATGCACAGTGTAACAGATGGGAATAAAGCTTTCAGCTACAACCAGACTCTGCTAATAGCATTTCTAAGAGAAGAGAAATATTTTATTTTTTTTTATATCTATATAAATAGGTATGGCTTTTCAAGTTACTTTTTCTCCCACCTCATCCCACCAGCCCACACGGGGATGATTTCTCCCGCAGTGGAGGCTGTAACAGCTGAGAGCACAGCAGCAAATACCCACTCAGGCAGGCGGAGCGCTCTCAGCTGCCTCCCCCCCACCCCGAAGACCCTGATCGCACCTGGCTGCCTCTCTCCAGGGAAGCAGCTCCTACCATAAGCTCTCCAAACCACCTAGATTCCCCAACCCAATCTAGTCCTGCAGTGTCAAAGAGCAGTATGCTCAGACCTTCCTTCCCAAAGAAGCAAGGCGTCCTCCACGGCTGCTCTGCTCCTGGCACCTATTTCACACTCTGAATTCAATCCTCTTAAGCCTCAGACCCTTTCCTTTTGCCTCCTCACTGCTGCCAGTTTGGAATCCAATCCATCTTAGGTATCACTGGTAAGATAGCAACAGTGTCAGCTATGGGATACACTACAGGATTTTAAAAAATAAAATAAAAAAATAGAAAAAAAAGTGAGGTAATGGTGACCTAATTTCCTAGACTGACTGTCTGCTAACCACAACTTTAAGGTTTCAGAGAATTTGGCTCACTATCAGCTTGCTCTAAAAATGACTTTTCTGCAAACCAGAAATAAGCATGTTATGTTGTTTTCAGATAATACCATCCTGACTAAATAAATAAATAAATAAGGACCACAAACTTGCATCCCCATGAGTAACAAGTCAAAAAAACTTTGTTATTCATATCGAACATTTAAAAGAAATAAGCTTTTATGTAGAAAGGATCTTAATTCTAGCCCATCACAAGAATGATGCTGTCAGAGAGACAACCCTGTACCAAGATTTCTCCAAAACAAGCTTAACCTTCAGTGAGTTCTGTTAGAAAGGTCTTCAGTTTAGTATCACTTTATGTTAGGTCAGGAGATAAGAGGCACCATTCTCAGCCGTAACGCTGAGAAGGAATTGCAGGGAGAGAGTTTTGGAACTGCATGCCATACAAATGATGTGCTAGGAAAACATGGAAAGCAATGTGCTTAAGACCGTGGTGGCTGGACTGAGGCAGAAGAGGTCACGCTTTGCAAAGCCTCTGGAATTCCCAGGGATGGTACTGCACTGACGTGAAGGAATTTCGGGGGATGTTGTATACTCAGAGCTCTAAAAAACATTTCACAAGGTTCTGCACCAGACAGCAACAGCCAAAGCAAAGAGTTTTTGAAGAAGACCTGACGTAGAAGCCTATACAGTAAATAGAGTTAAGGGTAGGAAGCCAGAGGGTACCAAATGTCAAAATATTTCAGACTGGAATGAAATCAAGAGATCACTCAGTTTAACCCTCTTAAAAAAAAATACATATGTATTCATTTATTTATAAAGACTCTTCTTGCTTATTGGTGTGTTTGACAGAAGCATAGTAAGTCCGTAACGTTTTGGTTCGCTCTCCCTTTTTGTGCTTCAATGTTTTACATTTGCACATCATTTTACATTGCTAAAGGGCAATATAATAAAACTAAATTGAAACAGGACTGGATCAGTGAAGAAACCGAGCCATCATACATCAAGTGATGTTTGATAGGTGTGAGCCTGAAGTAGCTTCATCAATATACAGTCGTGCGCGCCTGAATAGTTCTCACACTCGGAGGTGAACACACACAAGCACTCAAAACCACACCTCAAAACACTGGACAAGGAAGAACAAAAAAAATATTAGGCTACATTTACACAGGTCACAGAGACATTTGTTCTGGAAATCAGAGAAGGTCTAGAAAAATTGTGGAGGAGAGGGGGCAAAAACTGTAGCCAAATTCAAGACAGAGCTGGAGGGAACCGAGACACAGTTGCTGCCACCACGGCTGAAGACAGTAAGGATCCTCCAACACTTAACTAGGGATCACAGCAGAGACATGGCTGAGAACTTCCAGTACTGTACACAGGCATCAGTAAAGAAGCAAAGTGTGTGGTTATTCTTCTAGCAGGCTTCATTTCACAAGGCTCGGAGGTACACACTCAAATCTTACACAAGCCAAAGGGGCTTGCTAGTGTCTTCAGAACCCTGGTCAACAAGGACAGGATTACTCCAAGATAAACAAGTGCCTAAGTGATAAACTAAACAGCATGCTACACAAGTCCAGTCTGAGGTTATTTACTAAATACCCATATTAATTAACTTGTATAAATCTCAGTTCAGTTCTTCAAGGATATATTATTACTATCCTAGGGACAGTTCAACAAAAAGCAATCAGGAAAATGCCAAATACCAAAAACCCCACACTTTATGGAGAACATCTGAAGGAGGCAGGTTGATTCCCAGCAGAAGAGACAATTTCTAGGAGACCTTTTTGAAATTTTTTATCAGTACAGGAGGGACAGACATCGTTCACACGCCAACTGTTTCACAGTGGTAAAAGGTCCAGAAAAGAAGGAACAGTGTAAAAAGAAGAACAGAAGTAAACAGATTTGCTTCAATGCCTGGTTAACTTGGGCAAATGCAGCTTAGAGGAGAAAACTGAAATTTTTAACTGAGCTTAGAAGAGACTTACTCAGTAGCAGTTCTGGATGAATCCACCTAAGCTCCTAGATCAACTGGTTTGTGTTGGACTAGTTTCTGCTGAAAAGCCAGCCAACAGCAAATAATCCAGCTCCAAGAGCTCAGAAGGAATAAAAGACAGTGAGCATAAGCCACCTGTTACTTTTTTTCAGAAAAGTGAAAAATAAAATTATTCTGAAGACTGTCTCTTTTTCTTCAAGTGTCCTCAATTTTGCTAGCTCCACTGCCATCAAGCTGACAGAACCATCAGATTTATTCATTAGCACTGAGCTCAGTACCACAGATACTGAAGATCACTGGCATGGTTTAAGAGACGGAGGAAACTTAAAACATATTACACAGCATTTCCTACATCCAGCTAAAGGTTGGAAAGGCCACTCAAAATATCCTGTACCTAAACTGCAACCATGAACCTCTCTAACGTGTCATGGTTCTTTGCCAAACGATCCTTCAGCACAACCACCATGAGAGCCGAAGAAGATGCTTCTCTACTTCCTGCTTTTAGACCCAGGTTTTTCCTAAATCAACTGTTTCGCTTTTCTCCAGCTTTACTGCAGGCCGTGGGCATAGTAAAATCCTGGACCTATCAGGTCTTACTGATATCACTAATGCAATATTTAAAGGACACTATTACACTGCAATCTGTCTGCACCCATAGACCTCAGGTGCCCTTTTTCAACTTGCCTCAAGCAAACAAATTCCTTGATAAAAAATAAGAGAGACATTATGTTCACTCTTCCATTTAAAGAAAACAGGTAAAAGCCTCAGTTTTCAACCAAAATGTGCTTTCCCTAGTAACCCATCAGTGGAAATAAGTGTAGGCATAGAATCAGATTTGCAAGAACTTTTTCGTATTTATGACATTGTCTAGGAGATAATGAATTTTCTTATTCCAAGAATCAGCCTCAGGGTAAGCAGGTACTAATCTGTGGTGAGCCTTATCCCCCAAAAAACCCACCAAAATACCAAATTATGATCAATGCCTATCCATTCACCATTTCTTCTTGCTCAGATTTGGCAGACGAGGTATCTTGAGGTAAGAGTGGTTAGAATAGCCTGTTCTCTTGAACAGCACTACAAATACATTCTCCTACGTAAATACAATGGATTTGTGTCTTAGAAAAGCCAAACCTCTTTTTTTGTCACATTAGGCAGCCCAGAAAATCATGCATTAAAAGATAATTGAGGCAATTTTTTAAAGAATCACTTGTAGTTTCTTTGACACAACCAAAGCTGATAGTGTTCCTATTCTTCATCTTATAGAATACAGTAAGTCTTAAATGTGTGTCCAGAAAACTTCTGACACTTGAGGGTATGTTTTCAAAGCAGCTCATGGGAGGTACATGCACAAATCCCATTATTTGTTAACAGGATTAGTGAACACTGCTTTGAAAATATATCCCAGGCTGTTTTGGCATTAATATGCACATTTAGAAATCTTAAAGACAATATAATATATTCTTTTTAAGAAAATGCTGGTCTACTATTGGCAAAAAATTGCAGTTAGCCAGCCCCAGTTAAGCTTCTGCTTCATTTACTACCTGGGCAGCATACCTCGTGTGTCTGACAGAAACTACTGCATAGTGGAGAAGTGGGTTGTAGAATTGGTTTTTTATCACTGAAGTGAATTCACAATTTCAACTGTACTAAATAACAGCATTTCTTCTCTTCTGACAAGAAATATGTGAGAAAAGAAACTAAACACTGCTTTATTAGGGAGTTTTATGTTAAATAAAAATGATGGCACATTTTTTAAAGACAAAATAAACGACAGTTAGTAAACTAGAACATCAGATGCTCTAAATCAGAAACCCTAGATTAGATCTATACGTATGGCACTTCATACCACATGAAAATTTGGCACCAGCTGGGGATTTTCATACTGTAGGAACATCTTCCATAAAAATAAAATCAAATTTGCCAGATTATTTATACACAACTTACAGTAGGTTTTATAAAAAAACATACATACGGTTCAGCCAAAATTTTCATAGCCATTAGAATTTCATTTAGTCAAAGGAGAGCTAAATCTCCAGGGCTCTGGACACAGGCCTGAGCACTGATTTCTGCTGCTACTCGGTCATTTAAAATTGAATATGGGCCTAACCTTGCCCTGAGCAGAGCAAACAGAAAACGGTATGCATTAGGTTTGCAGACTCCAGACGTACTGACACTTGTCACCTGTAAGGGACATCAAATCCTCAGGCTTACTCCCTTGATCTAACTTTTCTCTTGTACTCAAGGTTGGAGTCTGAGCATAGGGGTATTGAAAATCATATGAAAGTCACTTAATGCACATAAGGGATATGAAAATTTCGAAGGGAAAAACATTAGACTAAAAACTATGTATTTTCATTTTAATTACTGGGAACATGGGCATACTGTTTAAAATGTTCATTTTCTATTCCTGTTCTTCCCCTCTTCAAAATATTTAACCTGCTGTGTGCCTGGCCTCGAGTCTGGATAGAAAGGGTTACTGTAGAGAAGTCACCTTGCTCGCAACAGCTAATGAAAGAGAAACACTGAACAGTGCCAAAACATCACACCATTTAGACTCCTTCCAGAGCTGCTCAGTGAGATGATTTTCCTTCTTTCATCTTCCTCTTCTAAGGAGAGAGGGAAACACAAACATCTGACGACTTTTTTTGTTTGCTGTGCCACAAGGTAATGCAAAAATGAGAGACAGACTCTTAGTCCTCACTAACACCAAGCTCCCCCAGATCTATAGTAAAATATAGAACATCTCATCTCATCATAAACAGGAGTATATAAACACATCTCCATAAACCTTGGGGCTTCTTGCAGGCAACAGCTTCCTTGCTATAGGCCTAGTACAGGTCTGGACAAGGAAAAGCCTTGGTTTTGCTTTGGAGTTCATGTTGATCGACAGGGTAGCAAACTCATGCTAGAATTGCTGAAAGTCATGACAAGCACGTGAAAATGACATTTCTGCTGGTGCACAACTGAACTGTGGCCTATGAAGAGCACATGTGCACAGACACTGGTTTGGACTTCCAAGTAGAGAGGGACTGCCATCAGCCTTGAAATGGGAATCTGAGACGATGAGGAAGGCATTGCTTATGGCTCCTGGCAGGCCACACAGTCGGTGATGTCTGAGAAGGGACAAGGTGCCTCACTGCCCTGTGCGACTTTCAGCCCTCCACTGTCAGGCCATTGGGCCATAGGATCCCACTCAGAAATGTGTCAGACTCCCAGCCACATTCTGGCGGTCAGCTAGGGGTAACTTTGCTTTATTTGTTGTGTGCTGCTTCTCATGACAATTTTGTAAGTTTAAACAGTTTGCCACCCTACCTGACATTTACCCTGACCTGTGCTTTCCAATGGGTCCAGTCTCACGCCCTTTCAAACGGTTTAATTTACCGGGCTGACTAGATGTGGCAGAATACACCTTCGTTTCTTGACAGAGAGGAGAGATTCCCGAACTAACCTGAGAAGGAAGCTCACAAAACGGAAGATGTCTAGTCGCTAAAGCACAGACTTCTGCGTGGGTTAAGCTACACTGGTTCTCAGGCTTGTAAAACAGCGTCAACATTTCCCTTCTCCACTGGAAACACTTCACCTGCAATATCTCATCATGACACGTGCCTTTTTCGTAACTTCATGTCTGTTGGGCACCAACATCTTGTGTCACCTTAAAAAACATTCAGACCTTTTTCCTCCTCTGTCATCTTCAGGCATGCAGGTTACAACAGAATTCTTCTAAGTCCCTGTGTGTCTGACTTTGCACCATGCACTAGCACATTTCTTCTCATTTTCGTTGCTCCAGCCCAAGCGCATCAACTCTTTCTGGGTCTTTTTCATGTTGATATTGCCTTCTGATTTGACTTGGAAGTTGCATCACTACATCTTCATCTTTATGGCAATTCATTAACCAATAAACAAATCTGTTTTGAGACTGAACCAGAAGGAGCTTGCAGCCTTCTGGTTGGCCAATAATTCCTATCTATTATAGCCTGCCACCATCTCCCAGTTAGACGTCTTCTCACGTGCTTTATAATAGCCGTATGAATTTCCACCTCCTTAGTTTAACTACTTTCTCAGTAATAGCATATCAGCTGCTATCTCAAAATGCAGATACATTAGGTGTACTATGTTGCTGAGTTTATTTTATTAAAGAGAAAGACATGGGAAATCAATTAATAATCAAGTGATTTAATAATCTTTTAAAGTTGAGGTTTAAAAAAAGCCACCAGGAAACTTCAGCTTAAATACTGTAGCATAACCTTGTCTTGCATTTGGACTTCTCAGCTGTTTTCTAAACAGAAACTATTAGCCACAGGGACCAGTGATTTTTTGCAAATAAATATAAGCTTCATAGTAGATCAGGCACTTATTACCTCAAGGAATACATCGTGTACTTATTTTAAAAGCTTAACATTCATTTATTCACACATTTGTTTTACATGTTAATATATTAAAGATAATTAACAGCTTCATTTCCTAGATGATTTTTAAATTCATTATTAATGTCAACCTTACCCTGAAAGCAAATTGGAATTTTCCTCAACATCTCAAACCAATTTTTTATGCACCAGCTTGCAGAGGAGAACAAATCTTTCTGCTTTTTCATCTCCTAGCCATCTTACACACTTTGACTGAACTCTGAATAAACCGAGGAAAATATCCCTGTACCGACACAAAAAGCAACAACTACAGTGATAAAGCACTTTCAGCAATAAGCTCTGCTTTTAGGTCCGATTTAGTGACATTCTCATTTTTAGTAGCTAGACATTCTTTAACATTTCAGCAGCAAATATTTAAACAGCACTTTTGCTGTTATTTAAGTGATTTTTCTGTTACAGTCGATTTGCGTTTTAAAATAGGCTCTCTCGATTTCAAACGCAAGCAAGGTTTTAAAATGTTATTGAATCGAACCTGAGAATCCAATTGACATTTTTAAACTTGCTTTTTATACTAGTGGATATTTATGCACTCCGGTGTTGGGCTTACTCAGCCTGCCTCTGGACAACTTTGGTTGCACATGATCCTGAAGGCATCTTAAGGCGTTTCCCCACCTCATCCTCTCTCCCTCTTGTCTTTTCTCAATTGTCTGTACTAGTCAGGTCAGGTCAGCTAGAGTTGCTCACATGACTTTTGTCCCAAGGTATGCCAGGGGCTGATATGCCATCCCTATGAGGCGTATTTATTAAATTATGCCTTTGTGGACACTTACATAAAATCTCCAAGCTTGTGCAAAACAGTGACACCTAAGAAGTAGTACACAGAGTTTAACAGACAGGGATGGGCATGTTTTGCTAACTAATCAGACTCAGAAAAGCATAAACCCATTTAAAACTTCCTGGTAAAACCTGGTTCTGTCACAACCAGCCAGTCACCAGAGCACAGAGGAGTCGCTCTCCATGTTGTTCTCCTCCCTTCATTTTCTGCTCCGTTCACTCTGTGGGTTCCTCCCTTGAGCAGACCAGGAATTGAGGCAGCGTAAGCTGCGCTCGCCCGCACTGCCTGGCCAGGTCAAATAGCTTCACAGGGACACTTAACATCTACAAGTGCTATAGGATAATCCTGGAGTCCTGCCCAGCATTCCTGCTCTTGCTTTCATAATCAGGCATAAATTAACTGGCACTAATGAAACGTTCATAACTGTGTGTGGAATCTTGTTGCGTGCCTAATGCCTATCTTCAGGTGCATAATTAATCGCTCTGTGAGGCATTTTGAGGTAGGGGGAATAAAAGCTCAGCACTTATGCTGATAAAACAGTCTGTAAAGCCAGTGGACTAGAACAGAAAGGCCTCTGAGAGGAGCAGCTTTCAGCTAAGACTCTCACTATCGTTATGCAGAGGACTAATTAGGATATTATTTGTTACCATTTGGAGGAGCAGCTTCTCAGTTTGGTTAGAGGTGAGCTCTAATCAGCTGCTGAAATCTAAACTGATTATGTCTGAAGTGTCGACAGATGCAGAACTCCCTGAGTGAAGAATGAACATGTGTCAGCTTTTTGTGACAAGCTAAGGGAATACTTAACAGAAAAAACCCGCAGATTATTTAATACTGTGCAACAGTCATGTACAAATATAATGAATCATATGGAGAACAGTGGGATTGAATGTACCAGTCTAACACACAAAAATAATTATATAAAATGTCCTTTTTTTAATACTCAACAATGAAACTCTTTCCCAAAGATCTTTTCTCTTAATAGAGTTGCCATTTTCTCTTCATAGAGTTGTCAGGGGTAAGAGAGGGCAGAAAAAAAAAAGGAAAACCTCTCTCAGACTTGTCAGCAAAGCATCCCGATTCTTTGCTCTGTAGAACATGCATTAGCACTATTGTTTAAACAAGCGTTATAAATAAGTTTTCCATTCCTTAAATACTACGCTCAAATCCCTCCCCCGATCCCAAAAGCATCTGTGCACATAAATTTTTACACAGCAACCTGCTGCCACCTGATACATCTACACACAATAAACCAGCAATATTTGCCCTAAGAAATTTAGAAGGGAATTTAATAGTAATACTTCCATCCCTGCTTCAAGGCAGCTCGGCAGTAGCTGTAAAGCTCTAAGCAGGACAATCACAGGGCAGCCAGGAAGGACTGCCTAACTTGGCAGGCCCTACAATATTTTTACATTTTGCCAGAGGGACACTCCAGCCTGTTTTCAAAATGCCATGGGATTGAAAGGGAGTAAATGCCAGCCCATTTCCTTTGATCTGCTCCCCCAGACCAGCAGGATCTCATCCTAAGCACTGTGTAGACGTGGCTCAGCACCTAGCAGGAATGAGCATCAACCCGCCGCTTGATGTAAGTTATGCAAAGTAATATTAGTACTTGTAGGATTGGGACCCTCAAAGACAAGATTTAAGAAGTTAAAAGCACAGAGGGATATGGCATCAAAAATGGCACATTTCTGCATTCATTGTCCTATTCACACAGTTACTGGATACGAGTGACACAGTTGCAATCATCACACTCATCTCATTAAGCGAGGTGACAACTTGCACACTTACCCTGTTTGCACTTTGCTGGATCAGGTATATGGCTAAAAACGTGCAACAGCTCACACTGCTCTTTCATAAATAACACAATGAATTATAAAGACACTGCAAAAGCATCTAAACTACATAAGGTGCTGAGCATATATATGGAAAGAGACAGCCATATCCCAAAAAGCTTTAATCCTCCTGAAAATTAAAATCCAAACGAACGTGTGGGTTTGAAATGTCATTGTTCAGCACCAGCCAATGAGATATTCCAGTCTGAGTTTCTGAACCATCTGGTAAAGCATCACAACAGCTTTAAGCATCCAAAGATCTGTCAGGGGCTTTAGTTTAGAAATACTAATAATCCCATCATGTGCAGCTCCTGCTGAATGGAAGTTATACCTACTCAATGATTTACTCCCCCCTCCTTTTCCCCACAGAGCTAGGGAGAATTAGCCTGAAAAAGATTTGTTAACATTTCTCCATTTGAATACACTGTTGCTAAAATGATTTGAGAACTATAACCCTCCTTCAGTTTATGAGTGTTGATGAGGACCTTTCGTGGGCCAAAGTGGAAAAACAACTTCCAAGACAAGCATTTAAGGATGATAAAGCATTCTGCTTTGAACTACCTAATTCTACTGATTTTATGCTAGGGGTTTCTTTCTTAGAGTTTGCCCGAAGTTCTAGAGGTGACATTTGTGGAAGAAAAAAACCAACCAAACAAAGCCAAACAAACATAAACAAACAAAAACCACAAACAGACAAAAAACCCACAGAGAGAGCTTCATGAAAGGTATTTAACACTTCTACATAACCCAGAGAACAAGGAATGCTGATTTGGTGAAGTTAACTCATGAACTCATAGCTGAAAGAGAAGCTTTTCAGCTTGTTTGTGGCTTGGTCCCTGACTCACTGCATCTCAATGACCAAATCACTTATGACCAGCTCTTCAAGAGACCAACTTCATGCATTCTGCATCCATTTTCAGATGGTCTAGCAATCCATGCCATCTCTAGAAGTCAGGCCTACAGAATCCCAAGCGAGACTCCCTAAAGACAGGTGGCTCTTGCTAAGAGAAGGTAAGCTCCTCTCACACCTCCATTCCCTGGAAGTATAGAGGACACTGCTTGTCCGTTGTTAATGGGGGCTTTGAAACCTTTGGATGACATACCCTTTCCAAACCTTATCCATAGCCTGCTGGCACTAACAGTGGGGCTCAGGGTTCTCTTTCCCTCTTAATTCCAATAGGATTTAAACCAGGTCTAAGAAGTTGAATTAGCGGTTTAGGACCGTTGGCCCTAACACATGGCTTGTGGTCAACTTGCTGCACTTGGGAGACTTTGATAACGCTCACAGCAACAGAAATAGAAAACTGAGGTGACTGACACCTGAGCACAATACATCCGCTGGACTGTCAGTGGCTGCATGCTGAGAGTGGCTAGCAACTGTTTTCTAGAGCATCAGTTTGCAGTCACTAGAGCACGGAACACTCCTAGGGGTAGGCTACACCAAAAAGAAGAAATGCAAAGGTGTTATTAACCACTCTTAAATTCACTCAGACACCCATAGCTAAAACCTGAATGGTTTGGGGTTTGCAAATTAGAATAAAGTAAAATAAAATAAGCTGCCTTAGAAAAAAAACCCAGCCTTTGAAATCATCTTCCCAGTCTAGCCCTAGTAGAAAGGCACTCTAAGCCTAATACTCAGAACCTTCAGGGTTGTTGTTTAGAAATGCTTTGTACACAGCCAATTAACTCTAACTTATTGATTGAGATGGCATCTCTTAATCGTTCAATTTGTTAAATATTTCTCTTTGAAGAATTTTCTTTCCAAAGAGCCATTTACGCCAATTTCTGTAACTCGCAGTTTGAGCTATCAGTGAACACGTACACAGTTATATATACAGTGATGAGCTTTTAGTATTTAAAAATAACTGCAGCAACAAGTAAAAAAAAAAAGTTTGTCTTAGAAAACCACACTGGAAAATAATCACTCGCAGGTAAGTCTAAACAGAGACTTGTGAAGTAAAGATGAACGCAACTGAGAGCTAATAAAGCCCTATCTGTTAAACTCTGCATCCTGTGAGCTGATAGTGGGCTTTTAGCACTCACCATTCTGCAAACCACTGGAAAAAAATGGTCATGGGTAAAACCCCCAAAGATGTGATAAAGTCTTCCTATTTCGCTGAAAAGCCACGTTGTCTGCATGAACTCTTCAGCAAATCATTGCAGAAAAATCAGCTGTCAATCAGCTGCTGCTTCTATATCGACCATAGGAAGGGGGGGAGAAAAAAAAAAAAAAAA
>VWZY01004684.1:672110-690537 GCA_013399075.1 Chloroceryle aenea
AATTGAGAATTGTGTTAACGTCTAAAAGCCATTATGGTACGTGGTACAACTGAAAAGTGACGCAAGTTACAGGGTATTGAATTAAGAAGAATCAAAACCCACAAGGTGCCTGCCATTGCTAAACTCATATGCTACCAGCATCTGAGCTGGAGGGACAGTTTTAGGTAAGTGAAGTATTTGTTATTGATGGGAAAACAAACCACTGCAGGGTTCGTGGCCTTAAAGAAATAAAAAACACCCCAACAAACAAACCAACCAAACCCAGCAATTCACCAGACAAAGAGTCAGTGCTAAATGGAAACTGAACACAAAGGACATGACCAAATTTTTTTGCTGGCCTGTGGGCCTTTTCCTGTTACCACCACAACTTCACACTCTCCAGTGCAAACCTGTGCAACTCAAACTGTCCCACAACCAAGATGTTCGTGAAAGCTCTCCCCATACAGGATTACAGTGAGAGAATTGACCACGACAGCAGCCTTAAACTGCCTTAGAGCAACCATGCAGATGTGCCAAGTGACAGGTAAAACTCAGCTTTATACTTTCTAGACCTCTGGACATGACCGGAGATTCTCAAAACACAAAAGGAAAGATGCAACTGACACTTTGGTCTTTCTCTTCCTCTCAAAGCTGAAATGGCTGGTAGGAATCCACGTGCTAGAGGACAATGTCTCAGAAGAGTAAAAGGCAGGTACCGAGTTATCATGCCTATCCCAAGCTGAGTATACTTATTATTGGGGTAGGTGAGAAAACTGAGTGAAATAAGGCCCGGACAACCAATATCACAGACGAAAGACACAACTCTACCATTAAATAATGGCCCATTTTTCAATCAACAGCAGAGCTGGCTAAAAATAATAGTAATTTAAACTCAGAAAATAGAGGTATTTTTCATTAAAACTGATTTTTCAACTACCTCTAACAAAAAGGAAGGAGAGGAATAATAACAATAAATGGAATGGAAATGTAATATTGAAAGTACTCCATGTTTTGTGGCTCTTACTACAGTAATAGCATCTCCCTGCCCCATCTGCAATTTTCTTTGCAAGACCAAACCCAGACTGGCCCAACACCTCACTCCATATAAATTAGCCTTCCACCAAGAAATATAAATAATGCCCTCAGTCTCACTCATACAGTCTGCTCTTTATCAGCTACAACCACCTTTGCTGAGATGAAGTAGGCTTCCAGCTCTCTAGATCAGGGGATAACTTGGAGCAGCATTTCGAACAAGTGTTTGCCCACCTGGGGAGAATTCAGAGTTAAAAAGGAAGTCCTGCAGGATGCACTGGTCTCTGATAATCAAAACTCTGTACTGCTCCACGAAGAACCAAGCCTAAATGAGGAGGAGGAGGAGTGAGGGAGGGAAAGTACACAAACCAGGACTTGACACTTCAAAACACTTCCTCTCTGCAGTCCCCTATAGAGAAACAAGGGATAATTCTTCATAATCCCCATCTACCAGGGATGAAACTGAGGCAGAAGAGAGGGGGGAATTTCTCCAAGACTGAAGGGTACTGAGAGAAGAGCAAATTTCACACTAAAAAGTTTTACTGGCTCTCGGGATTATGCTAATACTACCACCCTTGTTTTTTCCAACAGTAAAGGCCTACCACATAATTGCTTCTCCAGCAGAGCAAAGGACATTGAACTCAGGCTTCAGGGAAGCAGGAGGAGGGAAGCAGAGAAGGGGAGAAGAGCAGAGTTTCAAATCTTTGCTGTGTATTTATAATGTTGTAGAGAAACTGCATTTCAGGATGGAATGATTATTGATTTCTTAATGGATTACTGCTGCACAAATTTACACTCCCCCCCAAAAAACATCAATCTTAGGCTAATAATTATAAACCTATCACAGCATACAGAGCATTCTGACTGAAGAGAAACTTATCGCTATCTGCCGGGAAATGGCCAGTTTTCTATTTCTCCCACTCCAACCACATTACAGGATGGCAAGGAGCTACTGAAAAATACATGCTACTATAAAACAAAGTTTGTAATGGCCACAGGACATACCTCCAGTCAACTTTCGTTAAATGGGCTGCCCTTCTGACAGACAATGTTTGATCAATTAGTAAACAAATTAATTGGTTATTAGAATCCCTTTATGTTATTTTTATCATAGAAATGAAGCAGCCCCAGCATAGAGTGAGACTCCTTAATGGGCAACATACATTCACAAACCCACACACCCTCACTTTTTCTGCTTACCAGCCTACAGTCAAATGTTTCTGTAGCTCAGGAATATTTTAGCAAAGGCATCCACAGAACAGCTTTGCTACGAGCAGCATCACCTTACAAAAAAATGACTGAATTACCACCAGGACTCTCCTTGATTTCAAGAAGCATCAGACCAAATCACTGGAGACAGGGCACTGTAGAAATTTAAAATAGCCCTAAATCAAAAAGCTCAATACCCTAGAGCTTGTGCAGGGTGCAGGAACATGGAAGATTCATGTTTGGCACTTTTTAGCCATTCCCTCCCATAACACCACCGATTTGCAGCTCACTGCTTAACCAGAGACATTATATGAGGTTACAGACCAACCGTGAGCCACAAACTAAGGGTGACCGACAAAATGGCTGGTGGCAAAGCCAGCACCTCTCGACTGCTGGCCCCATCTCTCTAGAAGATGTGGCCACCTTTTTGCACCGGGGCAAAGGCACAGAAAAGCCAATTTGCTGCCTCCTTGACCAACGCAATTTACAGATGCTCCAGCTCCAGGCACGAGCACAGCTCAGTGTACCTTTGCCTCTGCAAGAAACACCAGGACCGGGAGCTGCCAGCCCTGCTCAGACACCACCCTCTCACTGTGTGAGACCGTGCAGTAAACTGGATCAGTGGATTGATCCAAGCTAAAAATACCCCATTTGGTTCCTTGGTTTTTCTTTTTTAGAAAAACTGCTGCCAACTGCAACAGAGAACAAGGCACGTTGAACTCTGCTTCGAATGCCTGCCTTAGGAATAGTCCTGTCTGCTAGAAGAGCCTGTGGGGCAGTTGTCAGTCATATCTTCAAAGCGTCCCAACTAATGACAGTCCACATACCCAGTGCTATTAAAACACGTACAGGTTAAAACCTGGCACATAACACATTTTCAAGCTCCTGCAGCACCATTTGACTGCAGCTTGCTCCAGACCCCAGCTGCAGTCACACCCCGAGTAGTGGGACCCCAGCTGCAGTCCCACTGTTCCTAGCTCTGCACTTCATTATAAGCAGTGGGTAATGGAATAGCACATAGAAGCCAAGCACTGGAATTTAAATGGAATGACAAGGTAGAACTTGTTTGTAATCTGGCTGTTCCCTTCTGCACCTAAAACCATTTCATAAGCAAATGCAGGCAGTTCATGTTCCCTCAGACTAAGCTTACAGCTTACTACTTACAGCTTGCCCACATGATAGGGGTCTGCTCCAAAAGCATTCAGAGATGGGTGCATCTCCCATGCAGTGCAGTGGGCTTTGGACAGGTCCTAAATCACTGCCGAGGAAGCTCTCCAGCTACACAGCACAGGATCAGCACCTTAACTGTCGTCTCTCCAAGAGGCTACAGTTCAATTAGTGCAGCTTCTTTCCTTTTTCATAACCCACCATTCCTCTTCTAGCCCAGGAACTAGTCACAGCTGCTGTAGGAGAGCAAGAGCATCTCCAAAACCCCTCATCTGTTCGAAAGGTGGTTAACAAAAAAAATGCAAACAGACCCAGAAAGCAGTGTTCTCCAAGGTACACAGGCCACGTAAAATAAAAGCGAAGGGCCCAAAGTGCAACACTTGCCATCAGCTTCAATTAGCAGCAAAGTGGGGTTTGGGAAAACAAGGGCCTCTTCAGAGCTGCTATAGGGCAAAGATGAAATCCCAGAATTAAAAACAAAATCCCCACATGTACATTAATATTCAGAGGCAATTACCTTTCAGCTTAAAGTCAGCCAACATGCATCTTACTACAGCAGCTCTTAAAGCAATCTTGTTTACAATTGGAAATGGATTACATTATCTCAGCTCCACCTATCCACATAATGCAGAGCAAACTGTCAAACATAAAATTACAAAATGGTTATTGTAAGGTATCCCCTTCAGCATAAGAATTAATTTGACCTATTTTATTACTAAATTATTACTCCCACACAAATTTTCCATCATAGATATCTATCAGTGCTGACATTTATATTCCAGCGAGGCGCTCTCGGATGCAGATTTTCTTCTTCTCCATCTCAAAGGTGTATTGAGCAGATTTGATGTAAACAGACTCCTGCCAAGCTAGTTAAAATTCCTTAAATCTTATATGTACAATTAGATTGTGACAATAAGCATTTTCTTGAAAAAAAAAAAAAGAGAAAAATGAAAGAGAGAACATCTACAGTTTCAGATTCTGAAGCAAAATGCTTCACAAATTAAAGAAGTGATTAATCTAAATTTAAGGAGGACCTACAGATATTTTTACTACAACTCTGGCAGGTTGTTCTGATTGTCACCAAGAGACATGATTTGGCCCTGATTAACAATGTGCTTAAGTCCTATTAAAGCCAATGGAAGTTAATCATCTGTTTAAGAGCTTTGCTAAATCAGGACCAGAACAGGAGACATTTCCAAAAAATCTGGGACTAAATTGAACACACACTAATTAGCTGCACACATCAATTACGTGATTATGGATGAAACAGGGTTGTTTAGCATTTACAACAGCACACTTTGTGTGGAATCATTTAGAAATAAGGTCTAATTATCATTCTATAACAAGTCCCACAATGCATTATAACCCATATAAACCATGTTAATTTTAGTTGAAGGAATAGCTTAAGAAAAAAAAAAAATACAAAAAATCCTTCCAGTCATATTTGTCCAAATCTCAACTGGACCAAAATCTGACTCTTTTGGAACTTTACTGTTTTCACGTTGAGACCATCTGAGCACTCCAGCTCAGCTGTTTTCTTATTGCTACATTTTGCTTACAGAAAATACTCACTCTTGCATTTCAAAACGTAACATTTGTATTCTATACTTCCTAACGACTTAAGCCCTGCACCCAGGAAACAAACAAATTGGCACAGATTTGCATAACCAGGATTACAGATATCAGCAAATTAGTTCTAGCAAATTATTGCACAGACAAATCAGGAGATGCTGAAAGTATAACTGTGAACAATCTCAACCATTTGAACTACTTGATATTAGCCAGGATTGCCAAGTCTCACTTCGATGTCTCTTAGCCTGATCTTTACTGTTTCTTCTTAGCAGCAAGGTTTTCAGATAAGTGACTACAAGAGTCTCCCCTTTCATTAAATTAATCGGGTGGGGGGGAAGGGAAGGCATTCCCAACCCCAGAAAAGCCATGCTTCAATGCAAACAAAATGCAGCTCAGAAGGGAGAGGGTACATCAAGAATTACATTTATTAAACAAACACACACAGAAATAATCTTACGGCACGTAAGGCAATCTTGCGATTGAAAACTTGACTCATGATTGTGAAAGTTTGGAGTTGGCGTGCCAACTTGGTGAGCCATCTGCTCACCAACAATTTATAAACGAGACTGCTGCCAAAGCCACCCGATTACTCAGTTCTAATATTAGTGATGTAACTAAAACATGTTTGTAGTGTTTTTTTCTCCCTGTGAACCAGGAAGCGCAAGAATAAAAAAAAAAACAACAAACCTCAAAGGAAAAGTTAAAAATAAAAGAGGTAAAATGTATTTATGCTCAATATTCCCTTCAAGTCTGATTAGCAGGAATATTCAAGATTAATTCAATGTTTCAGTTCTGCAATTCCGTCCAAACTAAGTCAGAAGGGGGGGGAATAAATACATTAAAAAAAAATCAGTAGAGTGATTACAACTGATGAGACAATGCGAATCACACATTCTGTGTCCAATGCCCATTTCTTTGTTAATAATTCAAACAGAGCTTTGTTAAAATAAAATACAGTATGCTAAACGCTAAAAAAAACAAACAAAAAAAAACCACAAAAACCCAAAACGAAAAAGCCACACACCAAAACCCCACCACATTATAATATTTCATATATTTTTACAGATTAAAAAAATAATAATCAAGAAAATGTGCTTACAGGCTAGCAGGTACCACTGCTGATTTTCATAGTGATGCTAACTTTACTGTTAGAACCAGGCAATTTTGGGTAAAATCACTATCTTACTGAAACAATTCCCTTCTTATTAAAATTCCCAGTTACATCCAGCAGTGGAAAACTGCTGGAAATTAATCTACAGTAAATAATCCTTAGGGCAAAAGATACTGTAAGGAAACTGCACAGAAAATTACTCACTCCATCATTTTTAAACATTGAGTCACAATTCAGTTTTGTTGGCCTGAAACTCCAGATCTATCTCCATGGCAAGGAGGTCACAAATCCCAAAGCAGAGCCAGTATTCCCTGAGCTCAAACTCATGGATGTGCTGCGACAGTAGTAAACCCAGGAGTGTGTGATGTCTTGCACCAGCACTTCCATGTATCAGCTTCTTCCCATTGAAGTGAAAAAGCAGTTTAACCACTGCCTTCAATGAGAGCAGAATGAGGACATTTCTGAGTGCTCTGTAGGGCACACTAATAGGACAGAAAACACAGGTAATCCTGGTGGTATTAATTAAGAGGACAATGACAGCGATAAGCATCCCCGCTTCATTTCAGAACACCTTGCTCTATCACTGCCAAGAGCAGTAGCTTTGATATCTGCCTTTCGAAATTAAATGCATCATCATTACACAATTACTGTTCTAATTAGCCTTCTCAACAACAGATCGGCTTTATTTACGATTAATTTTGGTTAATGAGTTAGTTGTTGTTTTATCTGATGGATAATGGGAGAGAGAATTAATAATTGCTTAATCCACATAAAGTTTTGTTGTTCACATAGTGCACAAAATTTTGACAAATGTTTCTGAATCCCAGCCAACAACTACCAGCACATTTTCACTATCTGAAAACAGCCAAAGCTCAGCAAATGTTACTCTATTACATTATAGTAGATTGAACTGTTTATATATATAATTAGAATTATTATAAACTACAGTCATAATTATAAATTGAATTTTAATTGCCAGCTCCCAAGGAAACTTTCCCCCTTCCGAATACCTGGTCAGAACAATTAATTCAGGTCATCTCCTCAGTGGTCCACCAAGACCTACTGCAGGTACAGTTGCACAATACAAAGACCCAAACTGAGAAGAAATTGTCTTCTCCACGTGTCAACATCCTATCTCACACCTGTGTCCATACCCCTCCAATGAACTCTAGTCTGCCTCGGAGGCCAGTTTAATTCCCAGTCCCTGTTTTTTAGCTAGGCATTGGTTTTAAATGATGATCTTAAAAGCCTTTTCCAATCTAGGCAATTCTGTGATTTTCTAAATGGTTTTAAACAACCATTTTCAGTTGCCACATGGACACCTCTCAAAAATACTTTCCCCTTCCCAAATGCAGAGCTGGTTTTGCCTCCACCCAGACCTGAGTGGTGTCCTCACAACAGGAGACACGTCAGAAATTACTCAAGGGGACACTCACACACCACTAGTTTCATAAGGGCATTCGGATGCCACAGCAAAGGCAAGGAAAACACGACAAGCCAGAGCACCACGGGACATTCATGTGTGTCACAAAACAGAAGGTATGATAGTGACCAGCCAAAGTGATATCCCAGCACAACTGTCCGTTTCCAGCACAGTAGCCTGATGCTGAGGTGTTGTCTATTAGTTGCAACATAAAACTTAAGAATCAACCTGTATGCAGTCATTAAGGAACCTTTGATAATTATCCTGCAATTATCATTCATATTTCTACAACACCACCACCATTTTTACTCTTTTCCTAAGGCGCTGTCCTCTATTGTTCTAGGCTGTTAACAAAACCCAACCAGGGTTCCACTGCAGGAGTGGCTGCAGTTGGGACACAGATAAAGCACCTTGACATGAAGATGAGCAAGTGCTTTACAGAGCACCATTATGGATTATTTCCTGGAATGCACTGCAGTTTGCTTGGGGTTTGAATACATATGTGATATATATTTACTAGAGCAAAAAATCTCACTACTATCGATTTTTCTATAAATATTTAATGGTTACCAATCAGAAGCTAAATTTAAGTAACAATAGCACTAACGAAATTAACTAAATGAAGCACTTCAAAAGTGTGAGAAAAAGGCAAATACCTCTTTTAAACATTTTAGTGCAAGGGCAGTAAGACAGCAACCTGAAACCATGTTACGTGCTGACAGCCTGAGTCATGTCTGGTCCCACAGCCTGACCAGAGAGGTGATTTTGCGCAAGCATCTAACAAAAAGGAAGGTTCTGCAAGCAGCAGACTCAGAGACTGCCTTCCAACAACTTTTTTCCATGAATCTGACATTTGAAAAGGGTGGCGCTTAATGGCTTTTCCTTCAGCAGAGGCCCAATTCACATACCTCTCTCCTCTTTCTGGTTTCCTAATTCCATGAGACTTGCATGATTCTAATATTTTTCAAGCCTGTACATCTCTATTGTATGTGACCGAAACTCTCTAAGTGCCTTCAATGTGTATTTACCCACATTGCACAGGTACAGGCTTGTCTTAACTAGGGCTGGACACATTTTCGTGGTATTTTCTCCAGCTGTCAAGTAGCTGTAGCTACTCTGGGGGCAGCTGGCTGGTGATAGTACTTAGACTCTGAGAACACCCCGGTTTAAGATTCACATATAGGATTTTGGAGGAAAAAAGAAATTGCACAACCAACAGAATAAAAATTTGAAAGAACGCACGCACAGACTCACAGAGCTCTCACAGCCTGCTAACGTCATATAGTACTTGACCCTTAAACACACAACTAGCACATCATTCTTCTGAACTCTTGAGTGCTAGCTCTAATCTGACATTGAGGCCACACACACAACTGATGGAGCTGACTGCCTCCCACCTATGGGAGCTGAATTTATACCAGCATTCATTTCTCTAATTTTCCTCCACCTCTTCAGCCAATAATTTTATTCACCCATTTGTATCTCTTCAACTAGCGTTCTTTGTGAAGCTCTTGAAGATTCAGTGTTGAGAAGGCATGATATAATGAGGAGATATTATTACATTGCACTCTAGAAGAATAGATTATCCAAAGGATAACACCTAACAGGGATGGAGATAGAGGCCGGAGTATTTAAACCAGAGGAAATTTTCAAACAGGAGATTTCAAGTAAAGCCAATACCCACCCTTCATCCACACGGCTGCTCAGAGACCTTTCAAACTCACCCAGGAACAACCTGTGCTAGTAACAAGGTCAAAACGACTGCTAAAGTTGACCCAATTTTGGGAGATTAAGCCATAAAACTATTACAGACATCTACATCTAGGACACGCCTACATCTGAAAGGTGACAAGGATTAAAGCACGGTGGGAATTTGTGGCCCAACAGTATATTCTCAACTATTTCTGCACTCTGCAAGATTCTAAAAGAACATTCTAAAAGAGTCTAGATTAACACTATATATTATAATAATTGTGTAATATACTAATAATTCTAATATTATACCACAGTATTTCTGTACCTGTGGTAACACCGCACAGGTGCCAGGTCACTGCAGGCCCTCCTGAGGGGCAGGGAGAGGCCCCTCACCACAGTACTACACAGGGAATACAAAGGCCCTGCCTAGGAACAGACAAAAGCAATGTGCAAAACCACTAATTAATAAGATTTGTTCCCCTTTGGGGGCCATTATCTGGATAAGGCAAAACACACACTGCAATGTATCAATTTCTCAAGAAATAAGATTAAAACTCACCAAAACCAAACCCCTTTTTCTTCTTTTACCCAAGCCTTCTCCCACTATCACAGACCTGTCTGATAAACAGAACAAGGTCTTCAGTCTACTCCAACTCCTTCCTAGAAACTTTCAAACCATCCAGGACTTAAAAGAATAGCTACTTTTCCCCAAATGAACAGACCTCATAACTCTTCTGTGTAAAAGGACTTGCTGTTTTCATCTAGAAAGATGCAACTTCTTTCATTTTCACAAGGGAATTCACCCCATCCTGTTTGCTGCTCTTGGGACAGAAGCTGGTTTTTTTTAACTCATGCCACTTAAGTTTAAAGATGCAGAGACACAGTTACCAAAATCCCTCTCATTTTGTGTTTTATGGCTAGACCATTACCTGAAAGAGCACATTCTCTTGCAGAGGGAATCATAAGATGTCTGAAGGCTGAGCAAAGGACTAAGAAAAGGTAGGTGTGAATTCTCCTATGACAGCACACACACGCATTCCCAAATCAAAGAGTAACAATGAGGAAAAATAACACAGACTTGGGCACATCCCAGGCTTCTGCAGCCAGTTTTCTGGGCCCCTCACCAGCATCACTTTCATGGACTGAGGGAACTCGCATCCCTTGAGAAAAAACAGGAGAACATGACTTTCTTCTGATGGAATTAGGGCTTTTTTGTAGGCTGAGGGGGAATGCAAGAGAAACATGACTAATAAGGAGCTGAGAAAACTGCAGCTGAAGTGATACCTTTATGATAACACTAGTTCTAAGTGGAGGAACAAAGGGTATAAACAAGAAAATATCCCTCACTGGAAACTCAAGCTTTGTCACATATGTGGTTTAACTGCAAATGGAGCGCCTCCATCATAAACCCTGCCCAGATCTTCCATTAGCTGGAGATAAAACACTGTCTGCCTTACCTCCTCACATAAGAAGAAACTTCATGAGAAAAAAAGGTGATAGACAGGGCAGGCAGACAAGGTGAATGGATTTTTTGTGTTTCAGTATGACCTACCTTTTTTAAAAACTGCTTCAGGCTTCCACTCCCCAGGACAAAGGGCCTGACACCAAGATGTATCTGGGTCTTCAACCCCCATCATACGAAACTTCAGGGTTGAAAGTAGGACTGAGTCTTCAAAAGGCCTTCTCCAACCCAGTGATAGGGGAAGGGCTGTAATCTAGTCTTCCCTTTCTCTCTCCCTTACTTCAGTAACTACACCTGAGCCCAGAACAGCCTCAGGTGGTACCATAGCACAGCATAAAGAGGGTGAAAATAAATAGCCCTTGCAGCTTCCCCAGATGGGGAGAGTGGAGGTAGGTCTGGAGTGAATCCCCTTCCGTGGCTCATGCCTTGTGTAAAACCCACAATCTGCTATGAAGAGGGACTCCTACCTATTTAGGGAGATGATGCACTTGAACTCTACTGGTTGGGTTTTTTTTTCCATTCACCACCAGATGGTGGATGTAGATGTTCACACTAATTTTACCAGGGCTGGGAGTACAGTTTGGACCTAGAACAGCTCTCTAGCCACCTCTAGGTGTTCCCCCATTCCTGAGGGGGCACAGGGATCCAACCAGCCACCTCAGCTTCACCAGAGGGGAGACTGAGAGTCCTGTGACCTCTCTGAAAGGGTTGAACACAGAGTAACCATGAGTTAAATGAGGAGGTATGAGGCCCACAGAGCCTCCCACCTCCACAGTGCTATGCCTCGGCCACACAGCCTTACAGGAATAAAGCCCCAAACAGACAGCAGTAAAAAGACATGTGGAGAAACCAAAAGTCAGTTAAGAAACAGAGGTTGTAGTGCACAGAAGTTTATGTAACCTATAAGCATAGCAATGAGGGGCACGAATCAAGCCCATGTTTTTCCAGGAACAGTGTTTGCTGTTTTCCAGCACTCTCCAATGTACCACCTGTAACACCACTTTCAGGTGACCCTGCCAGCCAGGGCTACGCTCACAGCCAGAGCTTCTGCCAGCATCACTCCGCCTGCAAGGGATTACAGCTCTTCAAAGCCACAGGCTGACACAACGGTGCCAGCAGAAGCCGGTAATGTAGACCTGGCTCCGGATCAAGGACACATTTTACTGAGTGTAAATAGGGGTTTATCCACACACAGGCCTGGTAACACTTAGCTGTATGGGAAGAGTTAAATGCTGTGGTTGCTCTAATGTAATCACACCAGAACAGGGTGCTTTAGGACTACCGCAATTACTCCTGTGCGGGACAGGAAATAAGCTGCACTGGTATTCAGGTACTCATGCATCTCATCATGGGGCTGGGAGAATCAAACGTAAAACAACCCCCAAGCAAAGCAGATATTGTAATAGAATTCTGACTTTTGACAAGGCCTAACAGGTACCATCCAAATCTCCATCCTGTGATCTACGTCCTCCAGGATTCAGGAAAAAAAAAGGCAAAAGGGGGGGAAAGCAGCACAGAAACATGAAGGGACACCTCCACGATGACAAGAGGCAAGGGAATAAGCTGGGCCTCTGATCAACCAGACCAGAACCATACCCATACCTGCCAAGCCTCAGTTGCTTCTCAGTGATAGAGCTGTGCTCCCATCCACCGGAATGCAGCAGTCAGCTGCCTGGACTCTGAACAAGCACTCGCTGCTCCAGGCAGAGGACAACACAGCATGGCACAGGCTCTGTGCCCAGGCTGGTAACAGGTCTCATTACTACAGAGAGCAATGGCACCACCTTCTCCTAAATTTTCTAAGGAGCTGCTTCAAAGTGGTTCCTCCAAGGAGTTTCATTCCCTGGGGTCACTGAGGAGCTGTGTCTTTTCCTCCTGACTAGAACAGCATCCCTCCATCAAGGTCCCTCTCGGCACCAGAAGGGGGATGAGCAGCACTGGTGCTCAGTAATGCAAAGACAGGTGACACAGGTAGTTGCATTTCCATCTGAAAATCCTAGTCCCACAAACTGCGTGGAGAACTAGATTGGAACTGTGGCCCACAGGGGAAGGAAACAAGTCCTTGGTCCAATTTCCCACTGACTTCCACAGGAGTGGCACCTTCCCCCATGCTCGGGGATGGGAAAGACAGAGTGCTCTCTAGTGGGTCCCTCATCATCCAGCTATCAACATGCTGCATTTTCAAGGAAGATGAGGAGCACTCTTTTTGTTGGCACATCTGAAAAGGAAATTAAATTCCAGAAGCAAACATTGAAAACTTGCTGACTACCAAGCTAGCAAGAGCACCGAGTGTTGTAACAGGGTGTGTACCCAGGCAAGTTAACTGAACCTGACAGTCCAAGAGAGTAACAGAAGCTCCCTAAGAAAGGTGTGTGCTGCAACAAAGCCCAGGCAGGTGACCTCTCAAAAAACTTCCATCATAATGAATAAAAACCTATGTAATGAGATTAATTGATCATTGAGCTCCACCCTCATTATAACACTCCCTGAGAGAGAGGAATGTTTTTGCAGCCAGGTACCTGACTCCAAAGGGAATGCCAGAGAGACTGTGACAGAAGATAGGGAAAATACATGGGGGAACCATCTGCTGTTGGAGGGTGAGCTGCAGATAGCAGCTACTTAAACACCTGCTGGTTTCAGTGGCTACCCGGTGTCCCTTTATACACAGAGTTTGTATCAGAAGAACTATTCCATTATTTTAACCATAGTGAAAAATCTAAGCTGATAGGGATGGAGCTCCAACAATCCAGGGTGCATCCCAGCAAGTATTTAATTTCCAGGTAACTTTTTTTATTTTTTTAATTTAGAGTATAACACTGCAGAGCTTCAATTCCTTAGGTGTGGACAACACCAAGATTTCTGTTTAAAGCCTGATCATCACCTTTTTATTTATTATTTAATTTATTATTTTTCCTCCTTAAGCTTCAAGAAAGCTAAGTCAATCAGCTAAATTTTTGATTAGTGTTAAAAAGACTGAAGCAAAGTCAGTGCTCCTGTAAGTGTCCAAAGCAGCTCTCTTCTCCTAGTTCTCTTCCACACTTTACTGAGCTCACCCCTTATGTCTCAACTCACCTTGGTATAGTGCATCTTCACCACCCTTCAACCTGTGAAGCCACAGGTATGTCCGTATCAGGCATCATTATGAAATTCTACAGCTGAGCTCTCTAAACCTTAAACTGTCCAGGTTGGTAAGTCAGACACAGAGGATGGCAGGACATCTCAAGAGAGAACCAAAAGTCCACTCCCTGATCAAATATCCAGACCAATAGATGTTGCCTACTCTACTCCTTAAAGGCTGCTGAGGAAAAAGATTCCTCAAACATCTTGAGACTATCCAGACCACGTTTTTAGCACCATATGCAGCATTTCACACTTCCTGAGATATCTGGGAGAACTGAAGACCTGAATCCCCACTTCAGAGCACAGCAGTTTGTCTGCCAGAATTCTGTATGCCCCGGTGCATGTGTCCGGGGAGCAACTGCCTCAATGCATTCATTCAGTCACTCCACCCCCCACCTCACAGCCCAACCCAGCCAGCTTCAACCACCCTTCCTAAAGAAAAGCCTCCTGCAAAGGCTGAGCCTCCATCACCTCATCCTACTGAAAAATACCACAAGGCTGAGCCAAAAAGAATGTCAGTGCAAGGGCCCAGGCAGCAGGCTCTGTCGATGGCAAGGCTTTTTAGCCACACACGACGCACAAAGTAACCTCTAATTTTATGCAGTTTCATTTCAAAAGGCAGGCTCCATAGTCACTTTTCTTGCACCATACAGATGTGGTGCTGACACAGCTCTAGTAGGTGAAACATTCTGCTCAGGGCCACACAACTGTGACAAAACCCGGCTTGTATGACAATTTAGAGTTGAAAACCAGAAGTAATCAAGAAAGATTTGAGGCTTTGAAGTTACTAAAAAGAACACAACTGGTAGCCCAATCTACCTGGATCACTGGGAATACAGTCGTGGCTACATTACAAGAAGACCTTGCCAGAGTTCTTTTTAAATAGGTGTATGGAAATCACTCACACTTCATACTGCTGTCCCGACTGCACAATCCTTCCCCATCAGGGAGAAAATGCAATTGCCTCCTTATTTCCAGCAGCAGAGCAGTTTGAGGGTGTATGTTTCCTAAGTCAATTTCACATAACTTTGTAACACTTCGAGCTACTATAAACACCTCTTGAAAGCATACCACAAATGTAATCAGTTTCAAACATCAGATGTTGGGTTTGATATTTAGGATTGTTCTGACTCTGTTTTGTTTAAGGGCCCCTTTTGTCTATAAAAGCAAAGATAAGAAAGTTATCTGGGACACCCATTGTGAAGTTGCTAATTCAAGAGGAAATTTTCTGTCACCGACTGTCAGGTGCTGTTACTATTTTCCATGTGATACTAGGCAAGAGGTCTTTGAGAAGTACCCTTCATCCTATACAAAGCAGTCATCGAGTCAATTAATTGAGTAATTGTGTCCAAGCAGTTTCTAAAAGGGACGTTCTTCTATGTCTATTTTAACCTACACGGGAAAAAAAAAATATCTCTAATGACTATAGTAAGAACTCAGTGTGGTATTATGAGAAGGTGACTGGTCATTATTTCTTTTTAAAAGCCTTTTTTATAAGGATTCCCCATCAGCTTTTAATTAGTGTGCAGTTCCCACTTGGAGGCTCCTGGTCACTTACAGCGCAGTTCAACATTCACCAAAGGCAAGATAGAGTCCCTTGAACTTGGTGGGGTCTATAGGAAGGCTCAGGGACATGCAGGGAACTCTCTAGTACCAACGCAAAGCTAATTGAGAAGGTCTTTGACACCCAGCTCTGGTTGTCAAACTTTGGAAGAGTTTTCCCTACAAAGATCAGAAGAAAATCTGGACTTGTAGATTTGGGGCTATGTAAATGTATCATCTGTACTCAGCAGGGATAGCACTAATTTGTCTTTTGCTGTAGAGGAAAGTAAAATAATCTATCAACTTCTTCAGTTCAACTATTTACACATATTTTAAATCTTTGCTTACATAAAACTACAATAAAATATTTTAGAACAGAGCATCTGCCAACATACGTACAATATTCTGCTGAAGGCAGATCCATACCGTAAGGGATATGTAGGATCATTAGTTAGCTATGACAGGCGATTTACCGTGATTTATCTTTCAGGATCATCTCATTCACAAGGAAAATTGAGTGTCAGCCCCATCCATAACCTATGCATACCATCTAGATACTTGAAAATGGTAATAGGTTGAAGGATGCAGCAGACAGCTCCCCAGCACCAGCCAAAATATTTAACCTGAAACCTTTTGGAATAGAACCTGAAAACATCAGTAGCCCAGCCAGAACTCCTGCTAACGCAGATTGCCAGGGGCTAATGAACATAGAAAACTCTTTACCTAGCAAGAAATTTTACTGCTGCTGGGAGAGCTCTACTCAGTCATTTGGGTACAGATCCAAGAAATTTGCTTCTTATGGTTTTGCCTCTGTTTGAGCCAGACACAAATTAAGTCTAAATTAAGAGCTGTGTTTCAAAACGATTGAATGGAACGCAAGAACAAAGGTCAGAACTTAGCGCTGTGCCCCGCAGGTGTGCATCCCAAGCACACAGCTAAACAAGGCCATCCGCATCCTGGGGGTGACTGGAAACAAAACCAGGAATCCGGGGGCATTTGGGGTCTGATCCATGTACCACTTCACGTATCAGCTCTGCCATGAGCAAACCCTTCCCAGACAGAAGGACATGTCCTGGGCTTCATTAGAACAGCAAGCCACCAGGAGATGAGTCTCTCGTGACTCCACTACACAGAAATACAATGCAGCCACTGCCTCCACTTCAAACGAAGGAGGATGGATCAGTCCAAGGGAAACTACCAAATTAAACCAAAATATTTCAAACAGCAATTCCTCCTCACTGCCCCACCTCCAAACTTACATTAAAAAAAAAAAGTCACAGGTCCCTCAGTTACTGAACCTTTAAAAGGACCTCCTGTACCCCACAAAACAGGTGGAAAGCTCTAAAGCACAGCCTGGCGATTTAGTCTCCACATCCCAGGTTCAAGATTTGGCCAAAAACCTTAAATGAACCAACATAACAGCTGCCACAAAAGCCAACAACCTCTAATCAATACCTTCCATGTTTAAGAGAGAATAAAACCACCTCTCTGCAAAACATTCTTATGCCTGCAAAGAAGAAATAAACTACAGCAACTTTAAGAAGCTCGAGTTGTCCTTGGCTTAAGAACCCCAAGCAGAACCCCCCATTTTTCAACCACAGCAGATGCTTAATGCAGAGCATCAGCGATGTAAGCAATTGAGGCACCCGTGAGATACCACAAAACACATTTGAAAAAAAAAAAAAAGACCTTCACAAAGGCTGCAGATCCATGTGTGTAGCAAGAACTACCGAAGCTTAAAAAACACTGAAAATGTTAACACAGTAACAGAAAATATTGAATGTGTTAAAGTATTTTTGCATGACCTCATCTTAGATCTCTCTATTCCCTAATTTGACTCAGGTTTTTAGTCTAGATTATAAATAAGATTTAAAACGGGGAGCTTTTTCTCCCTTCCAGTGAAGGCTTCCCATTAATAAAAAGGAAACAAAGAAAATGAAGAAAGTGAGTAGTAAAACCTTTACAACATAATAAAATATATCAGAATCCCAGTGCAGCAGGATTAGAATTGTCTAAAGATGCTGAGTTATGATCAGTTGTCATATAAAGTTCAGTCTGGAGCATTAGCAATCATATTCTCCAGCAACATGTATATAATTGGGAAATCTTCATAATAACCCTCAGGTTTAAAGGTTCATAAAAAGTGCATTTTACTCATAATTTGCAGGAGGAAAGACAAATTCTTAAAGGAAAGTAACATCTTTATCTCAGTGAGAAAGACTGTGAGGACAATGCACTATGTATTTTAAAGCAAGCAACCCTAAAAGCTCTCCCTTTCTTTCACAGTTTATGGGTTCTTATACAAACACTCAGTTGAGCAAGACAAATAAATACCTGTGCATCTATAGTACACACACTAGAAATAAAATCAGTATCACATCAAGAGGAAGCATGTTATATTATTTTTGAATACAAGTACAGAGTTACTTTAGGGTAAATACCTTGACGTAATATTGTAGGCAGTAGTAGAACAACCTCACGTGCACACACAGAAGAGAGACTGTTGGTTTTACAAAATGTGTGTAAACTACATTTATCCACCTCCAAAATAGAGCATGAAAACAATTACTAAAGTATTTTGAGCGCTTGACACGCTGGGTAGACTCCCAAACATCTCTACATTTTCTCAGTTTCTCCCTTGACGTTCTAAAACAAAATCCTTTCAGTTTGTTAGAGGGTCAACTACCAAGTGCCATAAACTTCTGATTATCCCAGCTACTTCTGCACTTAACAAGGCAAAGCTGAGGGGATAAACAGGAGCCTGAAGTTTCTATACAGAACAGCAAAAACACAACCTGCCACCAAAACCAGATATTTTAACTTTTTATTTTTGCCAGAGTAAAGCCTTTTGTAAATAAAATCTATTTGTTTTCAAATAAAACTAATTCAAGCTGCTTAGGGAAGCGCAGGTAGTA
Source organism: Chloroceryle aenea (assembly GCA_013399075.1). Taxonomy (NCBI): domain Eukaryota; kingdom Metazoa; phylum Chordata; class Aves; order Coraciiformes; family Cerylidae; genus Chloroceryle; species Chloroceryle aenea. The sequence goes on from VWZY01004684.1 coordinate 690,338, forward strand.
ACAGTAACAACAACAATTTCCATATGGATTTCAAAACCTGATGACACAAAACCAGCACATGTCAAGCCTAGTGGTTTCCTACCTGGAACAGTTAAGGACCAGCTCTCAAATGCCACCTTGGGATACCTCAGACTAGTAATCCCGTTCATGTTTAGATGAGACACCAGCATGAACAAGAAAGGAAAAAAAAAAAAATGCTA
>VWZY01004687.1:0-23860 GCA_013399075.1 Chloroceryle aenea
CCCTTCCCCAGTGAAGACTGGCCTGCACTAGAGCTGGGAAAAGATGGATGGAGTCAAAGCACCACTACCGATGGCAGGGCTGGTTGGTGTAGAAGTAATGAGCTTGTGCCACCCCAGAGACATTGACTGGAAGCCAAGGAAAGACAAAGTTCATAGTACCTTAACATGTTTCTCCTCATTTTGCCATTCTAAATGTGCCCTTGCTGGGGTTAATTAACAACTATTTATACCAGTGCTAGAGGAACAAAGCAAACTGCAGTTTTTACCCCCTTCTGCATTTTCCATAGCAGTGACTGGACCTTGGGGTATGACCTCTGTAAATGCTCTCATTACTTTCCTTCCTACTAATGAGCCTCATTTCATTTATAATGTATATTATCAGGGGATTCTAAATGGCTTAACACACTAAAAAATAAAGTTGCTTAACATTTGAAAATACTCTCATTTTGGAGAAACTGTCACTCCTCACATCTGCACGCAAGGGGACGGTTGGAGGAGTCATCTCGGGATAACAAGTGTCCTCCTCTATGTAAAGAACCAGCTATGGCATGCTGGTTCAATCTGAGTGCTTATGTGTCTTATTACAGCTACGTACCACAGAGGTTTAAAAGCCTAGATTCAACTCACCTAACTATGGGCATTGGACTAATCAGGAAGATAAATGAGCTGTCACCCTTTTGTTCTCAGACAAGAGTGGGCATTCATCCTGCCCAAGCCAGCAACTAGTCTTTGAAGGTGTTGCTTTCTCTCTCCACTTAGCACAGCAGGTGCCTAGATGCCATAGCTATGACTTTAGTGTCTGCTGTTGGATAGGATGCATTTCAGCCTTGGAGTTTACTACGGTAGATGAATTTGCAAGAACTTCTTGAGTTTGGGGCACTTTATTTTTCTACAGATGTAACACTGCAAGCTCTAACTTCACATGTGGTCCTTAAAAGCCAGTTGTGCCAGCCTTTGCTTTCCTCCTGCTTCCCCCCCCACTGTTCTGTGTGTGTGTGTTTACATGCAAGCTGAAGACAAATGTTACTGAAAATTCATCCTAGCAGCAGAAGCCAGATCAGCATGCTTCCTCCACCACGTTGGCTAAGGAGAAAACCAGAGGCTGTTCTGCATAGCCAGGTACATTGCTAGTATTCACTTTCAGCAAAAGAACAGCCCTCAGTCTTTTTTCCACTATCCCCTCCTTGCAAATGTGAGAGGGTTCAATGAGGATTAAACTTCTGAAAGTGTCATGACAGAAGTCAAAAGAGGAACTTATCTCTGTTCACTGGAATCTCTTCTGATGGGGTGTCTCCCCCTGACTTGCCTTCTCTACATACGCCTCCTTGTACAGAAAAATTGCTGAACAAAAGAAACTCAGTTAAGGTGAACATCCTGAGTTGTATTACAAGTTTTAAGACAGAAGGTTGTGATCTATTCTGAAAATCCCTGATGATTTATTTAGTGAGCATATTTTTACATTGTTTCCCTTAACATCAGAGAAAAAGTGCCTTTGGAGAGGCACATCTTTTATCTCATCTTTAAAATCACACCACAGATCTCAAAAGAGAGGCTACACCATTTCAGAATTTAAAATGCTCACCTTATGGCTGTCACCCAAAGTAGATGAAATATATACCACTGGGTTTTAAATGATTGCTTATGCTGCCAGTCATAGTCAGATTCTCTACTGAGTAAGCCCCCATTGTTTCCCTGAAAGTGATGAAGCTGAATCTTTTTATACCAGAAAAGGATCTGTCATGTAAGTTTCAGTGGTTTTGAAATCTGAAGTAATTTTATCCACTTGAATAATTTATCATCATAACCTATTTTTCATTAATTTAACTATGTTCTCATTCCTCTCAGGCTTGGTACTCACAGCATAGCTCTACTGTGAAAAACAACAATGTGAAATTAGCACTTTCTTACTCAGCAGATCCCTTTCCTGTGTGAAGTCAGAAAGAGTACTACTTGACTTACCACACAAAGAAAAAAAAATATTTTCCCCCTTCCTCTGCTCTCCACCAGCAGAACCAATACAGCTGAAGGGAAGCAAACAGGACACAATTTTTGACTCATGTATTTGTGGGACTATTAATCAGACTCCAGGGCCATGTGGGCAGCCCGTGGCTCTCTGGACTGTGACCACTGCTATACTCCCACTGCAGAAAGCAGAAGGTTGTACATAGAGGCAGAGCTTGCACAGCTGTTGCCACCGATCACATACAAGTCAAAACAATGTGAGTTTGCAATCCTAGCTGATGTGCTCAACTCATCAGAGACAGACAGTTGTGTTTGAGATTAATCTTAGGCATTAGCATTGCAGGATCAGGGTCCCTACAAGTCTAGGGACTAAAAACCAAACAAAGGTATTTGTTGATGTGCTGCAAAATATCTCCAGTGTGAAAACTTCTGTGCCAATCCTGAGGGACTCAATGAAAACAGATTCTGGAATCAGACTGGGGGGTCCCAAAATCAAATAAGATTTGGGGACAATTTCTTACATTGTAAAAGAGAAGCTTATTGCTCCTTCAGAGACAGATAAAGTAACATAGGCATAACATCTCTTGTGGAAGGCAGTACAGATTGAGGCAATACTCCCTCCCATGTATCCAAATTAGTGTTTATCTTTCTACCTTTCAAGATAAATTCTTTTAAAACTCACACTACAAATTCCGGATTAGTTTCCCCCCAGAAAGTACATGCTAAACATAATTAAAGTAGGAATTTTCAAAATTAGTTTCAATTTCCCTTTGCCATAAGACATCATTTATTACCAGAATGTTCTTCAAGTTTAGACAGTCTCTAACATATGACTAAATCTGAAGTCACTTTGTCTGTCAAAAAGTAAAGGGCAAATGAGTTATAAGGGCAGCTGGGTCATCAGAAGTTGTTCTCTTTGGATTTGATGCAAGGCAAAAATATCCTCAGCCTTCCAAACAACTGAAGTCCCAAAAGGCCACAAATCCTAGCTCTGCAATAGGCCAACCTATTCAACACAAAGGTCAGTATCATTCAACAGAATAAACAAACCAATCCTATAGCCAGGAATGACAGATCTGCCTGGGAGGCGAAGGAGTCACGCAGCTGTCTCTCTGGGCTTCCTTCACTGCCACACTTGCACAGTCCTAAACTTCTTTATACACACTCATTCTGCTTAACTCCATGCACATGTATGCACACACACATGTCTGTACAATGTGTGCATGTGTGAGATCAGGCAAAAATCTCAAAACGTGGGACGCTGTGAGATAATCCACTACCGAACACTATGGAAGCAACAGTTGATTGAACTGAGATCTTCTGCAAATGTACTGCCCCTGGACCTCCTCAACACCTCACAGGAAATACTATTTTGTTCAGAGACTAACCACAGCTTGTAAAGAGAGAGATCCTGCTTCTACTTGCAGCTCTTATTCCCTTCTCACCAGTTTCTGCCAGTCAAGACTGGGTTAGAACTCACGCTTATTCCGCTGCCTGCCTTCTTACTGGCTGAAAAGGCACTGGATGTGTTGTGTTCCCACTAGGCCACCTCAGCACCCGCCCCCAGTGCTCCCAGCCTGGGACAACTCTCAAGCACATGTTGAATAATCTTGCTTCCACCTCCATCTTCTATTACTGCCACAGGGATTGGTGGCCACTCATTATCCTGTAGGAGCAAGTACACATGGCAGCACAAAACTAAGAAGAGAGGACGCTCTTTTAGTGATGTTAACCTGTGTCCCCCTCTATCTATCTGTGGCCATTACTGAAGACAAACACTTCTCAAACAATTGATTTTCAAGGAACCAAAGAAATTGCTCAGGCACTTTGAAACCAAGTTCTTGGCATACATGAGAGCACAGGCGTTTGCCTGCTAACTTTCTTTTGTAACCATGCTGGAAGTGTATTATATGTGCTTAGAACCATACTAACTTCTAATGGGTTTGGTGAGGATATGATCAGACTTAAAAAACAACAGCCATTAACGCCTGGCTTGTCTTGTGAATATAGAATGGAGACAATGGCAGCTCCACTGCCGCACAATGACACTGTTTGTACTAGCCAAGTGACACCTGTCACACACGCCATCAGAACGTGTTAGACCAAATTACCAAGGCAGGAGATAAACAGCAAAGGCAGTCAAGCACCAACATTCTGGCTGCAGAGAGAGACTCCTACCACACAGAACCAACCTCTTGAATTGTCTTTCATTTTATTAATTAGTATTTATATAAATTTAATTTCATTAAATTTACTTTTATAAGCTTTCAGTAAGAAAGAGATTATGTGGAACTGCATTCTAGTCTGCTGTGCAGACTAGAATTTAAAATACCCCCATTAATGCAGAAATAAAGCAACTACTGTACCTAAAGCTAAATGTTGTAAGTAAGTAGCTATGCTTTATGAAGAGAGGACAAATCTCAGATGGGTCTTAACAGACTCAGGTTTTGTTATCATTTCTAGCCTTGCTCTGTTTGGTGACTTTGAGTAAGTCACTACTTGTTTTCTGTATCTTTCTGGGACAGGAACTGCCTGTCATTTTTCATTCTTTGTAACTCTCCAGTAAACACTCTCTAGTATTTCCCTGGCCCCCTGGAACTGGGGAGACCAGAACTGAACACAATCCTCCAGATGTGGTCTCGCTAGTGCAGAGTAGAGGGGAAGAACCTTCCTTGGCCTGCTGGCCATACACTTCTTTATGCATCCCAGGACACCATTGGCCTTTCTGGCCACAAGGGCACATTGCTGTTCCATGGATAACTTACTGTCCACCAGGACACCAAGGTCCCTCTCCATGGGGCGGCTTTCCACTGGGTAATTCCAGCATTCAGAGTGGCTGGCATGAAAAGCCCCACTGCTAGTGAAGATCTCTGGATACTACTACAATGCTAACAATAAACACCTGTTAAACAAAAAATGAACAGAGACAAAGCTTTTTTTTTTCTTGGTAAAAAGGTATCATGTTGCAATGAGTGAAAACTTCAGATTTTTCATAAATAAGTAAATAAATACACACATATATATATATCTTCATTTACCGCAAACAGATTTAAATATGTTCCTAATTAAACTCTAGATACCTATTAGATCTTTGCTAGATTATTTCCCACCTCTGTATCTTAATATCTTCAAAGTTTTATCACCTCACTTCTACTTGTAATAAAAAGTATTGACTTGCTATACCTTATCTTTAAGATTTATATAACTCCAGCTTTGCATTAAACTCAACTCAATGCATTTTTAAAAGCCATACTTAACTGAAGCACATGGCATAGAGTTGTGTTTATGTTACAATGAAACCAAGTATTTTTCAGTATGTACTTGGAAGTGGTTAACGTATTATTCTATTCAAATCAATCTTCTTCTCATCAGTGTTCAAGTAAACCTTTTCTCTACTCTTCAGGTAACCGTTCTGCCTTCTCTTACCTTTCTCTCCTTGTTTACATGTACAAATGTCCATTGATAAGATGCCAGCTGAAGTAGATGCCAAATGTAATCCAAGGTCATAAATTTGCAACATAAGATGAAAAAAGTACATTGCTACACACCTGAAGACTTCACAATCTCTCTTAAAATGTCTGACAGAACCCTCACCCCACCCGTTGTACTGGAAAAAAAAACAGTATTTGATTTGCATGGGTGCAGTGAGGCTTTTGTTCTTGCTGTTCATACTTGATTTGGGGTAATAACGTTGAAGTATTACAGAATTACAGAGTGGTTGGGGTTGGAAGGGATCTTTCAAGGTCATCTAGTCCAAATCCCTGCAGCAAGCAAGGCCATCTGCAAATAGAGCAGGTTGCTTGACGTATGACTTGAAGGGGCAAAGAGTTCAAGGTAATTTATTGTCTTTTCTCACAGTGGGCAAGGAGTAGATGCCATATCTGATAACCAAAAGTAAGGATCAGGGAATTTTGAAATAGGAGACAGTAGTACTACAGACCACATTAAAAAAAGTAAAATAAAATAAAAACCCAATGAGAACGTTGAAAAATGTAAACAACATTGAAAGCAATGGAAGGAAAAGAAATGGGAAGTCTTGAAAACCAGTTCCTGAGTAAAGACAGTGAGTTCTCTGAAAGTTTTGAGAGTTTATAAGGTTGGCAGTGTTCCACGATTTTGAATGTGTGGTCAAGCCCTGATTCAAAAAGCAGTAAGCAGTAACACATAGATTGCTTTTGATTGTTAGTGTACAAACACCCACTGAAACAGGATATCGGTTGTAAAATCTGACACATTCTGACAGGTAGAAAACATATTTAAAATATTTGGCTTGGGTTTTGGAAGAAGGAAGAAGAATGAACAGAATTTTAAATGTCAAAGATTAAAACAGTTGTTTCTTTCTCCCCCCCCCTTTGGATTTCATGATATTTCTTTTTTTCTTAATGATGGCAAAGCTAAAAGATTCTTATGTATTTGACAATATTTATCATCACGAGAACAGAAGGCAAGAGCAGCAATTTTGGATGACTTGTCCAGTGAGGTCATTAAAAATTCTTATCTTAGAGACTTTTACTTAGGTTTTTTTCCTTTTTCATAAAAAATATATTTATAATTGGATATTGAATAACACTAACACTTTCAAGTGCTGCAGAATTGGGAGATGGCTGCTTTTTATCTGCCAGTTCAAGTATCCCTCTGGAAACAGCTGCAATATTTGAATTGTAATTCTAGTTGGCAGCAAAAACTGGTCACCATGTCAGAACTGTTCTGACACAGTAAATGGCTGAAGTAATGACAAGAAGAAACCTGCAGGGAAGTAGGTTTTGTTTTATTTCTAGAAACACTGGCCCAGCTTGCATCAGTGGGGTCCCATGGGCTCCCATGACCACAATCCCCATCTTTAAATAAATAACAAGCTACCTCCAGTGACAAACACTCACCCATCACTGCTTCCCCACTTCTGGACCACTGACACATGAGCTGCTCCTGCCACCAGTAAAAATTCATTATTTGTCAGGTCAAGAGCCTGTCCTTTGCTAATGGATTACTTTTGAAATGTCTGCTGTAAGTGGACTTACTTACTTTTTCTAAAAAGGTGTACAAGGTGGGAGATGATTTCTCATAGTAGAGTCCCCAGGTTTAGATTGGGGATTTAGGTGTTAAGACTGGGAATTTTAGGTGTTCTTGATCATTGTTTCCCAAGACTCCAGAGGAAAAAAGGATGAGGGAGACCCTGACCAGCCTGCATAACCAAGTTCTCTTTTTCTCCCTCAAAGGCACACTCAGACTCGGGAAATGTAGGAGGCTTTCAAAGAAAATAAATTACTTAATCCACAGACTAAGGAATCCACTGGATGAGGCATCATTATCCTACCACAGGCCTCCTGAGGTTTGGACCCAAGTGACAATTTCATTCTTGTTTTAATCTCTCAGTGATAGAATAAATAGTCCCTTATTCCCTCCACTTAGTCGCTATGAAGAGGAACAGAATCACATGCTTGAGGCTTTCACGTACGATTGCGTCGTAAGTCGCAGGTATATCAGTTATACCTTTACTAGTGACTTTGGGATCCTTTTAGGAAATGCAGTGATGATTCAGACACAGGAAAATATACTGTTATCGAGGTTGTTATCTTGTTAGCAAGTAGGTGAAAAAAAAGGGCCCCTGAGGTAAACTTGCTCCTCGATGGATAGGGAAATCTGAGTGGCTGGAGCATGTAACCTATTTCATCTTAGGACTCCAGAATCTGTGAAACTCAAGGGTGCCTGAAAAATCAGTCATGGAATAAAAAATCCAGGACAGCTGGAGAAGGCAGTGAAACTCTTGTCTTTGAGCAGACCTTGTCTTTTGACTTTTTAAAAACAAGGGAGATATTCCCTTTAATTTCTCTTCACAGGCTCAGCCCACCTGTTCTGACCAATACAATACACTCACAGCTGCAGCTGCAGGGTCAGCCTCTGACTGTGCTGCTTTCCTGGCTCCTGGCAGATCTTCCAGCATGGTGATACCAGCCCATGTACTCCAGTCAGCAATGCTCCTCTCCCTCTGCTCATTATCTTCCAGGTCAAGAACGTGTCTGTGCACAGAAAGCACAGCCATGAGTGACTAGAATGGGCTTCTCTTCTGCAACCTTCAAAGAGTTGCTCTAGCTGAGTAGCTCACTGCAACAGCAAGGAGGTAGGATATTATGAAGAGAAGAAAATAAGGAAAACAAACCAAGACCAGTGTGAAGTCATTGACCCTTATTTTCTTCTACAGACAAAGAATTACTTTAAAAGGGGAATCCAGAGAAAAGCTAAGAAGATGTGAAGGATGGTCTTACCTAACATTTCATTGCAAGGTAGACATAGCACAAACATGTCCATAAACATGAACAATTTGCTAAGAAACTCATTATCTCTAACTCAAGCTGAGAACACACATAAGAATATCAGGGAAGAAAAAGTCATTAAATACTTTGACAAGGCTGTTCTCACTAGAATAAAAATTTCCACCTTGCCTGTAATTTGAATTGATCAGTACACCTCCAGATTTGCAATCCATTTTAACTAGCATCTTCATACACAGAGAAATTGTATCTTCAAAATACAAGGAGTTAACCTATTTTTTAGTGGTAGATGGTCTAATGAGCAGCTCTGCAATAAGAATAAATGCTATGGAAATGTGTCCAGGACAGATGAGAGATCAGATTTCCTGCTCTGCCTACCATATTAGTTACAGCTTTTTTTTCTTTTTTTTTTTATTATGTCTAGTAAATGAAAGTTCATTATGCAGCCACCAGTTTATTGTGCAGCTTATTTCCAGGTTACTCCCTTAAATATGAATGAAAAGACAGCAAAATCCAGAATGCCTATTCACTGACACCATGACTGATTGGTGAAGAAAAATTACCAGCAACCAATAACGAGACATGCCACATTTCATTTCTGAGACTATTCACAGTAAGGTGTCAGTCATTCCAAGAGCTAAACATTTAGGCTTGCAGGCACCAGGAGACAGCAGAGTACTCTTGAACTACAAGTTTTCACTACACTTCAAGGAACAAAACAGGAACCATTTCTGGCTATTACTCCCCACTTAAGTAAAACTATTTGAAGTGCTCAATGACAAGACTATAACCCAGGGGTGGAGGGGATGGGAAAGGGGAGAAGCAGGGCAGGATGTATGGGTCACAGGAATTTCTATCACTATACCATCCCCATTAAGACAGTGCACAATGTAGATATCAACGCTTACAGGGCTTTACAAACTTCCACAAAACAGAAACTTTTTACAGCTGCTGACTTCATTTAAATATGTAGCCTGTATAATCAGAGTCTTTGAAGTAGGGAGAGAGATGATCAGGATTTGCCTTTTGATCTTTCCAAATTGTTTTAGCGAGTAACAACTATGCCTGAAGTCTTTTTTTGGAAAACTTCATTACCAACAATGTTTACAACAGTCTTAGAGACCAAGGTTATCTTAGTATTGCTGGTAAATAATTTTTTCAGAAACAGAAATCTTACAAAGAAAACTTAGGCCCTGCAAATAACAATGATGAATTTTATGTAAATTCAATTAAAATTCCTAATCAAATGAGCTGCAATTCTATTCAATGTTCTGTACATATGCCCATTAAAAAAAAAAAGCTGTGGTTTCAAAGGGTCTCATTCGTCGTTCATCTCCTTGTACCCAAATCAAGTCAATGGATCTTGCATGAGAACCTATAGATCAGGTCAGGCTCCAGAGCAATCAAAAAAGGATCTCAATAAGCCAGAGACACCTCCACATTTCCAAAAAGCAGCCACACTGGCCTACTTCAACTACAGTCATTCACTCACTAGCATGAGCTCAGTAATCAACAAATCTAAGGCAACTTAAAGAAACAACTCTGTCTCCTTAGTGTGTGTTATAAAGGGCTGTGCTCTCACTGGGGTACTCTGTGACATCGGACAGAATGAGAGAAATTTGCAAAGCAACCGTACACCTGAAAATGAAGTCACTGCACATTCTACTTGTTAAACGCATTAATCGGGTCACAGTTAAGTGGGAAAAATAAAATAATGATGTACACAATTATCCTTAACCCTCTACCAATGCAGCATTTCAACTTCCTGCTAGAAGCAGATGGGCAATTATACAAAAGAATTTGAAGTACAAAAGACTTGAGGGCAGGGGAGTTGTTGCTGCTTGCTTTTCAAGACTGCTACTGTGTAGAGGCATCTCAGCTTTTTATTTACAGAGTGAAGCTATAAAGAGTTACAATCACTTCTCAAAAGTCAAAGAACAGCAGCATCCAGCAGAGCAGCTCTTTGCCTTTATCTTCTTGGTTTTATCCCTTTATGTTTTAACGGTTTGCTATCACTCTCTAAATTAGAGAATGCATTGAGGTTTTTTTTCTCCCATCCTCTGAGATTTAAAGCATCAATCCATTAAGAAAAGGCAACCACAGGAGCTGGAAGAAGTGAGGTAGTGCTGTGGGGTCAAGTTTTAAAAATAAATACATTTAAGTGCACGTCACATGCGTAGAAAAGTGCGCTTATGAAAATAGACATTGATTATCTCAGAAGTAAAACTTTGGGAAGACATTTGTGTAGTCTGAAGTTTTCAGCTACACTTGTATCTACTTTGGCACCTGCAATAAAGTGCTTTCATGAATGCCCACCACACACCTACAGAAAGGTGCTTCAGACAACCACTGAATTGCTCACCATGAAGTGGTGATTGGGAAACAGGTCTCTTTAAAGAGCCTGCATGAATTCTGTGGGCCAGACTTTTGCATCCATGCTCACAAAGCCACCTGGTATCTCATCACATATATTTGTGTTACTTACATTAGAAAAGATGCAAAAATGACTTGCCAAAAAGCATCTGAAGCAGAAAGAAAATGCACAGTTAAGGAAAATAAGAGTTTATCAACACTGAGTTGTTACCAACAGTGAGCACATGCAGCCCAGAAGGCCAATTGCATCCTGGGCCACAGCAAAAGAAGCATGGCCAGCAGGTTGAGAGAGACGATTCTGCCACTCTACTCTGCTGAGACCTCATCTTGAGTACTATGTCCATGAGTACTGGAGTCCTCAACACAAAAAGGACATGGACCTGATGGAGTGGGTCAAGAGGAGGGCCATGAAGATCAGAGAGCTGGAACACCTCTCCTACGAGGACAGGCTGAGGGAGGTGGGGTTGTTCAGCCTGAAGAAGAGAAGGCTCCAGGGAGACCTTATAGTGTGGCCTTCCAGTATCTGAAGAGGGCCAACAGGAAAGCTGGAGAGGGCCTGTTTACAAGGGTATGATGATGATAGGACGAAGAACAATGGTTTTAAACTAGAGAAGGGTAGATTTAGATCGGACTTTAGGGAGAAGTTCTTTACTATGTGGGTGGTGGAACCCTGTAACAGGTTTCCCAGGGAGGTAGTGGATAGTGGAGGTCCCATCCTTGGAAACATTCAAGGTGAGGTGTGATGAGACTCTGAAGAACCTGGTCTTGTTGAGGGTGTCCCTGCTCACTGCAGGGGGCTTCACTAGATGACCTTTAGAGGTCCCTTTCAACCCAAACTATTCTCTTTCATTTATCAGAAAAGAAATGACTACACAATACATATTAAGGAACTGTTTTAACTCAGAACTCACCATTAACAAAATTGAATGACTTGAAGCAGGCAAATGAAAAGGACAAACAAGGCACCAACATCTACAATGAAGCTGGTAGTTAGTTGGAAAAGTCACCAACACAGTGGATGTTCCACTTTTGGTACCATTCAGAGCTTTTATAGAAGAGATGTCTGTGTCTAACAGACTGGCACAGACACTAAAAATTAAGAAAACTGGGTGACTTAAAACTGTACACCATCTTTGAACTACACCCTGGGGACAAATTCTGCCTCCTTTGGATACAAAGAGTTTTCAGTGAAGCTATCTGGAAGACCACCTGTATGGAATTTCTAATATATCATTTGAATATTATGGACATGCTGGTATCTTCTGGACAATGAAATCCACTAAAGTATCGACCTGTTTGATAGAGCGAGAAGTTGAGAATGAAACTGAACTTGTAAACTCAGTGAATTCTCTATATAGAGTAAGCTGTCATTCTCTTTCTGCATAATTCTTTTTTTTTTTTACTAAGAGTTTTGTAATACTGACTTAAAGACAAAAATCTGCGACTTTCCCTATATACCTGTGTCACATTCCAGACGTGGAATCTGCTGTTTGAAACAAAACCAAGTATCCCCTTTGCTTAAGTTTCTGTACCAGTTTCTGTAAAAGGACATGAAGTTTATGGCTCTGGTTTAGCAGAGTCAAGTAGTACATTTAGCTGCAAACGTTAGGTACACACTTAAGTGATCTGCTGAATTAGTTTCTCATAAGACTTTCTGCCTCTACAGTGAAGTCCATGCAACAAATTTGCTGGTCACTGACAAAACAGCATTTGGACATAAGAGACAATTGTTGAACAGCTTTTCCTCCTACAGGCTTTTCAAATTAATACTTTATTACTTCATACAAGACAGTAAAAATAATAAAAATAATCCCACCGTTTTTAATAAAAATTAAAATGATTTTAAACCAAATCTTATTAAAAAGCCAAGCCAACTTTGCACTTAAAACCAAATTAAAGAAATACTATATATACACACACTTTGAAAAGATTATGATTTTCTATTTGATATAACAGGCACTCTTCATTCATCAGCTGCAAGAAACTAGGTTAGGTCTCCACAGACTACAGTCAGAGTTATTAAGTAAGTAAATATGCCAGTGCTTTTGTGCCCTCCTTTTATTTCCTTGCTTCTTCAGTCTCATCTGGCTCTCTCTCTTGATGCTCTCTTTCCCACCTCATTTCTTTCAACTCTTGTCTGTACTTCCGTTCAATGAACCGTTTCTGATGGGCCATCTGGGGAAAGTTATCTGACACAAGGAGAAATATTTTACATTAACAAACAAACTGGTAACACAGAAAGCTTCAGCTCTTTTTATTTTATTTTTTTTTTAAACTTTGATGAGATTAGGGACAGAGAGGAATAATGTTATTACTATTTTTACTCATTTATTTCTAATTATCCATAGTAAACCTGAGCTGTGTGTCATAAGACTTTGATTTCTTTACAATTTCTGCATCTGTTCCCCCTGCTACAAAGGGATGCACAATCTAATACCCTCACAAAAATAAAAGATAAAACCCTGGTATTGCCACATGGCCAGGTATTACCTGGATTTTACATTCTGTTCCCTTAGCAACAGGTGTTTGATACTGAAAAATGTGAGACTACTGGCAATGCTGTCAGGGTTTTTTGTCTGGTTCTCACTGCAAATAGTATGAGCCACTGGTCTGAAGCATTACACAGATATTTCTATTATTGTTGTTATTATGATTATTTTACACCATGCAGAATCCACTAGATGCCCCACATTATGGCAGGGTTCCTAATGGGAAAGTAATCATGTAGCAAAATGGAACACAGTAAAAAATCTGGTCCTCAAAAAGTTAATGCTTGGCTACGTACCAGAACACAGCTTTAGCCTAGTCTCTAAGAGCACAGTTGAGTGAAGACTGGCTAACACAGATCTAGACAAGGCTGAGGCTAGGGAGAAACAGCTGGGCGGATGAATGCTTCTGATTTCAGACACTTGTCTGTTGGATTTTAGGTAGTATCTACACTAGTTTAGAACTGAAGCTGTTAAACCAGCTTATGGAGTTGATCAGAATTGCTCTCAGTTTAGTGCAGAGCTGACAGAACAGCATGACCATGGTGCTGACATTCAGCTGTGTCTCTGTGCAGCAGAGACCTGCACCCTCCAGACAGTCAAAAAACAAAGAGATGGTAGAGTACATGGCAACCTGCAGTTGGTGGTAAGTCCTGCTGGGATCACACAGAGCTCCACACTACCTATCTGTGTCTGAGATGAACACAAAGAGTTACTAAGCTGACCTCTAAAGCCCTAAGCAAATCTGTGAGATCTCTCAGCAAAAGACTGCTCTCTCTCTAGCTGGCTACTGAGAGAGACTTGGGTTGAGGCTCCTCAGGGAGAAGTACCTTGGCCTCATGTGTTTTCCTCCTCTTTCTGGGTCCCAGCACAGATTTGTTTAGCTAGAGAACATGGTGCAGAAGCCACATAATATGCAGAATGACTTTCTATTGCTTTGCTTTATTGGCTGGTGAAATTTGTGTCTTTTATTATATACTACAGGGAATAAAAGGTTTATTCATTGGTTATTTACAACTTTGGCATAGGAGGGTATATTTATTTAAACCAGAAAGCAATCTAAACTAAAGAAAACTGGTTTTAAATTGCACTTTTTTTTTTTTTAAACAACTCTAGTGCTTTGTTTAATGGATTTCTGGGATATTTTGTTGCTCTTGTGCACCATAAAATGAAAATCGGATTTTTAGCACTGTGCCTGTAAGGCGATTCTTTTGAAAACTCTGAAGAACTCAGCTTGGTAGCAACCTCTTTCTAATTCATTTAGATGGTGAGATGGAAATTAATGTAATAAACTCATCATGGGTATCATATATGTATGTATAAACAGGTACATGAAAATTACTTTTACTTGAAGTTAAGTACTTATACATTAAAAAAAACCCAAAACATCAAACAATGAAAAACTCCACTCCACAAAGATATACAGAACAGAACAGGTACCCATAGGGGCTGTGGAGCCTCCATCCCTAAAGATACTCAAAACTGGCAAGGCACTGAGAAACATGACCTAAATTGAAAGTTGGCTCTGTTTTTCAGGATAGTTGGAGTAGACACCTCCAGAAGTCCATGGTATTCAAACAAATCTGTATGTCTGAAAGAAGCCGTGAAGTTGTTGGACTGACAGGAGATGACAAGAAAAAAAAAACTCTCAAGGAAAACTTCAGTACCTTTTTGCAGATACTCAGCAGAGAAGGGGAGTTACATTTTAGCACCTGCCAACTTTACTGGTGGTGACAAGTATATGCCGAGCAGATGGATATAAAAAAAAATAAAATATCTGAATTACCAGGATTATGAAATTTTTAAGCCCTGGGAATTCCAGATGTAGAGATAACATTAAAAATCTTTGGTATCTGAGGAACTGCCTTCTTTCGTATGAATCAAATGCAAAAAAAAATGTACTTCCCCATCTTTTTCTGAATAGACCTTCTGCTGTGCAAAATGCTTATAAGCTATTCACTTATAGTACGTGCAAACCTGGCACAAACTCAACTGACCCAAGTTCTTTTGTATAAAGAGTTTGCATACACTCATTCCTTTCATATCTGAAATCCCAATGAAGTGAAGGACTGCTCTCATGCTGACTATCTTGTGCCTAATTTTGAGAGATGAATACTGGATCCTTATACAGAGATCACTGGATCCTCACCTGATACAAACCATTCTTAACAGATAAAAATTGCTTACATTGGCTGGGATTCTACCTGTTATATTTTAACCAAGTCTTAACTTATTTAACATATTAACTAGACTGGCAACTGAAAAGTAATTTCTCTGCTCCCTTAAATTAGGGTATGAGAAAACCACACCATCAGAGACTAAGCAGTCTTATCCCACTGTCTATTTGCATGGAAAAATCTCAAACAGACTTCACTGCACAGGTTTCTCACTAAACTGCAACCTGGGTAGCTGATCAGCTCATTAAAAAAAGTATCTGTTGGTATCATAGTAACTTCACCTGTTACAAAATTGTCTTGCAAGTGCAAGAAGAAACAAGAAAGTACAAGCAGATGACAGTGTCTTCTGTTCTTTTCCAATCTTATACCCCACAAAACCTGGACCTCTCCTCACTAAAGATAAAATAAATAAACTTTGGGGTTTTTTTTGTTGGCCATATATCTTACATTTTTCAAGTGCATCCATTGCAGCTCCCATTTCCGCTTGCTGAATACTGTGAAAGTGAAACATAAACATGTTACCTGAGATCTAAATTGTACAGAATAACGTAAAGTTTCTGACAAACTGGAACACTAGCTACCACTTTGTAATAAACTCTTTGGATAACCAGTAACTAGTTATTCCCAGAGTGTATGATGTATCAGCCTTTCCATAAATATGTGAGCAATAGCACTACTGCAACAGTAGAATATTTTTAAACTTAGATCAATAACAGTAACAGAATATTCTAGTCCATTCTTCACTGAAGCATTTCTTTTACTTGAGAGGACAAAAGGAATAAAATCACAGAGGTGTGAGTGCAATAAAGACAATGATATTTTTAAAAGCACCACCAGATTTGGTAGCAGCAAGTAAGATTAGGTCTTTAGGGTTCATGGCTGAAGTTGTTGCCATTTTGGAAGCCATTCTAAAATGTGTAGAAGTAATAACACCATAAAAAAACAACCCAAGAGTCTTGCACCCTTAACTTGTCAGCTTAAGTTCAACAGTAATCCAGTAGCAAAGCCAAAGATAAAGTCACTATTTTCTGGAAGATGTTCTGCAGTTCCTAGTTGGAAATCCACAGACAGGTTAGCATTGCAGCAACCTTGTAGGCAAGTTCACCAAAAAAAAGTTATGACTCAAAACTATACAGACATTGAACTTTTCAGGTATTCCTGAGGCAGAAGCTCAGAATAGCTTCAAGACAAGTCTATAGCTTTCCTTTTCTAAGGCCAACCATACAGTCATCTGTCTACAGGGCTAACCATTTTGGACATGGCCCCACTCAAATTTTAACATCGAGTGATCAACTTTTCACTATACCTTGGACCTTTACCGCATCCTATTCTTTCCCCTTTGAAGTAGACAGCTACTGTGTATGTCCTGGCATGAGATGGTCCCACTGTCTGCAAAGTTCTGAAATAAGAAAGATATGATTTATTCAAGCAGGAAGTATTAAAAAACAGAATCTATTTGTGGTACACACATCATCAAGCTTTCAGTCTGTTCAATACATATAGTGGAATTAGTGCAAGGCATAGAGCGAGGGTTGAAAGATGCCCGTATAAATCACATTAAGCCAGAGATCATCAGTAGGGTGTGCAATAAAAAGGAGTAATTTACATAAAATGCACCTTGCTTATATTGGTTATATTTATTCCTCCAGGTTCAATCAAGAAGCACCATATGAAAATTAAAACTTTAACCTATAAGGAAAAATGTAAGCTGTTATACAAAGTGCTTAAACACTGCAACAACACTTGCAGTAAAGTCATACAAATTGTGCATTGCTGTGCAACTGCAAATAATCACACTAATATGACTATTGTGTGCACTGAAATTTTAGTCCACAACAGTTGTGCAGTTCACAAGGTTTTAAAAGGACTTTATATAGGACATAGTAGCCCCCTACATACTGAATTACCACAGTACAAAGAAATTTTCTCTCAGCTTTGAAAAGTTACAGTTTGTCAGAAAACGACTTCCCACTTGAGCTAAAGTCTAGGACATGCATCAACAACCATCTAAAGGGGAAAAAAAGATAATTCCCTAGGCATGTAATGACTTGCTTCTTTTGCTGTTTTTTCCTGCTGTCCTGAATCTCTCCCCACTGTCAGCTCAAGTTCTGTCTGCTACCTTATTTCTTTCTGGAAAGAGCACCAATTCCACATCAATTTTTCAAGTATCTAACTATAGTACTCTGCTTCCATGTGCTGTGACAAGAACAAATAAAACCCACCCCAAATTTAAAAGCAGTGGTACCAACTGCAGTGAAACAGATAACCCCAAGAAAAGGAATTTAACAAGATAATAGGAAGATAACAGCACATTACAAGCTCTAAGCTGTACTATAAAAATCAATTTATCATCACAGAAGAACAAAACAAACATTTAGTATTTGATATGCAGTGGGTTTTACAAGAATCAGGAATTGTTTTTATTGTATTCACCTCGCTCACTGAAGACAAAGCTGTGAGTCCTCATACACAGACACTGAGGAGTCAGATTGGCAGAGGTTCAGCTGCAGTGTTAATGTGATCATTATTTCTGAAGTGCACTCTGTAACTATAACTGAACTGCTACATTTCACTGAAAACTTTACTTCTGTAAGTGTGACAGATGTACTTAGACTTCCATTCTTCATACCTTTCATGATATAATAATACCAACAACACACGTCTTACTTTCATAGCCTTTATCTCTTCTTTTGGGTGCTACCGTTGCACCTGTTCCTACATTAATTGAATGGATATGGATGCAATATACAATCTTAAGTTTATTCTTGCATTTTTGAAGCAGCTATTATGCTATTTTACAAGTGCAAGAGAGAAGGGAGTTCTATCTTTAGGTATCTATCTTCTAGTTTCAGGTATCTAACTGAGGTGTACAAGTAAAGAGGTTCATTGACATAAGATCTTCTATCCCTAAATGGAAGGAGATACATGGGCTGAACTGCACAGCAAAAATGCCTAAAATTTGTGATGTCCTTCAATGCCTTACTCTGTGGATTAGAAACAGAGCCTACAATCAGGGTGTGTAACACAAGACATTTATTACATCTGCATAATAATAATATAGAGTGTAGAGAAATTTCATACTATTACTGAAAATAAAATGGAGATATCTTGACTTCACACCCAAACAGACATTGTTCTGTACATTTAATTTAAAATGCTGCCATTCCTTACATTAAAAGAAGAACAAATATAGAATGATGCCAATTAAATACTCCATCTGAACACAGAATTTTATTTTCCCTTGCAACTGTGTGAGGTAAAATGTTTACTAGTTCTTCCTTGCAATGGTTTAAAACACTGAAAGCTGGGAAATCATTGGTCTGACATATTCCATCTTCCAACAAAGAGAAACCAGAGGGCTTAAATACTACACTAAAACCAAAGCATAGGGAAAATGGAGGGTGACTGATCACATCTTCCTCCATATACAAGAAAGACTGATAATTAGCTTGTCTGCATATGCTGCTGGTTCTTACTTGTAAAGAGGAATGTCTGGCTCTTTTCCTTCTGTCCTGAGAGTCAAGCAGCACTGCTGAAGCTGAGATTTAGGATCGTTCCAATCTTGATTTAAAATAAACTCCTGTAAGAAGTTCACAAAGATGCTTTTATGATTGGGAGACTGTGCTAAGAGTCTCAACCACAACAATGTATTAAAACATAGTGGCATGAAAGTAAGAACAGGACTGATCTTACCTTTAGACGTGGAAAAAAGCATACGTTCATGAAAGTGTGAACATATTCCAAATCTTTGTCGATGTACAGGGCAGCAATAAAGGCTGGAAAAAAAACCCCACACAATACTGTCACTTATCCAAGGAAAACATTAATGGCTTACACTCTTGAAAACCAGTATCTCCAAGTACTCTAAAGACATATTAAATTATGTTTCACAGCAGTAACCTGATGAGGGTATTATTAACCTGCATACACAGCAAAAAATAAAGGTGACCAAGAGATTAAGTGATTTACCCAAATCCTCTCAGTCATTTAAAGAGCTAGAAACAACATTCAGCTCCTAATCTCACATTTTAACCAGGAGACTATGGATGCTTACAAAAAAATCACTAGTCAGTTCCATAAAACATTTTAGACCTAAATCACTCCTTCTGCGTGCTATTTCCATTTGCTTAGAGTATCTGACAAAATTCACCTCACAAAATGGCTCACAAAATACATCAAAATATACTAGATTAACTTTCTTTGACAAATATTTATCACCATTTCCACTTTCCTTGGTAAGAAGGTATCATGAACTTTCATATATGGATGAAAAAAACTTTAATTTCCATGTATCTTTCCCTCTTGTGGAGTGACCCCTTTGAAACCTCCTAAAAAGCAGTGAAATGAACCACAAATAGGCACCTGCTGAAGGAACTATTTTATCTTCCAACAGTGACACAAAGATATTAATGAAACATAGAAACTACTGTTAGATAGCTCAACTAGGATTACGGGTTTGAACTTTCTAGACATGCTTCTGACCTGGTCTTCATGAGCCCTCAATTTCAAAACCTACAATTTTGCAATTATGCCTCCTTCCTGCTTTCATACAGACTTCAAAAATCTAGGCTTTCAGAGGTATAGGCATAATTAATTTGAAAACCTGAACATACATTTTTAATAGTGATTTGGGGGATTTCTAACTGCTTTCTTAAACAAGCCCCAAGGAAAAAGAAGTCGTGTAAGTATTAAACTGTGAAACCCAAATAAACTCACATTCCAAGAGATCAGCCAAAGTCTTAGTTCGAAGAGCTACGGGTCTTTTTGTCTTGTCATTAGTGATGGCAAATTCTTGCATACCCAGCTCTTCTGCCACCTTGGCCTGTGTCCTGTTATTCACCAACGAACTTCTCAGCAGCTGCAATAGAAAGAAGTTCCACTCAATGGTAACAACTGGCAATGCCAAACTCTGAAAGGTAGAAAAAGCTGTGGAGACAAAGTTAATTATAGCCTCTCATTTCTGCAAGTTCCCTGACATTTTGTTTTAGCACACCTCAAATGATTTACACAAACACATTCTACTGCTGATTTTCCCTTCTGTTTCAGTTATTCTCACCAAATTTTATTTATTTTATGGACACATTACTTTTGTAGATCTGTTTTGAATCGACAATGCTTGTTTGTGAGCTTCTCTGAAATCATATACCTTCATCAGTCCTGTACTTTTTCAGCTAATGTGTATTTTCCTCGTTGAAGTCATACACAGTTATATATACTTGTATTGTCTCTGACTGAGCTGGAGTTCGTTTTCCCCATAGCAGCCCTCCCGGTGCTGTGCTCTGCACTGAGAGCTGGAAAGGTGCTGATAACACACCCGTGTTATACTTTATGTGGAAAACTATAAACATACAATGTTCTGGAGTCTATAGAACAGTCCCCAGTGTCCACCAAATAAGAAATAAATAGCCAGTAATTAAAACAAATGCACATTAAAGCAAGCCAGTCTATTGTTTTACAGCACACAGATGAGGAGGCTCCTCCATTCATTTGGTCAGAGCAGAAAATGCATAGCAAGACAGCCTGTATGGATCATTTGCTTTACTGAAGGCAGTATAGTTGAGCCAATGCATCTCTGACAAAGACCTGACTCATTTACAGTGTATGACATTTTCAGTGCCTAGGAAACCTGGTTTTCCACCAGAGATCCCTGAACTGCTTCACCCTGTCTCTAAGCAGATTGCTTAAATATAGAGAGAGCTCTGCATCTTAAAGAAGTATTTTAGAATATTAGGGTTTCGTACAATTTTCTGAACCCCTTGATTAAGGTGAGTTTTTTTTTCCTGTTTGTGAGCCTTTTTTTTTTTGAAACAGCATTAATCAAAGGAGTTAGGGATATTATAGAAGGTGGGGGTGAGAGGGAAAGAATGTCTGTCTTTTCCACTGTTCATATGTAGTCTAGAGTTGAGAAGCTGCATATTCATTTTTTCTTTCTTTGTCTTCCATATCACATTTGCTCAGCTTATTAGATCCAAGTTATATGCTACCTGGCTCCAGTATGTCAACTGAACTTAGGAAAATCAAGATTTATTTGCTGCACTTGATACTTCATCTCTGACAACCAATAAATAAAGAACAGTATGTTCATAATTTGTTTGGCAATGATGTATGAAGCAGATGCTCACAACCTGATCTTCATAAACTAGGCAGACTGCAGATAGGATTATTACCTGCTTCCCTAACATCTGCTTAAACTCATCTTCTACTTGTTGCTTTCCAAATTTCTTCCCTTTTATTTCCTTTATTTCTCCAACAAAATGCTAACAATGATAGGCAACCTATGAGACAAAAGTGCAAAAGCACATGACAAAAATTTGTTTCTTGTAACAGAAGAAGGGTGTCTTTGCTGTGTTCGCAGAGTATTTCTTTTGGTAGGACCCGTAATCATGAATGGTAGTCTCACAGAACAAAAAGTAACATATACATGATAGAGTGAATTAGAGATAGGAAAAAAAAAAACACACCACAGTTTTCCTTCTACTGTGGTTATCAATTTGCTCTGCATTAGAATTTCCCTCCTCTACAAGTGTGTTCTAGCAAGAAACATAATTCCCCCTAAGGAGATAGAGAAGACATGGCACCTGTGCCTTCCCAGCCACTTTTTTAGAGCTAGTCTCCACTCGGGCAACACACAGTCTGCATTACTGCAGATGCTGCAATATGTGATGGATCCTCAACTGGAGCTTAACTCTAATTACAAAACAATTTTTAATTTTTTTTCCACCTTCATACAGCATTCTGCTACTCATGACTGTATCATAAGCCAATACTGGAGAAACTTTATCTTCTAATAGCCAAACAAATTTCACCCTCTTTTTTGGCAGATAACTTGGCCAGCTCAAAATATGCAGCCAAGACTGTGTTCTCCTTTCTTTTTCTCAAATATAGTCAATTTACAGACATCTGTCCACAAGTAATTACTACACACTGGGAAGCCACTGCATTGTGAGGCAAGTGGAATCTTCCCATCCTGGACCAAAATTGTCCTCAATACTACAGACACCATTCAGCTCATTTTCTCTTCTATGAATGCATGTTTCTAGATGACAGGAAAAAGCATGGAGTGTTTACTGTTTCTCTTCAGATCCGATACAGTCAGTCTCCTTCCTCACAAGTCTCACTTAATTTGTCCTCAGATGTAGAAATATTCGAAGACAGTTTTCTTCTTCATGGCATGCACAACCCCAGAGTTGAGATTTTATTCTAGACTTTGCCTACTTCTTCCTATCTTTATGTGCTTCCAGCATCCATTCCACTCTAACTTTGTAATTTCCCCTACAAACCTGGACTGTGCAACTTGTTCTACTTGCTTACTCAGTAATCATGAAATCAAGCAACACAGAGAAATTCTGATCATTGTTCAGAGTATTTACACCTATTAATAGCAACACTTCATATCCTTCCAACCAAATTGTTCTTGAAAGATTTATCTTACTATCACAACACTTATGCCTACCTTCTTAAAAGTCACCTACAAAGCAAAAAAAGCCCACCAGTCTTGGATTTCTGCCTTATGTTTTTGTTTCTCTGAGTAATTAATATGGCAAGGCTCTTTAGTTTTTCACTCTAAGAGTTCAGCTTTTATCTGCTCTGTCTCCTTAATGGTGCAGAAGAACCCATTAAAATCTAAATGAAACTTAAGAACTAGTGAAGAAAATATAAAATTAAAAAGTACCTATTCTGACTAAAGTAAAATGTAAACAGGTTTAGCCCAAAAGACCTAAGAAAGCCCATTCTTGAAAACACACTGCCTGTTAGAGACTTAGCATCACCATCCTTTATTGATTTGAGAAAACTTCTCCAAATAGCTAAGAAACCTACAGTGCTACTTTCTGATTTTAACTAGAAGCTTTGACTTATATTCCTGATAAGATGTATGACTGTTTTATTCTAGTCAAGGCTTAAAAACTAAGAAAATTTTACTAAGCCAAAGAAAATTTCTTCCTCACAAAGCCACAGCAGTCTAGCTGCAGTACTAAATGAATCATAACCTATATATAATACTACTCTGTGTTTAAAGCACTGTAAATTGCTGAAAGATCC
Source organism: Chloroceryle aenea (assembly GCA_013399075.1). Classification (NCBI taxonomy): domain Eukaryota; kingdom Metazoa; phylum Chordata; class Aves; order Coraciiformes; family Cerylidae; genus Chloroceryle; species Chloroceryle aenea. The sequence continues at coordinate 23,308 of VWZY01004687.1, forward strand.
CCAGACTGGGTTGTTCAGAGCCCAGACAAGACAGAATGAAAGGCCACAACAATTAACAATAGATGACTGTAACAACAGTAAATTTAAATTCAAAAGCAACCACAGGAGCCCCAGATTGAAGATGGCAGGAAAAGCAGACTAAAATAGACTGTAGAAGCTTCTTATCAGGAAACATAAACCTGCCACATTGCATGTTCTACAGACTGAAGTCACAGAATCACAGAATCAGAGAATTACTGAGGCTGGAATAGACCTCCAAGATCATTTAACCCCATTTAACATTTTTATCAACAGAGACAGCGGGATCGAGTGCACCATCAGCAAGTTCACAGATGACACCAAGCTGAGTGGTGCTGTAAATACACCAGAGGGACAGGATGTCATCCAGAAAGACCTAAGCAAGCCGGAGAGGTGGGCCCAGGTAAACCTCATGAGGTTCAACAAGAGCAAGTGCAGGGTCCTGCACCTGGGCTGGAACAATCCCCACTGTCAGTACAGGCTGGGGGAGGAGGTGATAGAGAGCAGCCCTGAAGAAAAGGACTTGGGGGTGCTG
>VWZY01004687.1:24839-39676 GCA_013399075.1 Chloroceryle aenea
TGCTGAAGTCGGGGTAGACCACATCAGCAGCCTTCCCCTCATCCACTAGGTGGGTCACTCAGTTATAGAAGGAGATGAGATTGGTCAGGCAGGACCTTCCTTTCCTAAACCCATGTCGGCTGGGCCTGATCCCATGGTTGCCTTCTACATGCCACTCAATGGTACTCAGGATGATCTGTTCCATCACCTTGCCAGCTACCGAGGTTAGGTTGACAGGTCTGTAGTTCTCTGGATCCTCCTTCCGGCCCTTCTTGTGGATGGGGTGTCACGTTGGCCAACCTCCAGTCATCTGGGACCTCCCTGGTTAGCCAGGACTGGTGATAAATGATGGAGAGCGGCTTAGCCAGCTCTTGTGCCAGCTCCCTTAGCACTCTGGGAATGATCCCATCTGGACCCATAGACTTGTGGATATTCTGCTCCCCATCCCCACCTACCAACTCGGGAGCCCAGTTGCCCTGAGGACAGCCAGTCTTTTTGTTAAAGACTGAGGCAAGACTAGAGTTAACTTCTTCATAACACAAGAAGAACGTGTTAAGTACCTCAGCCTTTTCCTTGTCTTCCATTACTATGTTCCCCCCTTCATCCAGTAAGGAATGGAGATTCTCCCTGCCCCTCCTTTTGTTCTTAATGTATTTATTGAACACTTTTTATTATCCTTGACAGAGATGGCCAGATTAAGCTCTAAGTGAGTTTTCACTTCTCTAATTCTCCTTCTACCTGACCCTGCAATATCCTTAAACATTTCCTGATTCACCTGACCCTTCTCCCAAAGTTGATACACTCCTTTTTTNCTCTTCATCCTTATCCATAGACTTTCAACCTTGGCGTGTCTAACATTGAATTCAAGACAGTCAAAACACTCCTTAACGTATAACGCTACCCCTCCACCGCTCTTTATTTGTCTATCTTTCTAAAAAGCCTGTAGCCATCCACTGCGGCACTCCAACCACACAAATCATCCCACCACGTTTCAATGATGGTAATTATATCATGGTCTCCCTGGTGCACAATAGCTTCTAACTCCTCCTGTTTATGGCCCATGCTATGGGCATTGGAATACATGCACTTGATCTGAGGTACAGATACTGCCTCCAACACCAGTATGTCCCCCCAAGGCTTATCTTTAGTAGTCCCAGGTTTCTCCCCCTCCCCACTTAGATTCTAGTTTAAAAGGCCTCTCAATGAAGGCCACTAACTCCTGTGAGCAGATCCTTCTCCCACGCTTAGATAATAAAGAGTCATGAATAAAAAAAGTCATGGAACATCCCTATTTAAATATGTGGTTTAAGACACCCATCTTTAAACCAAAACTAGTATTTTCTCCCAAATTAATCACTGAAATATTTAACATTATTGATCCATTGCACACAACAAAAACTATTGTACTGGTCTCATAAATTACCATTTCTTATTCCATACAGTGCTCATGACTTAAAATTAACAAAGCCTTATTAAGAGCAGTGGTTGCTGAGGCTTCTTTTATTACTCTAATTCAGAAAATTCACTAGCTGCTCCCATAATTTCAGTCTCCATCTCACTCTTGCTCTTCCAGAAATCATGACTGATGGCAGTCTCACCGTTAAGTGCCCTTCATGATGATCAGGGAAATGTATGAATAAATACTCCGTGGCTACCAGCTGCATTATGGAGTCACCCAGGAATTCCATCCTCTGGTTGTGGCCTCTGAAAAATGAGACATCGATGCAGAAAAATCAATAAGCACTCTCAGGGAGGAAAAAAAATCAAAGCCAGCATACATACACAAATGAAAATAAAGAGTAATCTGAGTCTCACTCATTTCCAAATGCATTTAAGATAATTTTCCTGTGTTAACCAGCTGAGATGAAAACATAGTTCATTACTGTTATAACACCAACTTTCAGGGATAAAGCAAATAGCTACATACAAACAGAATTATTAGATCAAAGATCTGGGACTAAATGAAGCAGAAGAGCAGTTGACATCAAGTTTGTAGTGGGATAAGGTCTCCACCTGCAGCTTCTTAAAAGAAAGTGAACTACCGAATGCAACAACTTCAACAGAGACAAAAGTCTATCCACTCATAAGAAATAAAAGGATCAGGCTTTAAACTCATGCAAAATCCTGAACTGGGTAAGCACTGGTATGGCTCTACTGTTTGCTATAAACCAGGGCCTGGCAGCTCTACACACCACAGAACAGAAAGGCTGCACTTGGACCAAACAGCATGATTTTACTTCCTTCCGCTGCCCAAATGTACCTCCAAGTATGTTTTGCTGCTATCTCAGGAGTGATGTGCAAATATCAGTGATGCAGGAAGCTCAGAAGAAACACTGGGATGGCTCTAACATCTTCTATAGTCTTTCCAAGGTCCACTGGGAGAGATGGGATACTAAGCCAAGTGGGCTTGAGAACATAGCTACTCTATTGTCTTCTAAAGAACAGATGTAACAGGTCAACATGAGGAAAAACTTTACTGTGAGGGTGACAGAGCACTGAACAGGCTGTCCAGAGAGGCTGTGAAGTCTCCTTCTCTGAAGACTTTCAAAACCTGCTTGGATATGTTGCTCTGTGGCCTGCCATGGGTGATCCTGCTTTGGCAGCGGGGTCGGGTTTGATGACCTCCAGAGGCCCCTTCCAGATCCTGACATTTTATGATCTAGAGCTTGTCTGCAAATAAAACAGTCTGGGATGCAAACAGAAGGACCCACAGAGCTACACAAGGACTCTTGCTGTGTACTCACAGTGTCAGATGGTTAAAGCCCACTGTCCTCAGAGTGAACGCACGTGCTAGAAGCCGAACATGAGTAAAGATGACTCCAATTGCCTCCTCAAACTCTGTGAGCTTCTGAAGAACTGGAGAGGTCTCAATGAGTTGTCTGTCAGTATTGGACTCCTGCAGCTGTAAATTAAATCAAGTGCAAATAATGACAAACTGACACTGTTGCAGAACTTTTCAGAGAAAAGCAAGTCTTCTGTAAACCAAAGCCAAAGAATACAGTGAACAAGTCATTCCATGGACAGCTGAACTGAGAAAACTGCGTTGCCTCTGGCTTTTTGTCTTGGATAATTACCACTCAATGAAGATGTGAGTTCTGATGTGTGCTTTTATAACAGTTGAGGCATTTGTAACGCACTGTCAACATGGTCCTGTCTCTACATGCGGGTAGCATGGGCCACCCATTTTCACAAAGAATGCACAACTGTACAGGTTTGAGTTTTCTAATATTATCACATCATTTGAAACCAAGCAACAAATTCATAAATTATTAAAATAGGGCTGGCAGAATGACAGCATGTCAAGATGACACAAACCCTAAATCTGTTTCTCCCACTTCCCTTCAGCATCAAAAATCAAGAATAAATACTTAGTGTATGAAATTCAAAAGGGCACAATAAGCCAGGAAAATTAAAATTATCACTTCAGGTCAGTATCTTTTCTTATTAGTTTCTTTTCTGATGTCTTTGATGTGGTGACACTATTAAACAGCTTTCTGGAGCCAGGAAGCGGCTTAAGCATTTCCTCCAGCCAGTCTGGGCATCTCTTGTATAGCAATGCCTTAGAGCAGGAATCGGCCAGATAAGGATGCCTAAAGGAAAAGCAAGAATAGCCACATTTTTTTTAAAGTGGCATTAAGAATTATTTTTGGTTATTGCCTGTCCCTTTTCTATTAATTGGTAACATTCCATTTGTCTTTTTCCTTAAACACTACTGAGCTTTCAGCTGACATTTCATAGAACTACATAACCCGGCACCTAAATCCCACACATGGGAGATAATGTTCAGTTTGGAGTTCAGTTGCATGTGGAGCTGAGACTGCTTTTTGCTTCCTCATGCACAGTCCTTTGTATTTACCTACACAGAATTTAATCTGCTTTTTCACTCCATAGTTAGCCACTCCTTCATTCTTGCAAACATCAATGCCTCAGCCTGCTGTAGTCCTTGCTACCCTGAATAATTTGGTATTATCAACAAACGCCCACCTCACTGCTCATCCTCTTCCCTAAGCCATTCATGCAAACAGCCTGTGCTTCAGCAAACATCCCTTGGGAAATCTGCCCCTGATCTCCATCCCTTGTAAGAAGTGGTCATTTTACTACTACTCTCCATTTCTTATGTGTTAGCAATTCCTCTAAATCTTGGATTTTGGTTGGGGTTTTTTTCCCCCTTTTTTTTTTTAATTATTATTCCTTTCTTTCCTTTTCTTTCTAAAACACATTTTTAAAAGCTTTTCATGACTGCCTTTTCAACAGTGTCTTCAGATGTCCAGCAGATAGTATCATCTCTATCATAATTTGGGGTTTTTTTGGCCTCAAAAATCTACTGTTCATTTGTGAGGCAGGATTTGCCCTTATGTGTTGACTCTTTCTAAGGAGACCACATTTATCCAGGTGACGACTATTTTTTTCATTGTTATTTCTACCGACTTGATTGCTGCCAAAGAACAGGGTTACAGAACTTCAGAACTGTACTTCAGAACTGTATATCTTACCCAGAGCTTTTTTTTTTTTCCTTTTTTTTTCAGTTGGCATCTCATTTGTCATATTGTTACAATGACCTCTAATAATTCTTCAAATACCATTTTTCAGCCTAATGCAATTAGAGAGTTAGGATGGCTTCCTTGGACATGGACAAAAATAAATTTTCATCACACAATTTAAGGTAGTAGGAAGAAACGGTAAGTTGCACAGACTGACTGTCTCCAATCACTAAGTAAAGTCAAAGTCTTCTTCAGGCAAGTAGAGATAAAAAGGTTAAAATAAAATAGAGAAAAGAAAGAAATCCAGAGTAAGAAGAGTTTTCTTGGGAGCCTCTGCCACCATGCAGGATAGCTGGTGCTGAATCTTAAAATCTTAACTTCCCATTAAGACTCTGTTCTATTTACCTTTACCAAGAGTTGGTCATAGAAACACTTCACGTGCATTAATTTGTTGCTGAAGATTTTGTCTATGTCCCCAATTGCAAAATCCATCCAAATTTACAAGATACTTCAAATGAAGAACTCAAAGTGACCTTCTGCTGGATGAATGTACTCAAAAAATTTCAATGGAGTCAAATTGACTTCACAAAATATCAGAGATTTGGTTGGACAAGAGAAGCCTCTTAGATGCTTGTATGAACCCAAACACCTTACTAACTGACTGTGTGACAATCTGAATACAGCTAATGCAACACTCCTGCACACTTTGAAAAAGCCACCATATTTGCTGTGAAGACAAGCAGCTATAGAGCAGAGAGGCTCTGTGACTTGCTCTAGGTCTAGGGAACAAGGACTGGGAAATCATTCACCCAGCCTCCAGCTTTGGAAACTAACAACTTGTAAATTTGTATCCTACAATACATGGAGGATAGATTAACTTTCAATACAATTTAATAATTCAGCGTTTACTCGGTATTAAAGCAACTGGAATCACTGAAATCACCTTGCTATCATTGCACAGACACAGACACACAAAAAACCCAAACCCCACAAAAAACCGCACAACAAAAAAATCAGAATCACATTCTTTTTACATTCAACTAATGTGTCTTCCTACTATTAGGGTTTCAGTCTTAATTTCAGATTAACACAATATATACACAGATTGGTTTTGTACCCTTTTCCCTCCAATTTCAAGTAGATGAACAAGAAGCTGTGAAAATGTTAATTCACTAGATTTACCATATAAGCAGAGTTATACATCAAACATGAGGCAAGGAAAGGTGAGTGATTAATCCTCACAGTGGTGGACTCATTATTTATCATTTAATAAAACAAACAAAACAAACAAACAGAAAACACATCCAAAAAATAAAACAAAAATAAAACAAAATGAAACAAAGGACAAACCCCCCAAAACTCAAAAACCCCAAAGCGCAAAATCAAACTGAAAGGTAAATACATGTACTCCTTTGGCTACTTTTTAGCACAATTTCTGAGATGTCATTACAATGGAAAACCATGAAAAGCATTCCTGAAAATCAAACAGAGCTCTGAAATTTATTACAGAAAGGGATACACTTACTTGGAGTGGGTGTAGTGGATAATTAAGCCATACATCCCGCAGGTCCTACAAACATTGAGAGATGCCTTTAATGCTCAAGGGAGTCATTTAACAAATTCCACAGTACTAAATAAAATGTCATTACTTGAAATACTGAACTATTTCAGATGCTGACTCTGCTTATTGCAAATTCAATAGTGCTGGCAAACTAATTTTTAAAATCGTGTATTTGCTGTTCAAACTGCCTGTAGTTTTCCCAATTAGCTTGTGTCAAAGAGGTGGAAAAATCCTTGAACCAAATAAAAAGTGGTTAAAGGAAGGAAAAGATGTGTTTAAGCCTCAGGACTGACTTTATTTGCAAGTACTCTTCAGTAGCAAGTTTGACTTCACCAAAGGCAAGGACTAAAAAAGAAAAAAAAAAAAACAAAACCAAACAAACACCACCTTATTTCTTTAATTTTATATAGGTTTCCTTCACTACAGGTGCTAAGTAGTAAATAAACACTGAGTTACAATAGGCTTCAAAATGCTTTTATTTCTAATAAGCTTTGCCCTTTCAGACTCAGAAACATTCAAGAAGGAAAATATTGTTTAATTCTTGCCCTCACCACTGCCGCATGTATTGTCCCAGAAGTATATACTGGTTACTTTCCTTAGCCATTATATGGGATAAATTCCAACTAACAGCATCTGATATACAGTATGCAAGATTAGATCGGATTTTAATCATGTAACTGGGTAACCACCGGATGAAATCTCTGGCATTTTTTTCAAAGATGTGTTTAAAATTTATAAACATTTATACATTTTAACCACTGACACAGGAATAGTTGCTCTCTATCTGCAGCATTTCCCCAGACCAGGCTGCCTGTATCCGCAGCACCCATCTCTATGTTGTTAGAGAAGCACTTTGAATGGAAATCTGCACATTTCACATGCCACCTGCCCTCCCCTACCTAAGCCAACTAACAAGCAGCACACCTGACAAAATACAATTTTTCTTTTTCCCCTCAACCAGTCCTAAACAGTCTAAGCTTCATTCAGTTTTCAGGAACCGAGTACAACACGTGTACTGTTCATTTGTGATTCTCAAGTGAAACAATGGACAAGAAAGTGTGTCTTCAGTTATTTTTAAAATGGAAACAGAATCATATAAATACATAAATATGATAATCCTGTATAATTCTGTGTAAATACCTTGTCATTGAAGAGTAAACGTCCAAATAATTGTTTTGCTTCTTCTAGGCTCCCTTCTAAATAAACGGCTCCTGTAAGAGGGGGCCAATACATCACAGGTCAATAACACACTAGTACTTTAGAAAATTACTAAGCATGGGAAAGTCAAAGATCTCTGCCACCTTTAACTTCAGTAAGTTTATTTTTTAAAGGCATGCTTTCTGTATTTATACCTAATTTTTTGAGAAATTCAAAGCTTGTTAAACACTAATGTAAATCAATGGTCCTAAAATGCACAGAAAAAAATAATTAAATCAGTGATCAAAAAGAATACATCCAAAGAGCAAAGTTTAAGCAAATTAGGCTCAAAGCAAACTAATTCTAAAAGTATCTTCCAGTAATCAGCTAACTATATCATACAGGTAGATAGTGAAAGCCACAGAAAACTTGTGCTAGCATACTGTATTTTTTGTGTGTACCATCTACACTCTGTTTCTGCACAGGCATTTTATAAATTCAGTATCAACATTTTGTCCTTTGATATTGTTTACAGAAGGGCATCTGCAAACCTCAAACCAGTCCTCGTAGGCACATCTGTGTAAAAGCAAAGGGAATACACAGCTACATGAAGAACACAGGGAAAGGTTTGTCTTGCTGTGTCTTTCCACACCTCTCTCCTTTTAACTCCTCACCAGGTCAGCTACTTACTTTGGACTCCTTGTAGAACAGTTCCAGGGTTTGTAAGATTGTCTCACAAGAGACACATTATGAGAGGACAACATTTCAAAAAGCTCCAGACTTTTACAAAGGTTCTCAAGTAGAGGCTCCAGGCCCCACATATACTTTCATGGTCCCTTAACAAGCTCCCAGATTTTAGCTATGGCCACGACAAAATCTTACTGCTCAATTCTCTTTGTGAACAACTTTGTATAGGAGGTTAAACAGCAAGCCTGCTCTCTTAGCAAATGTCAATGCTTGCCAAATAGTCCTCATGATTACATCCTAGACAAGCTGAAGTATATGAACAAAGCCACAGATAAATATCTAGTGTTCCTTTTCTGACTGTTTTTTTATTTTTAAATTAAAGATCGAAGCACTCATGGAAAGCAAAACAGAGTTAAAATAGAAAATGGTTATTGCTTGATAAAATTAAATGCAATTTGGCCCAAGGCAGAATGCATGGAGCAGCTGACATCTAAGACAACTGTGGTCTATGTTTCAAAGCAGGACAAAATGCTGTAGGAGCTCGTGTAGTATGTAAAGATCAAGGCTAAACCATTCCCATGCATAATATAATGCACAGTACATTTGGATGAATATGATGCCAAATCAGAGAGATTTAGCTTCCTTTATATATTCAAAACAACTAAAGTTTTTAAAAAATATTAATTTAAAATGGAGCTCGTTGTGGATATAATAGATCAGATTACTGCCTTACTGCTTGCTTATTTGGTAATGTAGTCAGGCAGTCCTTATTTCTTCTCCAACATAAATTTATCTACTAGTGCAGCCAGGCACTAATCAGTGTCTTAGTGCCCAACAGCAAATTTAACACAACTCTCCTTCATCCTCAGCTAGAGGATTTCAGTGGCTTTATTACACGAGCCATGGCATACTGCCATGATTTTCATTTGTAAGGAAAATGCAAAGACCAAAAAATATTTACTTGGCAAATGTCACAATTAATTCACAGGAAAAGCTTAGGACACAGGGGGAACAAGCTGGTAGCTTGACTGAGAGTGCCTGGTGCATTCAGAAAGCAAGCTGCAGAGTTTAAAATTCAGGCTGAAGAGCAACTCTAAATCATGCAGGTCTGCACAAGTACTACTGGAAGCAGTGAAGCTGCATTTTGCTTGCCAGGCCATGGTGACTAACCACATCCCCCAGGTGGCTGCAGGTGGCAGGCCAAAGTGGTGCCAGAGAGGTGGAGTTCTGTGGTGATGGACAGAAGAGCTGCACCACAACGGTATGAAATGGGTGCATCTTCAGCACATGGAAGGCAGGGTACTGTAGGTGAAATTTTTATTGTAATACTCCACACTCATCATGCTATACATTCAGCGTATGTGCGGGAGATGGCAAGAGATGAAGATTTAGGAAGCTTTACCTATCCTTACTAACTCTACTAAACAGAGACCCAGGTCTCCTCTATCACAGTCAACATGGCATGTAGACATACTAAAACACAACAGTCTGCACACGTAAGTACACATCCTTTACCTATTAGGGCTTCAAAGCAGTTGGCCATGGCATGGCGGAGATCTGATTCCCTGCAAAGGTCTGGACCATGAGCATAAAGCATAAATCGATCCAGTTCCAGCTTCTGCAGAATATGTAAAGAGAGTTAAAAACATGGCTTTAGAAGTACAAGAGTGCCAGTTCTAGTAACTAAAGTTCAATTACACTATTATTATGCATCAACTGGGTTTGAGGGAATGTTAATGCTTTTCTCTATACTTTCCATTTAGACATTGGCTAAAATTAGAAGACTTCGTATTCCTTTGTCAGACAAGCAACTATAGTGTGACAGCATGGGAAATTTAGGAATTAGCAAACCAAACTGTCAAGCGAAGACAGATCAAAACATGTTACTCGTGAGATTTAGGAATAAGCTCAAGAGGAGGGTTGAGGCTGTGAAAAAAAAACAGCCTGTTACTGTCTGGATGGTGCCATGTGTCATTTTTTACTGGTAGTCTGCCCTCGCGTGATTTGCCTTCAGAAATGCCAAGGGGACATTCAAAGTCAGAGGAGTTAACACGGAGTAAAAAGGTTTTGCCTACAAGAAGAAGTAGAACAGTGAGGAACAGGGACTGCGTTAGACACAATCTGGCTTTTTCCTCTAAGATTGTCAACAAGTGGCAGTAATAAATAAGCCTCTGGGCACTGCGAGCAGAAAAGATGGATATTTTAATCCGCAGTACCACCTACCTTGCTTTCTCCTTTCAAAAATGCATCATTAACATTCAGCTGTTGCCCAAACCATGGTTCTGCTTGCCAGTCAATCTCAGGTAGTGAGGCAGATATTTTATATAAAATATGATAATTTTGCTGTAGAAATTCAGGCAAGAGCTACTAGATTCTCTTTACAATATTAATCTTTTTGACACCAAACCATTACTTAGATTTTTAACGGAGAGATTTGTGCTTCTTGCAAAGTTTGTATGTGAACGGGTTCTTCCCAACTGTAAGTTTCTACTGACCAATTTCTTGTTAACTTTCAACTTCATCCTTCTTGATTACATGTAAGAGCTGAAAGTGGAGACTAACTTGTTTGTGGTGTGCAGTTTAGAAACCTTTCAATGAGAAAAAGGGAGTCTTCCATTTTTAGTGAGCAAGAGCTCATTTACTGTTCCAGAATACAGGGAATTACCACTATCCATGTTCTGTCACACTTTATAAAGTGCAGGGAACACTCCTTAAGAGTGGATATAGAAGTGGAACATTAATTGCTTGCTATTGAATTTAAGCTTTTTACAGATTATTGTCATTTGTTCCCATTAACAGCTGTTTTTTTTGGGTGTGTGTCTCATGCAAAATGACACTGCAGGAGCTAATTAAAGGGGATGAAACCAGGAACATCATATACACAATATTGAGAAATCAAGAGTGTACAGATTTCTAATATTTACACTTGTATCTACTAGAAATAAATACCATTTAAAAATGTTGCCATAAAAGATGTCAAAAAAAAAAAAGATGTCCCTGTACAATTATGAAGGCTGTGAACAGACTTTAAGGATATATGAGCTTTCCTAATGCAGGTTTTAAAATGGTAACTTGAATCCAAATGTCAGGCAGTTCAATACCATATTTGTAAACAAAACCCTGATTTGAAACTTTTCTACGAATTCATGCTGAATAATCACAGAAAGCTTTGGAGGAAAATGCTTGTGTTCACTCACTACCCCATGGTTCTCCTGAGAACTGAGCAAAAACTCGCGTCAGAAATCATGCCAGTTTTGCCAAAATCTCAAGATTGGATATGCTTGTTGAAATTACTGCATGAATATGAACAAAGAAGATTAAAAGAGCACTTGAAAAACTATCAGCAGTGCACAGTGGCCATGTGTGTGCAAAGATTAATCATTTATATCAGTAAGTCATAGACCGTTTTTTGAAAAACATGCTACCAAAATCATGTATGAACAAGAGAATATTAAATTATCTACAATTAGAGACTTAACTTTCTATATCAGATTCGCATCTTCCAGTATCATGCAGAAACATAACAAGCTCTGTCCTTCACAGAATTAAATGAAGTAAAATTCAGAGGCATCTTTTTTTTTTCCCCATGAGAAAATGTTACTTTTCCAAAAAATTATTTCCAATGTATCTCTCCTTTCACAGTTCACAGTGGATCTGAAAATGACCATGTATGCTGGGGAGCAGACAAAATGAATTTTTCCCTACTTTCTCTACATCTGCTGCCATGTTCTCCCTAGGTATTCTATCAGGAAATCCTTTTATAAACAGCCATCTTGTTTCTTTTCTGCACTAAACTACTACTCTCAGCTTCATTACCTGCACAATTTAAAGGTAAATACAGACACCGTCAACATAAGACTCTAAAAACCTACCCTTCTGCCTGCAAAAATTACTGCTCCTCAAAATATGCTTGGGACACTAAATCCCTAAGTCATCTTTAAAATGTACTTTCAAACTGAGGAGTTCCCATATCCCAAATCTTGTACACAAAGCACAGTAAAGACACTGATGTTCAAAGCAAGCAGATCCTTCAAGAAGCAACCCATGCACTAAGAGTATCCTACCTACGGGTGTCAAATACAGAGACATATACAGCTGTACCTTAGCCAACATGGCCAGGTGTTGGTTCTGTACGATGGCCGTGCGGTACGTAGCCAGTCCTCCTTCCTCCAGAGTGGGAAACAAGTAGTACAAGTGGACACTGGCAAAACAAAAACCAGGTGCTGTCAGCATTTGGTTACAGCTGAACCACACGTGCCCCTAGGGAACCATGCCTTTCCCTCAGATCCTAGCTGGTAACACAGGTCCCTTCTCAAAATGGCAATGCAGCTTGAAGTAAGGTGGTGAAATGAACATTAAAACAGTGCTCAGTAACATTTGACTATATAGCATTGGCAGCAGCAGCAAAACACTGTCTCTGTACTGGGCAGCACATAAGCCCTTGCAACAACATGCAGTTCCCTCATCTGATGGTTTCTATCAGCAGCAGTGGGTTCAGCAAGGTTGACATCTAGAGGATACTGAAGAAAAAAGCACAAGGGAACCATCAGCCTTAAGAAACTGTGCGGCAGATACACAGTGCTTTAGGCTGATACCACTGATTCAGGCTGGACCACCACTCAGGAAATTTGTTTTACAAGTTTCTTGCAGTACTTTAACAGATAAATGCAGTAACCTGTACTTATCAAATGTGTGAAGTCATTAATATCACTGAAAAAAAAAGTTTAAAAATCATAGGCTTTCAACTGCCTGTTGAAAAATAGCATTTGTCATCATGCAGGTTAAGACACTTCATAAAACAGAAACAAAATATAAAAGTAATTCACTGATATGAGTAGTGGGTAAATGATTCTGAATACCTTCAAATACAACTATCTAACCCATGTCAGAAACAGGCTGACACAAAGGTTATCAACATCCCACAAACAAGAGAGTGGATGGCACCAATTATTAAATATTTTCTTAATCCACTACACAGGGAGAAAAGTGAAGATGGATGAAAGGACAAAAACTGCTACAAAATTTAGAGGTAATCTAACCATGCATCACAAAATTCACAAAAGGAGAGACCAGGAGTGAAGAGAGCTTGGAAAAAAAAAAATAAAAATCAGACTTAAATAGGTGCTCATATGCTCTATTAAACAGAAATGTAGCTTGGGTTTTTTTTCCTTAATCGAGACAAAAGTTAGCTTAGAAACTGAACTGATGGTTGATGAACAATGACAATGAAAAATGCAAGACATTTTAATCAGCAAGTCTTTCATCTTATCAGCCTATAGTGTTGTATGAGAGAAAAGGTCAAGGGTTTTAAGGGCAGTGGAGACCTTTTTAGACTAATAGCTTTTAATGCTGAGTAGCTAATGGCTAGTAGAGGCTAGCAGAGAATGGACATATAAGGGCAGTTTTGTTATTCATACAACAAACTTGCTTAAAGAGAAGTTTTACAGTAAACAACACTAACCCCCTATTATAAACAGTAGCACAAAGCAGCTGAAAATGGATTATAATCTTTTTTTTGTGCACACTGCCTGCCTTTGGAGATGCCAGTGGAGGTAACTGATAATATCCCTGTATTGTTCACTGATTTCAGAATACTCAGGCCAAAACTGGAGAAATTTTTGATGAAACATGTATTTTTTTGTTATTGCTTCTAAATAAATTACATTTGTGCTCAACTATTTCATTTACCTACAGACATTTATGGAAGCTACAAGCCCTAATAACTGGAAATAAAAGAACACCACCACACCCAATATTACCAATAAAATGCTTTTCACTTGCAAAAACAAAATGGCACGCTAAGAAAAATAGTTTTCCTTTTAAAAACCCAAAAGGTACAAACTTCATGTTGTCTGTAGCTGAATAATCTCTAAACCTAACCAACTTAAAATTGCACTCCATGAAACAGAAACTGTAGCTTTTAATTTTCTAATCTTTCTTGTTGTGTATAGCACTGAAGGAATTTTCAAGAGAGCTGTGTGCAGATGTGCAGCTCTAAATACCAGTCAGGACTGCAAACACACACAGTCACAAAGTAGACACAGTAAAGGTTAACAAGCCTAACAGTATGACAATAATACACGAAGATGAGGACTGTTGAAGAATTCCCCGTTTACCTTGTTAGGAACTCCACCACAGCATCTCCCAGAAATTCTAAACGCTCGTTGTGGTTAATCCTGAAAAAGGCATTTTAAGGTTTACCATCAGCTAAGTAGCACGTGCAGGTTATTTACACAATACAATTAAAAGAGAAAAAAAAAGTCAGGGTTAGTTGCTAATCAACTGTGATAGCCATTCTTGCAGCCTTCCCCATGCTCTGCCTTAACAATCCTTCCCAAAACAGAATAACAACTACGTGAATCTTGAAATTCAGGACTGACACCACCTTCCTTGAAATTTTAATATGGTACATTCTGAGCTATTGTCAGAGCTTTACAAGCAGAGAAAGGAAACAGTACTGCTGATTGGGTTTCTTTGTCCATCACAGGATGACTGAAACAAACAGTCTTAGTCTTGTGCACACAACTAGGGATGCTTACATAATTAATATCAACACTTGCAGGGTGTGATGACTCTGCAACAGACTCATTGTTGTGGCAGCACTACAAGAGAGTAAGTACTTTCATTTTTATCCAAGCATGTCCTATTTTTTGTAACTTCCTTTGAGCTCAGAAGAAAAAACGGCTGTACAAGAAGATGCAAAGATGCCATTAAGATAGCAGAATCTTGTATTTCCTGTGTTGTCCTCCTCTTCTATCACTGCTCCTGATTTTCATTTGTTTTGCATAAAGTTTAATTTCCTCCAGTATCTCTGCCTGCTTATATAACAAAGGACTAACAGCACACAACAGATGAAAAAAAAACCCTTGAGTTTGTCTTCGAATATATACAAATTTCTGGAAAACACATCAAAGTGTGTAAGTAGCACAATTTTGACTTCACATGACTGTAATACAATCAAGGCCACTGCCAAAGGATTTTTTTTTTTTTTT
>VWZY01004687.1:39701-56003 GCA_013399075.1 Chloroceryle aenea
CTCTGGAAGATACTTCTCAAGTGTTTTGACATCTTTTATTGCAATTTGCCCTCCCACAATTACACAGTTAGTGTAATGCCTGAAATAGCAGACCTTTTTTCCAGGCTGAAAAATTCAAGTACCACTGTTGTGTAAAATAATAAAGAGTGAGCAAAACTACAACTCCTCTGTAGCAACACGGTGGAAAACACAGATCTCTCAGAAGTGGGGCTTTGTATGTTATTTTGTGAGAATTAAGGCTTACCTCCCATTACCTTAATAAGGCTGAAATAAGCTCGAGGCTGACTCTTAAGGAAAAGGGCATGGTCTAGCTGAAACAGCATCTGGGCTACACTGCAACAGCAATTTATTCAGAATTCAACTTCTCCCATTTCCGAGCTTCTCCCAAAATGATGACTCATGAAAGGCCCAGTTATAGCCCTAGCTAACCAGAATACACTCTGCCCTCCAGCTCACTCATTCAGGAGACTTCACATCCAGCTGTTTCTTGCATTAGGCCTGTGGGATTTGTTTAGTCACTTTGGCTAAACATGGTGCCTGTGGCTCTAAACCACATGTTAAACATTATTTATTTGCCCAGAATTCTTAGTAGTCCTTTAAATATTACCACATTACAGCATCAATGGGTTTTGCATGTTTATTTAAATTGGACCAGTAAATTAGCAAAGCCTACATTCAGTATCACACTCATGTTAACAAGGTGCCATGACAGGTACTACTGTGAGGAAATGTGATGGAGAATCCAATTTATAGCAATGATGTACAACTAATCTTATTTTTATTCTGCAGAGAGCAAAAAGATAGCCTTTTAGTCCTCCTCATTTCAAAGACAAACAGAATTTACAGAATTATCTGTTAAAACCTTTCTCAGGAGTTTTCTGCAGGCATGAGCAAACATTTACTATGTCACTGCTAATGGAGGTTCAGCACATCTTCCTAATATAAAAGTCAATTCAAAATAACTTTTCATTTCGGCTATTTGCTTAAGATGTTGCTGACAGTAAGTTGCTTGTTTCTATTGAACATTTCCCTCTGCAACAGCTTCCCTAGTTGCAAACAATTATTTTCATTACCTGGAAGGAGCTGGGTCATCCTGTCCCAAGCGTGACATAATATTTATCAGAGTGTTTATCCCTAGAAATATAAACAATGCACTATTAAATAATAAACACTAATTCAGTTGGAATAGGCATAGAAAATGATTACTCAAAATGTTACTTTGTAATTGCTGTACACAAGATCATCCTGTTATTTACAGGGTTTACTTATAACAAGTATCATCTTTACAGATGCTCTCTGCCTAAGTGACCACAGTCCCATTACAAAACTACTGGCCTTTTGCATTCAGAGAGCCAAGTAAAAATACTGTGAAAAAAAAATAAATTTCCAAACATCAAATGAATAATTTACTTCATTATAGCTTCTAAGGGGTAAGGAATATTCTGCAGCAGACAGTCCATATATTTTCACATTAATAAGAAGTTTTTACAAAATATCCTTCAGTTTGCTCACCATGTTGAGTAGCTAATTAAAAAAAAAAAACAATACTTGCCAAAATTCAAAGAAAATATAACCTCCCATTTATTATTGTTTCTTCTCAGCTTTTTACTTGTTGATTAATTTGCAAAATCCAGTCTTTCTAAAAGATCTCACTGGTGTCTGTGTATAACCATTGAAACCCTCCACTGACGGGATCTCTCAGAACCATCGCCAATGAAATAATGGACATAAAGTTTCCTTATTGATTAAGTGTGAGAGAAAAATGGTAGTGGTATATAACAGCTTACCTTTTTTTCTCATATGCATATGGTGAACTTTTCTATCTCCATACTTTGGCTGTCGAATGCCACAGTTGGACAAGGAATTTCTGGCGTGATCTGGATTCATTCCGAAGTTTAAGTGATGGCTTGGGTGAGTCATTGCAAGCTATATTGTAGCATGTACAGAAAAAAAAAAAAGAAGAGTCTTTGATGTATTTTTGCAAATGTAAGGAAAAAAAAAATTGTAGACTGGTAGCTAAACATTGTGATTTTTTTTTTTTTTTTAGTTTGAAAAAAGACTACAAAGCGATGTCGTCCATTAGTAGCCTCGTTCCAGCAATTTAAAGGTAGGATGCACTATTTCAGGTGTCAGGAAGAAGCAACGTATATACCCAATCATCAGTTTAATTAATTAACTTTCAACAGTGTTTTTTTCTTTACCAAAAAATTAAGTTTAGGAGAGAAAAAAGCAAGAACTGACAATTTGCCCTACAAGTTTTGCTTACCAGCTTTGCTGACCTAATTTCAATACATTTGCTTATTTAAACATATATTCACTCTAACTCTGTAGCACAAATATTCGTATTAAAAATAACAAAAACCAAAAGCTTCTCAACCCTTCACATATTTATTTGACTTAAGTTATTTAAAGATCTAAAAAACGTTTCTACTTAAAAAAAAAAAACAAAACACCAAAACCCAAGCAAAGACTAAACAACATCTGATCTCTGGCATGGTTATTCAGAGAACTCTCTCTCACGGCTATACAGGGCCACTCGTCAATGGGAAGTGAACAGCAATTGCAGGGTTGGTCTTCTGATTTACATTGGTACCATCTAGTTTTATCAAAAGCTTACTCTGCTGCTGACACCACTATAAAAATGGCAGCAGTAAATGGAACCATAGGTAGCTTTTATGACTCTGTCCTACAAACTCACGCATCTTCTTCTTCTTTACACATACACACCCAAAAATATTATGCATGTCTAACAGTATGTGTACACACACTTTGTATACAAAACAAGACATACACTGACAAATTTAAGTTGCAGAAAGCTACTTCTCAAATGCTTGCAGGACTGGTGCTGCAGGTTGTAAGCAAAGGCATTCCAGCAGTTTATTCAAACATTGTCTGTGGTTTTCCAAACACAAGACTTAGAGAAAAAAAACCCTACAAGATCCTTAGCCTTTAATGCAACTATCAGTAGGACAAGCCCTGGAAACCACATTCTAAAAAAGAGAGAGGCTATGAGAAAAGATTTTGCCATAAGCCTCTCCTTAAAGTTGTTTGCTAGTGGCGTCTCCATAAACATACAGAAACTGCATGTTTTGAACTTAGAGAAAAGTCACCTTTCTCACCCCCAGCCAGTGGAAAGAGCCAATACTTATTCTGGGGTAAATCATGAACAGAAGTCTCCATCGCCCTACAGGAACTTCAGAAAAAATGCAAGAGGAAAGGCACCACCACACCAAGAGTCAAGCCTTCTGAAGCTGATTAATTCCAAATATGCACTTACATAAAAGACTATTTATATAACATGGATGCATTGAAAACAAATAATAAATTCTCCTCTCCAGTTATTGTCCTTGTTTAGAAATGCAAAAATGTCACTGTGTAGTTACAGAAATCAAGAGCTGAACAGAAGTTTGCCCATTCCTTTTCACTAGCTAAAAATGCAAAACAGGAAGGCAACTTATTACTTTTTGGAACAAGACACTATAAAAAGAAGCAGCCAGGTATGGACGGACGCTCGGCTGCAGTGTAACATCATATTCTTCACAAATATCTAAAAAAATAACTTCAACAGAAATAATGAGTAATGTACCTGATGGTCTTTTCAGTAGGCATTTATTTGTCTTTCTACACACTACAGGCAAACCCAGACCTACCACTGGAAAAAAGGTTGGTGTATGTCCACATGTACAACACCTGTCTTTATTGAGAAGTCTCCTGCAATAGCTGAAGCTTTGGAAAGATCTGCAGTGCAAGAAACCACTGTGGCATTTCAATGCATTTCTCACGTTTGTACAGCAGGCAGAATGATGGACAAGCTCAATAATAGCAGGGAGACAAAACAGCAAGTACTTTATTTTTTTCATATCTTACCTGCAGCAAGCACCTATCTCGAAAAGTGTAGCCTATCAGTTTGTCCAAATGCATCAGACACTGGTGGTAGCGGACATGGTGGGTGAGGACAGGAAGCATCATTGCATGCTATAAAACAATTGCAATAAGGAGAAGCATCCACATTCAGTGTACAGTGTACTCAATTGACTAAGCTGTAACTGCAAACACATTCCACTTGAGTAAAGGAAAAAAGCATGGTTCACTTAAATCAAATTTGTCCATCTGCATAATCACAGTGGGGACAGCCCCATCCAGATTAAATAAAAACATATTACCAGTCTTCCACTTAAGTATTTTGAATCAAGTAAAAAATGTCTGGTCACCAGTAACATCACATTTCAGTAAGCTGTGACTGTCTATGGTGCTGTATGTTTGCACCTTCTCATTTCTCACCCTGCAGTTTAGGCTAGTACCAAAGATGAAGAAAGACCATTTCCCATGTTCCTCAAAACCTTACAGAAGGGACACTTTCATAGAATGGTTTGGGTTGGAAGGAACCTTAAAGATCATCCTGTTCCAACCCCCCCACCATGGGCAGGGACAGCTTCCACTACATAAAGTTACTGAAAGGCTTGGATAACCTGGCCTTGAACACTTCCAGGTAGGGAGGATCCACAACTTCTCTGTGCAACCTGTTCTAGTGTCTCATCAGCCCCACAGTAAAGAATTTATTCCTAATATACAAATAAAATCTACCCTATTTTAGTTTAAAACCATAGCCCCTCATCTTATCACTACGTTTCCTGATAAAAAGTCCCTCCCTATTTTTCCTGTAGGCCACCTTTAGGTATTATAAGGCTGCTATAAGGTCTCTGAAGACTTCTCCAGGGTAAACAACCCTAACTCTCTCAACCTTTCTTCATAGGAGAGGTGTTCCAGCCCTTTGATCATCTTCATGGCCCTCCTCTGGACCCACTCCAACCAGTCCATGTCTTTCTTATGCTGGCAGCCCCAGAGCTGAACACAGTAGTCCAGGTGGGGTCTCATAAGAGCAGAGTAGATGGGAGAATCACCTCCCTCAAACTGCTGGACTCACTTCTTTCAATGCAGCCCAGGATTCTACTGTCTTTCTGGTCTGCAAGCACATATTGCTGGCTCATATTCAGTTTTTCATCCACCAACACCCCCAAGTCCTTCTCTGCAGGGCTGTACCATCCAGCTTGTATTTGCCCTTGAGATTGCACTTGGCCGTGTTGAACTTCATGAGGTTAGCATGGGCCCACCTCTCAAGCCTGTCAAGGTCCCTCTGGATGGCATCTCTTTCCTTCAGCATGCCGACGACACCACACAGCTTGGTGTTGTTGGCAAACCTGCTGAGGGTGCCCTCAATCCCACTGTCCATGTCACCAGCAAAGATGTTAAAAAGCACACCACTTGAAACTTTGAACACTTTAACCAGCTTTCATCAAGTAACAGTAACTACTTGGTTTTCAAGTACAGTTATTAGTGCCTTGCTTTATTTCCTTCTGAGGAAGAAAAAAAGGTGTTTTGAAATGCTGTAGTCTTCCATTTCCCAGCTTGATGTGCTAAAAATATCAGAAAGCTTGGTGTTTGCTTGTATAGGAAACAGTTAATGTTTTCCTGTTGGGGAACATTTCGATAAAAATTTAACCAACTCTATATTGCAACAACTAAAGTCACTGTCTTTCAGTGTTTTAAGTCAGGAATTCTACACTAATACTGACTTTGGATGTATTGAAATACACAAGCTGTACAGTTTATGAATACAGTAGTACAGCAAGTATATTATCAACATTAAAAATCTTGCATAGGCGTGAAAAGTAAGAGCTACAGGAGAAATGTCAGTATCAAAAGAATTTTATGCATGTGACCATTTTTATGACACTAATGTGAAATTTCAGTTCTTCTAATCATTCCGATTAATGACATGACATGAATATATTCAAAAGAATGATGTGGTTTCAGGGAATCAAAATCTGATGGCTATCTATTAATTTCAGGAAGAGGAATACATATGATTATAGAAGATGAGTGTACAGTGTGGAGAGATGTAGGAAAACAAGCATACAAAGCAGATGATGTATAATTTATGGAATGAATGATGTTATGGATTTCTGCATGTCATCTAAGAAAGAACAGCAGAAAAAAATGAATGTTAAAAGATGGAGAAGTTAAGAATAAGCAATGGCGATACTTTCTCGTTAAGGAAAAGACCATGAAACTCTTGAGGACAGAGCACATAGCTGGAAGGTAATCATAGAATTAAGTTGGAAAAGACCTTTAAGATCAGCGAGTGCAAACATTAACCCAGCACTGCCAGGACTACTGCTAAACCACAGCCCTAAGCACCTCATCGATATATCTTTTAAATACCTCCAGGAATGGTGACTCCACCACTTCCCTGGGCAGCCTGTTCCAGTGCTTGACAACCTTTTGGGGACTGAATTTTTCCTAATGTCCAATCTAAACCTCCTCTAGTGGAACTTGAGGCTGTTTCTTCTTGTCCTACCAATTGTTACTTGGGAGACGACACCAACCCCCACCTCTCTATAATCTTCTTTCAGGTAGTTGTAGGGAGGAAGAAGGTCTCCCCTCAGCCTCCTTCTTTCCTGGCTAAATAATCCCAGTTCCCTCAGCTGCTCCTCATGCTCCTCACATAACTTGTGTTCTAGATACTTCACCAGTTTCACGTCTACTCTCTGGACACGCTCCAGCACATCTGTGTCCTTCTTACAGCAAGAGATCCAAAACTCAACACAGAATTTGTGATACAGCCTCACCAATGCTGATTACAGTGGGACAATAACTTCCCTAGTCCTGTTGGCCACACTATTTCTGATACAGGCAGGAGGCTGTTGGCACACTGGCACCTGGGCACACTGCTGGCTCATGTTTGGCCAGCTGGCCAGCTGGTCAGCCAACACCTCCAGGTCCTTTTCCATCAGATGGAATTAGTTAACACCAAGATAAAGACAATGTATCTCTGAATGGCAGAAAAATGCAAAACTACTCCAAGTGAACCAAGTGCAAGTGAAATTTATTTCCTTACCATGTCATTCATTTAAGAGTTTTCTTAGGGTAATTTACAAGCTAGGGGAACACCCCTCTCACCTCCATATAAACTATACAGGTGTGCTTTCTGAACCTTCCTTCATGGAAGGAGTTAATTAAAAAAAACTAAACCAAAACAAAACAAGAACCCAAAACAACAACACAAAACCCCAACAAAATGTTTTTCATGGGACATTTCTGCTTGCCTTCCTGTGTGCTCCACTGCACTAGGCAGAAAGAGTCCCTCAAGAAAGTTTTAATATTATTTATATCAATACATGTGGTCTGGAGTTTGAGAACTGAAGTATAAAGTTTTAGATTTTTATCAGCTGTGGTGCGGTGAACAGAGAATTGACATCTCCCTGGAAGCTGAAAGCCTTTACATTGATTGACTTTTGCAGCTATATTGATATAGTGTTGCGTCCATGCAACTACATACTTGATTGATTCTATTAATGTGCATCAGACTGGACTATAGCTATTTGATGTTTCTGATGTTTTATGTATTTATCTCCTTATAAGAAAATGTGTATTTGAAAAATTTCATTAGGCTAAAGACTAACTAGTGATTAAAACCCAAAAGATTCTTGAAGCCATATGACCACAGAAGTTATCCCATAACCTTTGTTCCTGCATCTGGTTACAAACATACAAGTAACTTCATTGTTGTGTGATTCTTTGTGGTTCTTTTTTTGTTTGGTGGGTTTGGTTTTTTTATATATATGATTTTAACTGTTCTGCATATTCTTTTCTTGCTGCAGCTGGCATGGCAAGGCAGGGACTCTCTCAGTGCCCCCAGCTAGTACCACCATCCCCCAGGCCAGCCAGCACTGCTGACCTGAAGTTATTCAAGAAGAACCATGGGAGCTGGAATCTTCTGAGATGCATAATTTTTCACTCCGAACACTTAACACAGCTGTTGAGGGCCAGCAGGAACAATACAGGCAACACACGTGTGTGTGCGTGGCAGGGGGAGATGGGTGCTATCTTCTCAGCACAGCCCCATCGTACCAGCTTCACAGTAAGTGCCGCCAAGCTTAATGGGCAAGTAGTGCACTTCACCTACTGGACAAGTCCACGTGAGCCTGGCAGAACATACCCAGTTTACATTTTTTGAACAGTCCACTCATCCTCTTTCTTCACCCTCTAACCGGTTCATTTCTGAGACTGCAAGCACCGGTACCACTACCACTACAGGGACCTCTAAGCAACTAGAAAGCTAGCAGAATGACTTAAAAGAGTTTCAATTTTCTAAACTGCAATGCTTTTAAAAACATTAATTTTAAATCACTGCACTTTAGCTCTGCCCATAGAGTTGATTTATGCGCATTTAGTTTTAGTCTTCTTTAATCTGGGAAAAAGCATGTAGCAACAGCAGCAATCTTTCATTTTACAGACATACAGTTTGCGTACTCCTGGCCTATCAAAGAAATCAAATCAAAGGACCTTCATACCAGAAATGACTCATTTATACGTTACGGCTGCAGATGGGCACAAAAACATGAAATAGCTTTACTCTCATTGTTCTTTGGTGTTTTGCTGTCCTTCAAGAACAAATCAGGAAAATCCAAGAAGACAGCAAGAGATGTATCACAGAAGGTAATATGAATAAGACAGAACTCTTTCACAGCTCCTAAACTTCACCCCCCCTCAAAGCTCTAAACTTTTTGTGTGCGGAGGGGGTGGACAAGACACAAGAACAGTTCCCTAAATCAACAGATCATATTGAAGCAAAGGTATTAATTTCCATTGGGTTCTTCTGCCTAGAATCACAGAAAATCCTTGCAAAAGGTAAACAGCAGCTATCAAGAAGGAAAATATATTAGACATGTCTTCGATTTAGTCACCTGGCAGACATCAGAGCGTATCCCTGTTTTCCAGAATCCCTGGCTACTTAACTCGACGGTCACTTCACGTCTCATTGTGTTCTTCTGACGTATTTTCTGCAGTGCTTCCTAGACAGGGAGAGAACAGAGCTCCTGTGAAGAACTTTCTGCAACAAAGCAGAATCAATGCACACATGAGTGCCTTCACAATACCCATTTAAGGTTCACTTTTGGTGAGCAGTTTTTAAGACTAGTCCAAATCTTGTAACTTCCAGCCACAGATTCTGGTACATGTGCTGGAGTACAACACAGACAGAGGATTTTGGTAGACCAATAAGAGGACAGAGTTGACTACATTTTTTTTTATTGTAAATGACAGAACAAATCACTCCAATTCATAAATCCAAGATGATACATAAGCAAGTTAAGGTCATTATAACGAACACACCTTCTCTGCTCCTGTGTGCAAAAAAACCTCTTCATTCAAGTCCCTCACCATCAGTACTCCTAGTTTGAAGCATTCAGGAGTAAAACAGACTAAGTGAAAGAAAAGCTCTCTTTTGTGATCTCAGCTACTTAAAATAGTTTCTGTTAAACATTGTTGGTACTCCAAGTATAGGAAAGGGGTCTGCATTCACTAGTCCTGGAGTCTATTATGATGAAATCTAAATTGAAATATTATTTCAATTAGAAATAATAATAAAAAATAATCTGGTTTGTGTTCATCACTGGCTGGTGTTGTGTAAACAGATTATTAGGCTCTAGAAACAATTAAAGAGGCAGAATCATTGAAAAACTCTGACAGAACCATTAAAATATTTTCTATAAAAATGGAATGAAAGAAAACCAGATAAAATAAATCATCCCTGGATCAGGATGTCCAGTTTCCAGTACTACAAAGCCCCTGGGGTATGCAAGCTCCCCCCACAGCATGGTAAAGATTCTCGGTGCTCTTCCTTCTTCAGAATACAAAAGAGCTGCAACCCATCCTCCTTCCTCTTCTGCTTTTCACTACAGGGCCCTTTCTCAAAGCTGTCTCTTCCCAGCTTCCAGACTGAAGCCTGTGAGCATCACCACACAGGAACAGGCTCTGTCTTCTGTTCTGCAGAGACTCACAGAGTGGTTTCCAGAGGTGCATCTATACAGACACAGATTCATCAAACCTCAGACACCTCAATACTGAGGTATCTAGGGTACGAGGCTAGTTAGCCTTGGCTCCTTTTATATTCAATGAAGGAGGATAAAAGGCTTCAGAAAATGCATTTCTCTCTCCATTGACTTCAAAGTGAGCCTTCAGGTCCTAATTTATGCACCTTCTGGAAACGCTTGAAGTTAGGTTTGAGGAATAAATCCCTCAGGCATGACCTTGTCACAAATAATATCATCATACAATCTCACAGCAGTTAGTGAATGACTGATGAGAGAGGGAACAGAGATGCTTACAGCACTTCTCTACTTGCACATTGTCTGAAGTTTGCATTTTGTGGCCGCGTCACTGGGCGTTTTCTAAGACAGATGCTACAGGGTTTGCTAAACCTAACTGTACTTTCAGGCAGACTGGCTCAGGAGCACTCCAGTTTACTCGTAATATCTGATTCAGAATCTGTAAAAGCCCATGTACCAGTCAGGTGCAGCCCTACAGCTCCTTCTAAGTTACTGACACTTCCACTGGCAAAATGCATAGGTTATCCTCACATAAAGCTGCTGCTTCAGCCCCCCTTTGCCTCTCTGATGGCAAACTACCCGATAAACTCATTATCCTAGATAACACAGTCTAGAAACAAAAGTCAGCACACCACACAGTAAGTGATAAATACCAAAGGAGCATTTTATCTTTTGAAGCCAAGCATAATCACCCCCCTTACACACAATCCACTACAGTATTACAAATAAATAATCAATTAGCCATTAAGGAAAAGATGCCCATAAAACAAAGGTGTTCCCTTCTACTTGCTCTGAACGTGGAAAGCTGTAGCAAACAAAATCATCACCTACAGAGACAACTTTTTTTTTTTCTTTAAACTGTGGCACAGTTAAGCCACAGTTCTATGTTTTTTTCTCACTTACAGGTAAGAAAGCTAAGGACTTATTTAATATTAGCATAAAAAGATTCTTGCTCATGCAACAGCATACTATGCTTCACAGTAATAATGAAAATACAGTGTAATGTCAAATACATCAAATATTTACTGCAATCAAAGCTATACAATTTAAAAAACGGGTAAGACTCGGGAGCTAGATTCAAGGATCCCCCAGTCCTTTCCAACTCTGGATTTTCTATGATTTTATGAATCATCAGTTTCTGATCAGTAAATAAAAATGCAACACTACTTAATTAAATTCCATCTGGTACCAAAGAAGTTAATTTCTCCTCTATGTATTCTTTATGTAACTTGTCCAATTAAGAGTGCCTGGTAGACATTCACCAGACAAATTCAAAGCTTCAGTCCAAGATCTTAAAAAAATAGGTACTTCAGAGAAGACTGCTTTAGTCTATATTTAGGTGACTTGACTTTTCTTTTCTAATTTTAATTCCCAATTGGCTCAGCATCTGCATTTAGGAAATGCTTATTGGTTATCACTTCAAGGAAAAAAAGAGAAAAAAAAAAAAAAAAAAAAAGAGAGAAAATTAAAAAATTTAACAAATACCTCATTTGTCATTAAAGATTACTGACAATAAAAGCAACCAGATGATCAACCAAAGTTCTTAAGAAATGTCACTTTGATGCCTAATAAATTATGGTTTAAAAATATGCACAAGTGTGGCATTTTTTATCTCAGAAGAGAAATGTTTAAAATTATGAGCCAGTTAAAAAGTGTACTCTGAAACACAAAGTCGTTTCTATGCTAATTCTTGAAGCCAGTAATGACAATGGCTATAAAGAAGTTACGGTTCTGTAACGATTGTTTCTGTGATTAGGTACAAACTTACAGTAATTTGACAGCTGACAAAAAGGACAAAAAAAAAAATCCATTCACTAACAAGCAAAGATAAAAATAAAACCAGTGTTAACAGCCTGATAGGAGAGTCTTCTGTTAAGGACTGCTACTGTTTCCATGCAGAGGGCACTCATATGGCTTTATCCCGTCCTGAATTACCGTACTCAATTATCAGTTATCGGCAGGCCCAGCATACCTCTCTTTGTGATAATTTCTGTTTATCAGCCTGTTTGACTTTGGGACTGTTAGCCAGCAGGTGACGCAGCTTCACATAACTCTTCCACAGTTTTTGGTATCTGAAGGACAAAACCAGAAAACAAATATTTTAGTCAATACAACAAAAATCTCCCACTGTTTCTCCTTATGAACACAGCAGCTGCTAATAATGCAATCATATACACACAGATTGTCTACAAGCATCTTTTTGCTCCAGAAAATAAAATTAAAAGCATTTTCCGAGAGAGGTGACAGTGTCTCTGTAAGTTGTTCCACTGAAAAACAGTAGTAAACTTTCCCAAGAAGTGTCTGTCCTTACACTGGATGAAATAGTTCAGTGAAGCATGTGAGGAAGAGCTCTACAAGTCATGTGCAAAACAAAGTCACTCGGTGAACACTGAAATAATTAAGTTTTGGTCCCTATGGGTTTGAGCTGAATGGAAACATTAGGTCCAGTTTTCTCTGTGGTTAGCATATACTGAAGGTTTCTGGTCTTCTCCAACCATTTAGCCTCTTCTTATTTTGGGGGTGTCATGAACTTCAGTAACTTTTTCCTTGATGGGAGTCCCTCTGTGATCTAGCACAGATTTTACAAAACCAGTAAGAATTCACTCCATTTGTAGAAAACATCAAAACCATTCAACTGAGTTGACCAACGGGTTCAAAAGTAACTACGGGACAAGCAACCAAAAGACATGGATCTTGTGTCCTTAGAAAATGCTATCTTCAAAATACTATCACCTCTGTAAAGTTTTTTCAAGAAAACACATAAACCCACTCTTTTAATTGGCCAGCAATTAGAGGACAAAGAGAATTAGTGATTAGAACAGAAATAAATTAGAATAAATAGAAATAAATTAGAATTTCTCTTTTATGTTTGCAATATTAAAGAAGATCCTTGTTAACACCAGCTCAGAGTAGCGGCTTTAGCGGGAAGTTACCACATTAGTGGCAAAGCAGTAAATGAAGTGGCAGCTCTTTTACTATTTCATAATCCTTCCAGCATCTCACATTCACAGACACGTGGATCTTTTCTTATTAGCATTTTTTCCATGGCTATTTCTCTGCAGCATTCTTGAACGTTTGCTCTCTGTCTCTAGAGATATTGATATTTTTTGAGTCTATAAGCACATCTGAAATTGTCAATCCATACATGTTTCTTATGCTCCGTTCTCCGCGTTTCTGCAAGCGGCAGAATAGCACAACTATTTCTGACAAATCCCCATCCAAAGAATGAGATAACAAATCAACCAACCAACCAGAAAACAAACAAATGCCATGAGGAGGTTTCAACCCCAAACCAAGGACATTAAACTATGATCTACAATATACATTTTACTACTAGTATTATTAGGGGTGGGACAAGCTCTGTTATTGCAGTTCAGTTTGAGAATTAATGAAGAGATTACAGTAACAAAAATTCCATATTAGAACCTCATAAAGAAATGACACACTAGGGGAAAATCTTTTCTGGGCATTATCTATTTCACACATGCACCAGAGTTAAGCCTGAGATTCATGAAGTCTTTCACGAAAACTGCTTTTGTTACTTTGATAAAAAGAAGCACAGCTAAATTCTGCAAGCAGGTTTGGGGGGAGGGGGAGGGGCGAAGCCATGAGAATTTTAGAGTTACAATAAAAAAATGGGCAAAATAATTTTTGCATCTTCATACTGTTTTCAAGGCAAGGTACTAGGACTTCAGAAATAACAAGAAATTCAGCATCAAAACAGAGGTAGTTCTGATATTCTTTGGTCTTGTTATTTTCTTTTTATGGATAAGAAAACTAAAGGATGAGAAGGATTAAAAGTCATGCTCAAAACCAAAAGAAAATGTTGCTATCTTGATAAGAACTCATTCTTTCCACTTCCCACCGTACTGAATTTAACATTCTCAGCAAGCAGTTGTAGAAGAATACGTCTGACATACATGCACGTATGTGTGTTTGCCCCTCAAAACTGGAGGTGAAATTCAGTGTCCTTAAAAACACCAGAGGAAAATGCATGAGGAAAAAGACAACCTTAACTGTGTTACACATACAGGAGTTGGGCTTTATACTGTCTTGTCATCATTCAGAAAACAGATCTCAAAATTGTTGGAAGAATTCCCAGAAACTGTCAGAAATTAAGAAAAGAATTGTGAACGAAATCCAGCAATCAATTTTATGCCACTACATGAATCCATAGTGAAACAGCATTTCTCACTCTGACCCAAGTTCTGATTCCCTCTCCATTCCTTCGCTACATTCCTCTCAATCTCTATAAGGATATAAAAGGTACAGAGAAAAGTAGCATGGCTCTAACAGCTTCCAAGCTCAGAAAGAGTATGTAGACTTGATCCTTCAAGGCACAGAGACAACTTAGTAGAATATGGCAGAGAGCAAGGATCAGAAATGTCATGAAGAAAGCGAACAGAAAATGGCTGTATTCTTTCTTATTAGATCTGAGACCTGAAGCACATCTAATAGAATGATCAAGTAGCAGCTCTGAAACAAAAGTCAGTCCTCTTTCATGCAATGCACAATACTACTGGGTAAGTGATTACCTGTAATCTTCTCCCTGTCAGCAGCATAAAAATATTTAACAGTGATTTGAGCAATTTAGAGAAGGCAGGTCCTATATCAAGGCTGTTAAACAAAGCAATCTAAATAAATCCTGTAGCTCAGAAATCCATATGCTATGGACCTTTGGAAGCCTGGGTAAGTATTTCTACCCCTTTGCCTTCCTGTTACACTATTCTCTAAAAACTCACAATTGGCCTCAGAGAAATAACGTGAAGCTTGAGGAACCTTTGGTCTGACCTAGATGATCTATTGTCAGGTTGAGAAATTTCATACTGCACATGCATGCACATTTAATTCAGCAGCTCATGACTTATTGAAAAAAAAAAAAAATAAAAAAATTATACCTTATATTCTCTAGTATAAAAGAGCTTGTATCCAATCTCATAAGCACTAAGCTTTATTTCAGACTCAATCAAGCACAGAAACAAGCTCTAGTTAAGCCACAAATGAAAACAGTAATGCATTTCTGAACAAACGATGGAAGGAAAAGTATCTTACTGAGGATCTCCAGCATAACTGAGTTGAGCAGGTCGTATCCCAAAATGGACAATAATGGGGAAAGTTATTACATCAGGATTGAACTGTTCGCGGTCCAGTTGATCAATACGAACTGAACTGGGTTTCTAGGAGAAAAAAACGAAATAAACCTTATTGACAATGGCTCCATGGAAGATTTATTGCCTCTAGTTCACACTATCCAGGAACCATGAAACAGCAATATTCCAAGCTTATTACAATAGACATAACTGTAATCATTAGTATTATCGTAAATATTTGGCAATGACCACAACTGAAATCTTAATTGACTTAACACTCTCAGCAAAATAAAAGAAGTTGTCTTCTTTTCATTTTCCAAGTCAGAAAATTTACAGTTTGATTTTCCTTGGTTGAACATCACACTGGAAATAAAATCCAGATTGGCATTCTGGCCTCCAAACTCCCACGTGCCTGAGTAGTCTGCTAAGATCAGGTAACCTCTCTAATTTTAGTTCTGTTCCTGATTTCCCAAAACAAGTGAAGCCATTCAATCACACCGGCTAAACAGCATTGAAAAAAAATTAAAAAGAAAAAGAAAAAATCTGTCACACTACTCTTAGAAAAGACTCTGACTCTGATATACACAATGACGAATACAGACTTGTATAACGAGGAGACTTCTGTCCTTTTTACACTTCAAAACAATTCTTCAAGTCCTTTTTATAGTTCAAAAGGATAGGGTGGAAGGAAGCAACTTTCCCTTCATCTCCAGAAATGCAGAAAACGAGTAATTGCAGAGCACTGACGAAGACATGCTGCTTACAGAGATCTCCATCACTTATCCTGCATATTTAAAACCTCAGCTGAAGATGCACAGTTTGTCTCCATGTAGATATTTGCTCCATTACTTGGCAAGCTGCTTTGTTATGTGCCTGCCTACTCCCCACTTTGCAATCAGCTGGATGAGGCCAAAATTTTCTGCTTGCTTAATATTTCAGAAAACGGGAATTACTTCTAGTTACCTGCATCTCAACACTTCTAATTTAGGATTGTGAATTTCTCAAAGGTAAGTTTCAGAGTCACAGAAACAGATCCCACCATTCTCTTTGCAAAACAATAAAAACTGTACCAAGAACAAAGCTTTCACCCTTCAAACCACCTTGGTAGAACTGTTCACATGACTCATTTTCTGCATGGATAAGCAAAGCTAGTTCTATAAATAAAGCCTCATCAGGTGGCCACATTTCCAGTCTATTCTACAAAAACTTATGTACAGCACTGACATTCAGATAGAGAAATATTTTCCAAGGGCAAAAATGCTTATCAGCTTTAGACATGATGACTGAACATAAAAGTTACATTTCCTCAGAAAAAAAAAAAA
>VWZY01004688.1:5267-41468 GCA_013399075.1 Chloroceryle aenea
CCCCCCCAAAAATATGGAAAAACTTCTTCCTGTTTGTACTGATTTCAGTAATGTCAGAATTACCTGATATCACTGCTGCTCAAATGGAAAATGACAACTGACTCATTAGTGGTAAAGCCTTATCTGCAAGACATCAACCTGAGCCATAAACCAAGCAATGTTCTGACTGCCCAGTAGCTTCAGAATAATGGTACTATCTTGGCTAATAAGAGTATTAGAACTTCATCATTATTCTGTGTAGCCCCATTTCTTGACAAACCAAATGAGTACTTTTTTAAAGTTCAATGTTTAATAGAAAAGTATCACTACATTTAGTAAAATCAGTTTCTTCTGTATTTCTATATTTTAAAAAACCCTCAACATATTAAACACAGTGGCCAAGGATTTTGGTTATCTTTTAACATAAAGCAGGCAGCAGGAATTTAGTTAATTTTACCCTTCATATTTAATATTCACTTTCCTGCTTTTGAATTTAACTAACACTATGAGAGCTGTCTTGTATTTTTCATAGTGTCTCAATGCTATCTTTTAGAAAATGCAAATGTATGAAATAAAATCCTACAAAGGAAGAAAATATGCACCTAAGTCAATATTAACTAAATCTACCTTGCTAACACTAAAAAGGGGCCCATTTCATTATTAATTTTGAAAGCAAGTATCATATTTCAATGAAAAAATATTTGTTAATATTTCAGGTTTTATATCTGCATGAAGGATTCACTGGAATTACATATGGCAATATGTAATAACTACAATACCGGCTGCATGCCTGTGTTAAACCCATTACGCAAATGGACTGAAAGTCAGAACATGGATTAGATATAAGAGTTACATAATAGCTAGACAGCCTCCCTCCACCCTTTATATCCATGCATTCTACTTCGGGTTCCATGGATCAGTCTGGAGAGGAGTTGTCACTTGTTACAGATTTATAGATGGCACAAAGAAATGCAAGCAAGGTGAGAGTTGTTAAACTTGCCATTTCCTCACAGATGCTAGACTGTGGTTAGGGCACTGATCTGATGTCCACTGCTGCCGCTGCAAGACTCTTAATATCATTACTTACTGTCATTGCTGTGAGACATTAGGGGAGACACTAAAATTATGGATAAAGGTATCCAGAAGAAAAGCTGCTGCAGTTGAGACAGTATGATTTTCAGTACAGTCTGTCTGGGCTTTTGCATGTATTAAAACATGTTCACGTACATACTCAATCCTTATTCAAAGCACTCATAACACCCAATAAATGGCAGTGAACACTGCAGTCTTCATAATGGTTAAATTCTGCTGTGTAGATCATAAACTTGTACCTAAGTATATTAGTAGTTTCACAGTTCATTTTTCACCTTTAGAATTTCCCTTTGCTTGGGGGCATAAGGTTTCTTCTCTTTTCTCTCCTCCCCCCTTGATGCTTCTCCAGCATATAGCTGTATGCTGCCTATTTGCATAGTTTTCAGGCAGTTTTGTATCTCTATGAAACATGCCTCTAAGTTATGCTTTCACTTACAGTCCTCCTTTAAAGAAATAGTTTCTCAGCTGTCACAATATCAGAGGTTTAGTTAACCAATAAATACTTCTGGAATTTACTCTGGATATTGATGATCCTTTCATTAAACTGGATTACAGAATATAAATTGAGACCATTCCTTCTTATGATAAAACCTATTCTGGACATGTTTCCCTGAGAGACTTAGACACAGTACATAAAAATCCTATTCTTCAGTTATAAAGTTAATTTTAAGGAATGTATTCTGACATGAAGATGTTCCTGAGACTCATTTGGAAAACTACTTTTCTCCTCTTTATAGGAAGGCAGAACAAGTATGACAAAAATCTAATCAAAACCTGCAAATGAGGTCAACTTTCTTGAAGGGTTGTAGGATTTCTCCAGAGAAATTTACAGAATGTCCTGGCACAGAGGTATTTTCTTAAGTCACTGACTTTGCCTTCTGTGGTCCATACCATTCTATAAGGCCTCCTTATCAGTTTTCACTTTCTGCTGCATACAGGTGCCCAACTGGGGAGACACTTTATTTCATTTCCTTCTGAACACCTCGAAGGATGAGGAGCTTCAGGAAGCAATGGAATTACAGAATGTTACATTTAACCTTCAAAAGTAATAATAATCTGATAAATAATAATTTATTCAACAGTCAAAGCTAATTGCCTTGACTTGTGTCAAATTTAAAGATCTGGTGAAAGCGACTATTTTCTTCCACTGCCGTTTACACTCTTTACTGCAGCTCACATGGAAACTGACTTCACACACAGACTGAGATAAGAAGAAAATAAATTCTCCCTGTTTTCTTGACTCTGTTCCTTCTCATGTCCAGCATCCTGTCTTTTCCATAGTTTATACCATTGATACATGGAAGATAAAAAAATACGTCAGCTTCCCTTCAGCACACGCAGTAAAAGCACACACTTCCATGGATTATACACAAAAACTTGCATGTATATCAAGTTGCCATAGTTTTGGTTTCCCAGTTTGACAAAATGCATTAACATTGTACTGCCTTCCTGTAGCTCACATTTATGGTAAACCATCCGATGAACTTCTAATTTTCTCATATTATATACAGCTTATTGATTATCATGTGTCTCCTACAATTGCCAGGAGGAACTCTGACACCCAGCAATTTGTACAAAACCACACATAAGCATCTCTACAATTAGATCGCGTTGCACTTAACGGTACCACAGAGCTTGGTCTGCCTGATTCAGAAAAGCACTAAAAGGATGTGGGATCTTGGCTGGAGGAAAATGGAAACTGTTATCATGAACTGTCCTTGAACCATGGAAAAGGCACAAAGGAAGAAGAAGAGTGGAGAAAAGTCAATGAATAAAGAACATAAAACAGAACATGGTAGAGAAAAACAGGATGGGGGGGGTACTGGACAAGTTAGATGACAGCCAGTCGTGTAACAGGTTTAGGCGCATGAACAGTGTGTGGGCTCTTTCATGTATCCAATCTGCATTGTACATGCGCGTGACTAGTAAAGCTTGCTCCATATAAATGAGGGATATACCGCTAATAAAGGTCTTCGCTTTTTAACTCTCATGGAGTTGATGAAGTCCATTCTTCCCCCACAAATGGATTTCAGCCTAAGTGGAATAACAATACAATCCCAGCCTACTAAGGGACAGGGGATGAAGGTTTCAGAAAGGCATGTAGGACAAGCACTGCAACTTCTATGAAATGGTGACTGATTAAATGCACAAACTGAAACATGTTCACGTGGGAAAGACACTGAATGCTCAAGGTACAGGACTAAGGACTGGCGTATAAAAGACCCTAGTGATTATTTACACAAAGAGGAAGAGCTGCACTGAGATAGCCTGAGAGGGCTCTAATGCCAGTTGCCTGTTGGTCCAGGGTTCCCTTGACTGCTGAAACACAGTTCTAAACCCTAATTTCACTGAAACAGGGCCAGGCCTTGAACCTGAATGGCTTTGGCAGACAGAAAATGAGATCCTAAGAAGAAATCCATCCTGCATCCAGATGAAATGCAGATTTTGTATGTTACTCAAAGTTCAACAAGGTCCATTAAAATAGCTGGTCACACTAAAAGAGACGGAGAGCTTCAGAGTGAGACAAACCTTTTCTTTTTCTGTATCTGAAGACATGACAGTCAAGGTACTGTCATGTGCCAAGGCACTGTCCAAATGTGGTCTTATGACCAAAAAAAGAAGGTTCTTACTAAAAATTTTGGTGCATATTTCTTCACACATACATTTGCACACATCACTAGTATATCAGAAAGTAACTAGCCAATGTCCCCTACATACACCAAAGCAAGATGAAAGCAAGTTCATCTGACTGCAATTACAAAAAAAAGTTACTGGTTACTCTACTTCCATATAACAAGCATAAAACTTAGTGATATTACTACCATTAAAAAAAAAAAAAAACAACCCACAAATTCTTAGAATAATACCTGTAAAAAAAAAATGCATCTCAGTAAATATGATCTAATAAAAACACTGTTCAATTATGCTATTGTTACATCAGATATTATTATAGCTGGAATACTGAAATGCAAATAACCATCAAGGAAATACGGCAACCACTCTTATTTGATTATTTTGTAGAAAAATAACAAATGGTGATTCTGATGCATTTTTAAGACTTCTGTTCATTAAGCAATACAGCAAATCTGTAGGGTTTTTTTTCCTGGAATTGCCTAAGTACTATATTTATCCAATTATTATTACTCTGTATTGCTTGCTTTCTTTTAAAAGTACACCTATAATTCTTACAGGAAGCATAAACTCCTGTCTGCCCCTCAATTAACGTGCAAATCCGAAGAAGCAGAATTTATCTCCATTAACAAATCTGTTACGATTCTGATGCCTAAACAATTACAAAGCAGATGCTTCATGTTCCAAATTGTGCAACTTAAATAGTGCCTGACTAGTAGAAATCAGCAGAATACTGATCATGACATCAAAACTACCTGAAGATTTAATTCTCTCCCCCTCCCCGAGCCATAAAGAGGAAAACTAGGAAAGGAATTCTCTCTAGACTTGTATTAGGAGGCCAAGTAGTGCAGACTCCCAGCTATTGTGGTGCAAATTACAACCCCGGTTATTGAGGGCTCTGGTTAACTTTAATAACAATTCTAACATGGACATGAGCAGCACGCCGGTTTTCTAAATCCTGAACCAGCTACATGTTCCAAAACAGGGCTTTTTGTCTGTTTGTTTCAAGGAAAGAAAAAAATTGAAAGGAAAAAAACCCTGGCTTCTATTTTTAACAAATCTTGATACTAAACCTCATTTAACATAAATGCTAAAGGGAAAGTTAAAACAGAGTAGAGGTTTTCTCTTATCCTAACACTGCTCCCCATTGAGAAGGGTGTAATTTATTGAAAAATGGCTTACCTTCCTGGCCTAGAGATGATAATTAAAAAAAAAAAAAAACAACAAAACATAAAAACCAACAAAAAAAACCAACCAAAATCATCACCATTTTTTCCTCACATTATACTGCAAGCATGAGCAGTATATTCACTTGAATGTAAGCCATTTAACCCTTACAATGCTTTTGATCCAGAGATCAAATGGCATTAATTACAGATTAATTCATTACAACTTGCAATTCTCCCAGGTTTTACTATATCGTCATCCTTGCTTTACAATGGAAAGGAGATTGACTCCGCATTACAAAATGCGGCAGTGGCTTAGCCGTACCAAAACCCATGAATTTGGAAGCACAAGCTCTCTAACAATCATTCTGGTCTCTCAAACAATTGGCCATGGTCTCTGGCCTTACAAACCCAGAATAAGTTAATGCGTCTCTATGGAGTTAGATTCACATCATGTAAGTACACTAAAAATCAAATACAAAATATTTAATTACCTTTTGGATGTGGATTTTTACAGCCCATAGTGGTTTAGTACAACTGAGTCATTCATCCATTATAAAAAAAATAGTATTGACTACTTATTAATAATACAGATTTGATATAGTTGAAAAGGGCGGGGGGGAAGAGACATATTTCTTTGATTCCTGTACAATTTTGCTTTTTTCACTGGAGTCATGCCAATGTGAATGCAAACAGAACCAAGCCCAGGCTAGAAAAAACAAAACCTAAAGGATCATTACTACAAGATCTGGGCTACCTGGCCTCAGCCATTAAAGCATTTATGCAAAACAACTATAAACCCCGCTGAATTCAAGGAACTAGTCATGCACTCAGTTTTAAGAGCTGAAGATGGAAAGGCACTTATTGCTTAATTGGCCTTAAAAGTCATCTTGTAATCCTCAATTTATAATATAAAAGCACAAATGAGCTAGAAAAAGCAAAACAAAACCAAAACAAAGCAACAGCAAAGCTGTTCAGAGGCTACAACTGCAGTAGCCTTTCTGCATCACCAGAAGCCAGCTAACAAATCTCAGCTATCTGAAGTAAATGGCCACAAAAGCAAAACACATTTGATTCTGAATATATTGAATTAGGAATTCCAATTGTGATAACAAATCAAATTTGATCAATTACCCCACTAGAAGAATAACTTTCCTAGGTGTCAAATTGCATTAAGATTACAGAATACATCTAAGAATCCTAGTTAAAGAAATGTTTACTAAAAAAACTCCACATGGGTCAAATTGAGAAATCTTTCACAGTCAGAGAAGTCTGCAACATATCTTTGCATCTATGGAAGAGCTTTCAAATTGTATACCTTAAGAATGAAGCCTGGGCTTTCAAACAAAGAGCTGAAACCTGCAGTTACTATTTAACTAGTAAGTTAGTAGGCAGATTTAGAGCCAAAATGCAATCAGAACAAGGGGCACAAAGAAAGTGCAAGTAGCTTCTGTCATTCTCAGTACGTGCTGCAAAGTATACGAAAACAGTGTGGCTAGAAGCATATTGCCTAGGGCTGGATCCCATAATTGATATGGCACTAGATTAATTATAATTTAAGGGATTTCTCGATAGCCTAATGAACAAACAGGTCAAAAAAAATCCTCGTTCGCTTCCATAATCTACTTACCCCAGTGGAACCAGTGACAAATTTTCCTCAGAAATTCTAGCTAAGCAACAAAGCTTCTCCACAGATTTAGACAAGCTGCCCAAGATAAAGGCATAAAGCCAACCAAGAGGACAGAAAGTGAGCATATTTTCTTCTTGCTAGATGGCAGAGTTGCCAGTGCAACATGTTCTTGTCAGCAGCCCACAGTTCTGGCATGGTTAACCATGACAGACTCCCTCTTTAGAGTGGGGCACTGTACAGCATCAAGACAGACATTTTAGAAGGCAATTTACTGTACTAAATTGCAGGTCGTCTGTCTTCCCTTTCAGACTCTTTCTTTTACATGTGACATTGATCCATTCTTAAATTGTTTTCAACTGATTAGTATTTGTATCCATAGTGCCAGGCAATGAACAAAATAAAACATGCAATACATCATCTAAGGAGAAACTGCAGCATTGCTTACTTCAGAAAATTCTCTCATCTATGGAATAAGTATGATTAAAAATAATTCTTGAAAGGGGAATGGAGAGGTGTTGTATTTAAGTTTACATTTATCTTGTTGCATTTTCTAAGTCCAAGTAGAAATATCTTTACAGTATCATTCAATCCAAAATTCTCCCACTCCCCAAAAAAACCCTGATCCTACTCTACCAGAACTTGTAATAGTGCCAAAAACTCAAAGAAAACCAAAGAAGGATTAATACCCAAAAATTATATTGGAGGAAAGGAGCTTAACAAATGTGAAATGATTCATAACTGGTATCAGTCTTTGAAGAAAGCAAAGGAAAAAACTGTTAATTTGTGTGTGCCTATTGCACTGCAAAGCCCATTTCAAGCCTTGATGGAGTTTACTCATTTCTCCACCCTACACAGATACTTGACTTTGCTTCCTAGTGCTGGACTAGAGTGTTTGAAAACTGGTCTGGGATCACCAGCCAAAACCATAAAGAAAGAGAGAAAGAAGCAAAACTTCTCCACTGACATATGTGTGATATGCATAATGAAAATAACCAGCAGCTTTTGTAGCTTTGCTTCCACCTTTAATGCAGAATAGACTTTAAGAGCTGCTGGCAGTTGAAAAATTACAAGGAGACATATAAAAAACATTTAGATTTCCTCTCTGGCAGGGAGACACAGAGGGGAAATACTCATCAATTCCCATGCTACCTTTAGATACTTGCTGCCAAAGTATGAGGGAGAAGGTTGGCACTGTTAGTTTCATTTGGGAAAAACAGATATGGTTGAGGATGGCTAATGAAATTTTTATGCTCTCTTAGCATATAGTAACTTTCATATTTTTACCTTGTTACATAAAAATACCTGAAAATGTCAGTCTAAAGCTTCAGAACTCTAAACCCATTAGAGATCCTAATTTTATTTTTTTTTACCACATGGGTGTTTATGTTTTCATCTTTCCACTTGCCCGAGAAAAGCTGTCAAAGAGAGAGTCAAAAACTTTCCATGGGACCAAAGGCTAACAGAAATGGGTACTTGAGACTACAATTCATACAACATGATCTTTGAGCATTTGAATTCTACCTTAACTCAGATCCTTTGCTTGTCATCCTTAAAATTAAAAATATTTCCAGACAGACTGATATAAGCCTTGAATTTATGGTCTCCATCCTTTAATTCATCCTTAGTCAACAGCCCTTTTAATACTTCCATCTTTGAAAAGACACATTAACTTTCAACTCAGCTGAAACAGTTCAGTAGAAGTTTTTTGATTAAATGGTTAAGTAACATTTTGTCAATATCAGAAGCATCATTTTAGATAAGTATTTGCTTTCAGACTGAAATGGCTTTAAATGCCATAATTCTCAGCTTCAAGTAAAAGGCTAAATTTTTGGAATCAAGCACTTTAATGTGATCTGCTCATGTATTAGTTAAAAATAAAACCAAGATTGCGTCTGTGCCACCTCCTGGCTGCTAAGCACATCAGAAAATCTAGATGGGGTCTTTTCTTTGTCAGTATCTCTTCCGTTATCATTACAAATAGATTTACAAAATGGATAAAGGGAGAAAAACATATTAATGAATTATGATGGTTTTGAAACATTCATCTCTCCCAATAGTTCTCTTCCCACAGCCACAAAACAAAACCCCTACAGATACAATTGTTATAAGTCTCTGTCATAAAAATTGCCTCCCACAACTAACCTACACCATGCAGTATCAAAGCAATATTGGAAAGATCATTAGTGTTCTGCGGGTAGTATGTGCCAGTACAAGCAAGTGTTCAGGGGTTGTATCAT
The DNA here is from genome assembly GCA_013399075.1 of Chloroceryle aenea. Taxonomy (NCBI): domain Eukaryota; kingdom Metazoa; phylum Chordata; class Aves; order Coraciiformes; family Cerylidae; genus Chloroceryle; species Chloroceryle aenea. The sequence goes on from VWZY01004688.1 coordinate 14,003, forward strand.
TCATATGCAACCCCCTGAGTTTCTTTTAAGGATAAGAGGAAAAGACACACACATTTAAGCTGAAAGTGGCTTGCAAAAAGGGCTGAAGAAATCGTAACTATATGTGGCATAGATTAGTTTGGAAATGAGGAAAAGGATTTGTTTTGATTTGACCAACGCTCTCTGTGCAGATGATATAAAATTATCATAAGCTGTTCCAGCTAGGTTTAAACTATGAGTAGTGGAAATACATACATTTAGTTACTTTCACGTTATTCAATTTAGATTGAAAGAGCTGAAGAATGACTAATGCTGTGAGATTTCTATTACACCAATTCCTGAATGAGTTCGGGCATACCTGAGAAAGTTTTGCCTATATAGCACTGATGGTAAGAGGTGTGATTTTTTTTTTTCCCTTTTTATTTGTAACAGTACTATATCAGCAAAATCTGTAGCACAGAGTCAGTTATACCACTGTGTTTTCACTTCTGCAGCTTACTGTATTCAGGGAACTGACAGAAACTGCATCATCAAAACCACTTTTCTGTTGTGTAAATGGGGTTTATCGCAGATGGGTTTGGTGGCAAAGCTATGCCAGCAAACAATCGGTAACACAGATCAGTCATCTCACTTTGAAATAGGTATTTATGGTGTGCTTGTACCAAAACTGTAAAGGAACTTCCACTTCTGCTACAGAATGCAGTTCTAACATTTTGCAAATGTTTTGAATAAGTAAATACAGGCAAACAAACCAAGGTTTGAAATTTACAATGCTTTCCTTTACCAGTCTTCAAGGCTTAACCTCGTCCAGCTCCAGTAACTTCTAGAATATGATGATGAGCTTTTAGAATATAATATACTGACTTATCTGAAATGTCTGCCTGTGGAAGAAATGAATTATGCTCTAGAAATGCCTACTTGTTTCTGCTGACTACAAAGAAAGTAGTTCAAATATAAATGTTTTCAATGCCGGCATCTAAAGGTCCACAAGATGAATCCTCCCCACTACATGCTCCAGACTTTTACAGCTCTCACATCATGAAATGAGATGATGGATATTCACAGGTTACAGTAGAGATGCATTATAAGGACTTATTTCTCTTGCTTTTCCTTAAGCACTACAAGCCTTCAAAAAACCTAGCGGCAGAATGACAATCTGCTACATGAACACTAGAATCAGCTACTCTGATCATTCTGCCTTTTGCCTGAAGAATTTGATAGACTGGAAGAAATGCTGAACCATAGAAAAAAAATACGGTAAATCATTTGCCAGAATTTCAAAAGTTCTCATTTTAAGGGAAGTTTTCAGATTCTCTTGTGACATAATAAACTGTTACAACTATCTAGGAAAAAGACATCAATAAAAATTATTAGTCAGCAAGGTAAAAGAGAAGCAGGGACACAGAACAGAATGTGATGATCAAGTAGCACAAACACAGCACTTACCACATGAGATAGGATTTGACCGTTCAGCAGAACAACAGGGATACTACGCGATCATTTAGCTATGTTTCTATAAGCAATTCCGAAAAACATAGAAATGTCTGGGTTGNAATTCTAGATTTCATTTGAAAATATTAGGTTTTCTATTTTACTGTAAAATGCAAAGATAACTAAAATCTAATGTGATGTCTCACAGGGATTTGCATCAAATACCTCAGAGAACAATCAGCTCCCTTCCAGCAGCCATAGTACACATGGTCAGATTTGCAATTCTGTGTCATACTGACTCTGGCTTTCTTACAGATGTGGCCATTATTTATTCTATAAAGCATGAAAAAGCATCTTAAAAAAAATCAGCAACCTCTTATTCATTATTTTTCTCCCTGCATATACTTATCTATAAGCCTGAAACTAATTACCAGGGGAAAAAAACAACCTTTTTTTTTTTTCCTTCAGGCAGAGGGGAGGGTGGAACTGGGGAGTTGTGGCGAAGTAACAAGGGTGGAGTAGTGGATAAACTTTGGGTTTAAAATTCAAAGTATCACAAAATCCCCAAAAGCAATAGGGAAGGCTAAAACCTCAAAAATGCAAAAGCAAAAAATAATCAAAATGAACAACATATCTAATAATAAAATCAATCCACCCTTCATTTGAGCTTACATCTGAGAAAAAGTGCAGGAGTCACACAAGAACTGGGGTGCATTTGTTATAGTAACCGCTGATGATTAAACTAAGTATTTATTTCCATCTATCTGTGACAAGGGCAGGTAAAAAGGTCTGCAAGCATCAGTGCCCTCAGACATTTTCACATTACTAACACAGTAACTGAAGTTGGGAGTGAAAGCGATTCCCAAAATATACTCTTGCCATTTAGAAAAACTCAGACCCAAAACAACAAACAAGGGAAAGAAGAAAAAGCCCAAAGTGCATGACTCAGAACAAACAACTGCACCCACTTTAGAACGAAAGGTCACAACCTTGGCCATTAGCTTCAGCTCTGGAGCTCAGGTGCTTTCAGCCACCATCAGAACTTACTGCAGCTCTGACGCCTAAAGTAGTCTAGGCACATTCAGGGTAAAACCAGTATTCTTAAAGTATGTCATGACTCCAAACTTTTCACTTGGGTTTCTTTGGTTTCCATAAAACAAAGTCACACAACATAAAATGGGGCATTTCCACACTCTGCAAAGGACTACAAGTCTAACTGGATCGGTTATAACCAGCTACAACAACTTCCCTGTAAAATTTACACCAAGTGCTCAGTAATAATGAATAAAGATACAATTATAATCATGTTTGACATAACAAGTAATAGAAAAGAGAATCTGCCTAGTCATTTAAGGACATGAACCATTCATTTCCTTGACTGTTAGTGTTGAGCTGGCATCTTGGTGGCAGTGTGCTATCATCTGCAGTTGCCTCTGCAGTATTCCAGTTTCAGAAGATTAATATGTGTTTTGAATGTGAATCAATCTGTTGGACAGATCTACAGCAAACTTCAAAGCTCCCCTTTCTATAAAGCCCTCATGAGAATCAAGCACATTATTTACAGAATAAAGTTGTGTTACAAGTACAGAATGGCAATTAGTTTCAATGAGCTCAAAACTGGAATACAGTGATATTCTATGTCATCTGTAACTATACTACTTTTCATGCTTGTATGTATTATCATAATACTAAAGTCACAGATACTCACCAGCCTGAATGAACTAGAGTCGAGCTTTTAATGATTTTGAGATGATTTACAGAAATCATACAAATCTTTGAGTACTTCATCAACAAAACAATGGCTGTCTTGAAGTACATTAGAATTTTGGAGTTAATCTAACTCCCAAATAAAGGGAAAAAAAACCCAACAAACATGGAAAACTAAGCTCAGGTGGAATTTCCATGCTGCCTAGAGAACCAGAAACCATGTTTTCTGCCGAGTGCAGCTATTAGCCTCTGAAAGCAGACAGATTTTTAATTGTCACACACCCCCACATTTCAGCTTTGTATGCACAACATGCATATGCAATAGTCCTAAGTAATCTCTGTAGCAATCTTGACCTCACACATGGATGCACCCACATACTTCTCACACCCACAAACATGTTCTCCCAAAAGTAATTCATGGAACACAGAACAATACTATTAAATAAATGTTTAATCATTAAATTCATAATCCAAAATTAGTGATGTGGGGACTTTCGATGTAAAACATGAGACTAACCACAAGTGCAGTCCAATAAAAACTTTTTAATAACAAAATTAAAAATATATTATTTTTTGAGAAAGATGGGGGGAAAAAAATAAAATCCTGAAGATATACAAGATTCTGACAGCACCTATTTGTTGGGGTTTTTTTCCACTGCATGTAATAGCATGTTATTCAGTAGCATGTTGCTGGATACTGGTGTTTTACATAATAATTGGACATAGGAGAATTTTGGTAAGTGCAGCAGTTCCTTACAGCTTATATGTGTGTGCTTATATCCCCTTCAGCAAGGGGCATACATAAGGAAATTGAGAACAACTACTGCATCAGGTCTGACTGGAAGTGTAAAACAGATCGCCCCTCAGCAGCATGCTGACAATAAGCAGTTCACTGTGCTCCAAACTGCAGCGCTTAAGGGACCACACTATTTTATTGGAAAAGAAAGGTTCAGAGTGGGCTCTGTGCCCTGTGACTTAGGATATCCACAGGGGTTGTGTACATGATTCATTTTTACATATTAGTTGGCCAAGATAACGATTGTACTATGATGAAAAAACATTCTTGTGTGATCTCTTATGCATCCCATACTCATAGCAAAAACATAATAAACACAAGTACAATTGTACTACACACTACTCAGTTTGGACTGAAGAGAAAAATTTTGGTCTCCAAAGGAGATGAAAAAGAAAAGGAATGGAATAGATTTTTTTTTTTCCCCAATCCAATCAAGAATTCAAACCACTCATTTTTGGTGATGGGTTGGCAATGAACTGACATTTCTGCTACTGATTAATTTCCAGTCACCTCTTTCTCCCTATGGCATATGTGGATTGTATGCTTCATATAGAATGTCTACTGTATAATAAAAAGATTGAAGAAACTGTATTTAAGATTTAAGCAACTCTGAAGCTCCATGTAGAAAGCATTCCAGATATACCTTCCACCCCCTCAAAGGAGCCCATCTTATCTTCCACTGCTCCCATTCCCTTTTCTGTCACAGAATGGCAGGGGTTGGAAGGGACCTCTGGGGATCATCTAAGTCGAACCCCCCTGCTAAAGCAGGGCACAATCGAAAAAGTCATGCATGAAAAGATTTCACTTCTACAAAGAGCAGTTTAAAAATCAAAAGTACTATCATAATAGTCTCATTAATGGATTACAGCTCTTTTTCTTCCCTCATTAAGAGTAAGCTACACATATCACAAACTGTTCAATAAACAGCTACTCAGGACTGGAATATTTAACCCTTCCAATGCAAGAACAAAACTAGTCCTTCTAAACATCTTCTCTTACTATTATGTTCAGTCTCATTCTGCATAGAATATTGTCTTAGTACAATGGTGTTTCTGAGCCAGATCATAGCTGAACAGAATCAAGCTTCAGGGATATCTGGAACTCATTTGTTGAGCCAAAGGAATATAATGAGAATGTCTAGTGAAATCTGAGAGACACCTGTTTTTCACATTCCTCTCTGACCCCTGGAGCAAGTTCTATCAAAGGAAAACAACAATACTTTATGAACTTCTCTTTCTCCTTTTATGCTGTCTGAAGAGATAAAGAGCAGCTCCCCAAAGCCAATGGTTATTGCACAGGCACAGTAACTGTGTTTAACAAAGGCATATATATATTTGTATCACAAAACGACTGCAAAAGAAAATTTAGAAAATTTACCTTACATGCAGACTACTACCAGAAAATTTCACAACAGTGTCACAGGAAAATAAAAACAAATGGCTTATTTTTTCACCTTTTCTTCCCCAGTAGGAAAAAAAAAAAAAAACAAAAAAAAAACAAAACAAAAAAAACTACCAAAAACTATGAGTTTTAACAAAATTTTGCAGCTATTCAAAATACTCAACTCCAATAATCTGCACTAAAATTTATGCATAGCTATGCAGTTTAGATAAATCTGTTTCATGTATGAACATTTTATCAAGATATTCTGCTTTATAGGTTTATGTCAATTCTCAAAGGTCACTCACTTAATGAGTCTTTCTGTGACTATCACGATATTGTATCGGGGATCAGTAACAGGTTACCAAATGCATTATGTGCACAAGCAGTATGCCTTCCTGTTTTTCCAAGCTAATATGTGATATTAAGAGTGGTTGGGGAAAACCATCAAGCTAAAAGCATTTTCATAATCAAGGTGACCGTATCAACCTACTTATACAAAAAAAGTTTACTATGATATTTATGATTTAATAATGGGTCAAGTGCGTGTCTTCATTACCCAATTACTTAACTAGTTGGCTTTATTTTGTAAGCAGCGGCAGTGGAAGAAAATAAATCACCAGTCCCCATGATTCCTTACATCCTTATGAATGTCTGAACTATGTTTATGCTTGCCACAGTAGCCCACTTGAACTAATATACTGTAAGTCAGGTTGTCTTGTTTCTCATCTTGCAGAAACTGATAGCACTTCTCCACTAGAGTTAAATGATTTGTAGTCAGGGTAGAGGTACAACAGCAGTCACTAGCCCTTGCTGTTCTTTCTTTTGCTTTCCCTCACTGCGTATTTCCAAGATAGTAACAATCAAACCCACTAGAGAAGATACTTTGTTAAAAGAGGGTCTATCTTTTCCATGGCCAAAAAGAAAAAGTGCTACAAATGAAATCAAGTGTTAAAAAAGTTCTGTTGACATGCTCTTCTCTTATGGAAACTGGCTGCAGCATAACTTGAAGCCATTCTAAAGAGCCTTCAACTATATGTCTGAACACACTTCCACTCAGTCAACAGGAACAATTTTCATGAAAGAATTTCCAAAGCTTCTAAGCAATCTATTCTATTCAACAATAACCTGGGTTCCCTCACGGTTTATCCACTTACTATGCTTGCCTTGTAAACTCAACATGCCTCTTATTCCTTAATGAGAGTCCTCCAGAATATTTTCATCACACAAAATATAACACTGACTGAAACAAGTGGTGGTAACATTATGTTCAGATTGTTTATAGCATTACAAGAAATGCACAGCATGAGCTGGCTTTCACCCAGATAGATTTAACTGCAAATCCTCAACTAGCTTTCATTTCCATCCTGTCCATTTCCATCCTCCCCCATTGAAGGGAATGGACGAAGATGTCTACACCAATAAACTTACTGATGCCATTAAATCAGTAAGGGGTTTGGTACATCAACACATCCTTGCACATCAGCTTACCTGTATTATCTTTGAGCGCACTCACCACCTCTTGCAAATGTGTTTAAGAGATATTTAATACAAAAGACTACAGCTAATCTGTTTTTTCTTCCAACTGAGGTATATACCTATAAGGCGTTTGTTGAAGGCCACATAACTTTTGATCAGTTTATGTCTGTAGCTGGTGTCTCCACTAAAAATGACGAGATAGCAACTCTGCCCATACCGAATGCAGGTGGGAATATAAGACCAGCACCCCTTCTAAGCCCTGCATACATGGTAACAATGTTTAAGTGAAATCACATCTGTTCAGCAAAATGGGCGCCAGGATAAAACTATGGAGCATTACCAGAATTGTGTTCCTGTGTCAGCTTGCATCCATACCACACTGGTCAATATTCTGCTACAGTATTTTACACAGACAAGGAAATAAGCATGACTTTCAAATCTGACAAGCACTGTAACAGCTCTCAGTATTGACACACAGTGCTTTCTACCATTGTTACTTATTTCCAATAGAAACAATGGCGTCATTTCAGCATGAGAATAAAGAGCAGATCAGCCAAGTAGAAAACAGACATTTGCCTCTGAATACAGCTTGAGTAACAGAAAACAAGTGACCCAGTCCAATCAACAATTTTATGCAGTACAATAGGCGGAAATATCATGACATTTACAGTAGAACTAACTTGAATTTCAAAGCAGCACTAGGATGGATAGCACTTAGAAAGAAGTTAATAGTAATTTCAAAAGGAATAGTTCTCGTACATATGAGGGCAAGTTTGAAACAATACACCTTAACATACAACAAGGTTCCGGCAATAAATAATGATTAGGGTATCTTTTTCACTTATTTCTACCACGAGAAACACACACAAATCTCATTTTGTTTTCCACATTTCATGCAGTTCTGTATTTCACCACTTCATGATGACTTGCTTCAGTGCTACTCATTTCCTTTCAAAACTGTCCGAGATTTGTTAAAATGTGAACTCCTATGCTAGCCCATGTGTGAAGAAGTGATGCTCCGCACAACCCAGTAAGAAATTTAAACGGCTTTGACGTAAGGGTTCCACAAAAAGTCACCATCTTTTGCACTAACTTGCTTTTGCCGCAGCTCTTTGCAACCGCTTACAAAAAACTAAATAAAACCTGCACTAAATAAACACCTGGCTCTGGCAAGACTGGTAGCACAAATTCTTGAACTGCCCTTAATCCAAAGATGTTGCAAAATACATGTATTTTCTAGACCTCTCTGGCACATTCCCTGATGTACATGCATGTTAGCATATTTTTACAGCATTGAGACAAACTCCCAAGAAACAGAACACAAGAGTCCTCAATGACTTAAAGCACATTTTGTCTCAGAGCTCCAAAGTCAGTGAGTTTTGGGTTAATGGCTCACCTTGTCAGTGACAAGAGACAACTGGAGCAAACACGGACATTGTGCTAGGACTCTACAAAAACAGTTTTTGCCTTTGATCACAATAGAAATCTATTAACCTAAGACCCACTTATATTATTCACCTTTACGAATGGGTGAATATCTCACAGAGCCACATAAGGAAAACTGCCAAACTGTTATTTAGTGACGTGTCACATTTCCTGAATAATAGCAGTATAACTAGTTTATATGGCTAAAATTAAAAAAAAAAAAAAAAAAAAAAATTACCACCAAAAAAACACAAACAAAAAACAAACCCCACAAATAACAAAAAAAGCAAAACAAAACAACACAAAACCACAAAGCAAAACAAACAAACCCCAGCCACTGTGCTTCCTGCTTAGAGTAGGGAGAAAGAAAAAAAAAAAGAAAAAGAAAACAGAACTACAGATAGAAGAGGAGAGGGGGAAAAGAAACTGAAAATGTCTCTAGATGCCTTAAAACAATGCTTCTTAAATGCTGTAAATGCTTCTTTTTTGGACAGGAGTTCAAAGTGCTTAGTCTGTAGACATTAAGTATTCCAAGGTACGTTCCCATTTTGCTGAGCGCTGCAGTAGTTCTAGCACTCAGCTCAATGTCACATCTCATTCCTTCAGAAACTGGTGTCCTTCCATGCTTTTGTTGTGGTTGCTACTGCCTCTCGCCAATGAAGAAATTAGCTGTAAAGGGTCATCACTGGCAGGTATTCAGTAGTTAGAACTGTCACACCTGAAGTAAAGCAGTTTCCTTATGGACTTAATAGCACACAAGTGGCACCAACGTGTTTCCTCTTAACTCAGACACCTTATACTGGATATAGCACATACAGCTCCATTACATGAAAACCTTAAACGTCACAGTAAGAATTAAGTATTTTCTTCTCTCTACTGATTTCTGTCTACTTTTGGTCTTAAGAATTAGGCATTTGTGTAGCAGTAAGACTGGTAAAGTAATATATTAAGAGCTACAGTGATGGGCTCTGTTAATGCCCACACAAAGGGCTGTACCACTACCATAGGAGTCATCAGTTTCTTTCCAAAAACCTCTTCAGGAAAGATTTTAGCAGTTGATTTATGCATAAGATAGCAACTGCGTCTAGAATACAAAGACATAAATGATTGACAGTCTGGCCGCTGGAGCCCATTAAGAAAAACATAATATATAGTAGAACAAAAAAATCTCCCCAGTTGCTGTCAACATATTTATACAGTAGGTCCTCACAGAACAGTCTTTTCACCTCTCTGTGTGGGAATACAAATACCTTTAATTTAATGATGCTCTTGGTTCTCATTGTCAGGGGATACACATGCATAAACAGCATATAAATAACAGTTATGTTCAAACTCTGGGAACTGCAGGTATATGCTTTGCTTGCATTTGTTTTGAAGCAGTTTTAAGCAATGCCACAGGAAATTCATACTAAACGTATGTTAGTATCATGCTCGAGATCCAGAAAACTGGGATAAAGATGAACTTATCTCTTAATCAGTAGGCTGGCACTCACAACCACAGTGCATTGTTTAAGTGCTGTGGTCCTCTCTAAGAAACATTCAGACGGGGGAAGATTTTCATTCACAGGCCGTTCACTAAAGCTGAATTAAGACTTCTATTTCTGTTTTAACACTGGATTTCATGGCTTTGGACAGCTTTAGCTCAATCCTGAACATTTTTTCTTTCCATTATAAAAATATCTTTACAATCACAACAAAGCAGAGAAAACTAGATTCTGAGCTCCTGTTGAAGCAAAACATTTACTCCATTACAAATTAGTAATACAATTCATCTATAATCTATTACTGAGTGGTTGAAGAATAGTTTGTACCCAAGTGGACAGAAATTCTCTCTACAACCCATTTATTGCAGAGGATAAATTTAAGAGTAGTGTCACATTTTGAAAAATGTTATTTTATTGGCTGTAATATTTCATTGTATCTGTGGGGACTGGATGACAGCTCCACACTGCAATTATCCTTCATGTTGATATGCTTTTTTTAGTTGAGACTGTCCTGGGAATATACTAAAAGTGATTTATTTGTCTCTGGACCTGTAAAAGGTTTCAGGAAGGTGGAAATGGATGTATGGCTAGTTGAGAAGAAATAAGAAGTGAGCCCAGCACACTTATTTAGACAGGAAAATAACAACCAGCAGGGTATATTTAATCACTTCACATTACAACTGAGTAAGACTTTTGATGGCTCATTTTCTACTTACTGCTTATAGTGAAAATTTGACAGTGAAATTCTACAGTTTGTAGAAGAACAACATCAGAATTTATCCATGTTGTAAATTACATCCTTGCGCAGCAATAATAAAATTGTAGCCCATTTGCAATACATTGTCACTTGTTAGTCCAAACTTATTTGGCTAATCAAGAACACATTCCAGACTAATTTAAGAAGGACATTTCAAAAGTTCAGCTAACACAGACTTATCCCTTAGTTTGGTTCATAACTTTTTGCAGGTAATTGTTATTTTCATCCTATAAAAAAAGTTCTTTTTATTTATGTGGGGAGAAGCACATTTTTATTCTGAGCTACGATGAAATTACCTTATAAAATCCACTCAGATACAGCCTATCAGCCCTCAGAAATTATAAAGCATACCAAAACAGTAAGTCAGAGAACACCAAATTACCAAGGTGATTTATTTGTTGTTATTATTTAAGATACATAAATTATAGGATATTGACAAAGTAAGCTTGCATGTCATTAGGTTTTATTTGGGTTTTCTTGGGTTTTGTTACTAATTTTCAGGCCTACCATCAGAAAAAGGCAGGCACAGCTATGTGACCAGGACATTGAATGGTAACACATTTCCATGAACTTCACTTTTAAATCAGTAGCTTTACTAACCAAACAAGTATGATTTAGAAATTTAAGTGCAGTCATACATATCCATGAGGATGCACTATGTATTTCAGTCTTTAAAATCAAAACAGTAGTGCTGGCACTGTCCTCAGAATTAGCAATATGCAATCTGAAATTTTCTTTTCTGTCACTACACTTGGCCACCCCTAAAATTAGAACAAGGTAATTATGTGATTAGTCAAGAGAAAATTATAATCACGTATACATTTCAATCTTGAAACTATAATAAAAAAGTACAAGACTAGACAATTCCTCTCAACTTAACTTTGTGGAAGCAGTTATTTCCTGCAATTCAAGTTATATTAACCAAAGAAAAGCTAGAATCACTGAGACATTGCCATAAGCTGATACTTCAAAACCAAAACAAATAGATAAAGAACCACAGGGCAGTCCCAAACCACTAATATTCCATGGGTAGAATTTATAATGATTTACCTGTAGATGTAACTATTCCTGTGTAGTTGTATACTTTCAATGACTTTTCCAGAATACCTCAGGTACAAAACCTTAGCATACTGACTATCCTTTTAATGATGTTCCCAGAAGCAGTAAATTGTAGGGATTGAACAATTTGGGGTGTCTGGCAATTAATTATCTTCACAATTTCAGCTCCATTCTATTTTCAGAAACAGAGCTCCGGTAAGGAAAAAAACCTGTTTGAAACTAAGAGCTTCAAGTTTTGATTCAATATTGTTCAAGGCCACTCAAGCAGTTTTCAGGAATTCTGCTGCTAAGCTTTTGAGTTCAACTCTCAAGTGCAATGTGCTCTAAATACATGACCTGCATTGAACTGCTGCCCTAGCAAGCCATAGCTATTATTCACTTCACAATAGAAAGTCCACAATACTTGAAGGCTGGATCTACATGATATATTAAATGCTTTATGAACACTACTTTCTTTAAGAGAGCACAGCCATCCAAACTATGCACAACACCATTTATCAACACCATCTCACAAAGACATTTTTCACCTCTCCACCTCTTTTTCACCTAGATACAATTCTGAGACTGAACGAGATAAAAAAAAATAAAAAGGAAAATGTTGTGCAAGATATAAACATACAGTGTTTTCTGCCACTGAAGACTCTCCCCATAACTCCCACTACCTCTCCAACGGGCCACAGTCACAACCTCTGTCCAATGTTATCAGCCTTTCTAGGTCCTGTGTAATTAACAGTTTATGGACTGGCTCAATGAATTGGCAAGTAATTCCTTGTAAAGTGAGAAATTAACTCTAAACAAATGTAACATTACAGTGCTTTTGCCTCGATCCCGTGTAACCTTACATCTACAAAATGATCTGAGAGTCTGTTCCATTAGAGATTAAGGTTAGATTTTGGTTTTTCCAATAACACGTGATAAAAAGTACAAAATACTTAGCTAAATGATACTTCTCTTAATGTTTTAATTAATAAGACACTAACATTCATTTTATATAGGATGACTGGATATTTCAGGCGCTGTAAAAATATGAGGACAATAAGTTCATTATTCGTAAATTAGTTAAAAACCAACCAACGTTTCTCAGCAGTGGTATTCTACAGTGGTTCTGTACAAAGAATAAACACCTGAGCCTCTAACAGTCAGTTTACGGAAGCTTATAAATACATAAAGAAGGGAGCATTATATGAGAGCAGTCATTTTACAAGTTCATCATGATGACTTGATAGGCAACCATTGTAAAGACAACAAAAGTAACTTTTTTTCTTGCTTTCTAGTCAGGGTAAGGGAATTTCTGAATGAGTAGGGCAAAGGTAGGAACAATAGGACTAGCAATGAAATTGGTCTGCTTGAAGGAATCCTTCAAAAATTTAGTCACAATTCTGTCTAATTCTTATATATTTTGATTCATCAACTGATGCATAAAGAAACATCCAATCAGTAGTCTCAAACAATGGGATACAAAATAGAACATCCATTCAAAAAGAACCTTCATGCTTTTATAAATCTACCCCTCAGTGGGAACTTCTTTGTATCAAGCACCAAGAAGAACACAAGTCTCTGTTACAGAGAGCTGTCTAAGGCTGCAGATGTCCAAGCAAGTTTTGAGACAAACTACGTAATCCAAAATACCTGCTTTTCTCTCATGATCTCCGATAGCTTTGCTTTCTCAGCAAGGGCATCTTTTCCAGTATGAGATAACAATAATTTGATACTCAAGCATGTTAATCAGAAAAATGTCTCTATTTCACCTTAGGAAAGCATAAGCTAAGAAACCCCTCTCAACATTTTGCTTCATACTTGATATAAATACCTCAAATTTAGCAGACAAGTCACATTTAGGATGACAGCTTTATGTTACCAAATACTGCATGGCAAAGAAGAATTAATCTTTCTCACAAACTATACTGTCAATAGGCATAAGTTAAGTATATAACGTCTCTTGCTTGCAGACTTTTCCAGGGAAGTACACACCATGTGTACAGGCATCCCTAACTGCTATCAACTACATCAACACAACAAATTAAAAAACCAACCCAACCCAATATGATCTACTGCTAGCATAGGGAGAACCCATCTTATACCTTGTCACCTGTCAGAGAGTATAGCATCCAAGATACAGCCTTTTGTACTGGTAATAGGAAAAGCCTCTGTGCCTTTTCTATATTCAGAAGAGTTAAATTCTTCCTCAACATTACTTTGTACACGACTTTAAAAACATATCAATTTACACATGAATCCCTTCATGCCACAAAACTGGTCTCTTAGTTGATAGGCTTATCTTCTGTGTTTCACATCATGATTGTTCAAGTGCACTGTCATCCACAACTGATGAATAGATTGCCATTCTTTCACTCTGAGGGGTTGTGCAGAACTAGGAAATTAAAAGAGGAGTGCATTATTTTTGCAGTGCCCTAAAATACTGTTTGTTCCCTTGCTCTTCAAAAAAAACATATGTGATCATCTGCCATTGGCCCAACTATTGAAGAGACAAGAAAAATTTCTGTAAGTAGAGACAGTGCTCATGATCATCCATTACAGCTCTCAATTACATGCTCAGTATTTACCACACAAGGAACTGATATATTCCAGCTCTGATGCCGCAACCAGCTCACTGGCATTCGCTACACAGCTCTTTTAGCAGAGGCCATAGTAACTGTCAAAAAATGTCATTTGCCTCATAAATTTCCACACTTTTCCCCTTATTTAAAAACATGATTTCACATTTTACCAATGTAACTAGACAAAGGTAGGCTTCATTCTCTTCACTTCTTCCTTCCTTAAGTTATCAGACAGCCCTATGCAACTTTTAGGTAAACATTAAAACAAATGGGACATGATTAATTAGTATAACTGGAAGTTACCATGGTTAAGAGTTGATTGCATTATTCACACCACAGCTTATTTGACAGAAACAGCTGGTAATGCATCTTGCGGCTATTCTTACAACACATCCCAATTCATGTCAAGTGGAGCCAAGGGACAGTATAGTCCGTACTTTGTGGAACTGGGGCCCTGCTTTATTCCTAAAATGATAGACTTCATCCAGTAAGGACAGGATATGTATTTCTTCTCATCTTCTGCATTGAGCAGTAGCTGTTTAAAAAATGGTGGATATAGAAAGCACAGCTAGTAGAGCAAGATCTCACCATCTGTCTCTATATGAAACTAGTGGCCTGTATGCTCTTTCCCCACTAAAATCCACTCATGGGCAGTTTAATAGGCCCTTGCAAGAGGGTAGCCTTCTTTGTTTGAAAAGCAACTACACCTGGAAAGGAAAATAGAGGTTCCCCCTGCCCCTGACATTAATAGCTTCCTCATAAGAATTCTGAGAATTCTTCCTGAAGACTCTAAAATGCCAGTTTTTCTTCAGTTACTTTTTCACTTTTTACTCGAAAGTAGCTATTTGCATATCTGTGTTCCAGCTCCACCACAGTAATTTCCCATTCTAGTTTGGGAATAGGGTTTTTTTCAGAACATTTCCAGAACTGCCGGAAGAGAGAAATACTTGGTATTTTATCAGAAGCTCATTTACTCAAGAGATTTTTAGGCAACTATATCAGATTGAGCTCTTCAAACTGTTTCTTCTAAGGTTTATTACTCTAAGTAACAGAAACTATTATTTCTCCAAAAGCAGAAAGTCAAGGCAGAATAAAAATAACAGTAACAAAGGGCAGAATAGTTTGTTTATTGGTTCTCTGGCCTTAGATAACTACATCAGAAAGTCTCCATGACTATCCTTCATTATAAACAAATTATAATATTTTGTTTCAAATTTAACCCATATTCTTTGCCAAAAGAACAACTATTTGCTCTTGAGACCTGAATTTCAAACTGGACAGTATTTGTTACAGTGATCATGCTGGGTCACTGACAAATCCAAGTTACAAGTGAGATCTGACTCTGAACTGACGCCGAACTAGTGTTTGTGGTTTTGTTTTTTTTTTTCCTTAATTTTTAGAGGAACTTAACTAGAGAGAGGTATGCACTTCTTCAGCATATCTACTATTACGGCAAAAGTTACATTATGCTCCAGGATACAAGCATTGCATTGTTGTCTTTGATAGAAGGCAGTGTAATTTGCCACTGAAATGGTTTTGATAGTCTGTGCAGCAAGCACAAACTGTGTTGACTTAGACTAAGCATGTTCATTATAATTAAGGAAAATATTTAAAACCAAATAGCTGGAATAAGTTCAGGAGGTTTAGAGGGTAGACTTGCTTTTGGAACATGGTCTTCATATCACTCCAGTGTGCTTTATAAGTTTTGGTTTTATTAAGATCAGAAGAAAAAAAAAAAATGTTAACACTGGTTAACAGTTATATTCTGAAGCTAAGACAACAGATGAATTAACTACAGTGTCAACTACATAAACAGTTCCTCCGGACTAGGGATGAAGACAATTTGGAAGGAGAATGATGGGACATCATGTAAATGTGATCCAAGATCTATTTAGCTAAACAGCATGACACCTTTTTATTAGCCCCAAAAAGTATTGGTAAAGCAGCCCTATTTTTCTAGATTATTCTGTAAGCTGAGCACATGTGCACTGCCACAGAGCCTGTAAAATAAGAACAGGGAAAACTGACAGAGCTAAACTGTTCTCTCTACATTTTCAGTACTATCTTTAACTTTGAAAAGAGATATATAGTTGGCTATTTGACTTCTTCATGAAAAAGGAAGAAGCAACACAAAGGCATTTCAAGAAAGCTGTTTATTCCCCTTAACTAGCATAATAACTATAAAAACAAGGGTTTCTGGTTACCTGTGCAAATTTCTAGAAAGTGGATTGAAATCTTATAGCAGGTGTTACTCTGAACATAGATGTGTCTCCATAGTTAGGAAAAGCAACAAAAGTACTTAGTCCACTGGAAAGAGAAAGCAGGATCCATTTCCACAAACACATAGCAGGCCACGTAACACACTAAATGAAATCCAGGCTTTAAGTACTCTAAGAACTGGAGATCCAGGAAAGCCCAAATCTTTCTGCTTTTTCAGAGTAGACAATTCTGACTGGCTTTTCTTCGTACATGAACTTCATTAACAGACATGCATCAAAAAGGTGCTTGAGGACAAATCAGTAATTGTTCTTTTATAACAAATCAGAAGTTACTGAGAAAATCTTCCATAAAGACTCTGTCAAAACAAGTTCCTTGATTATCAGAAGCGAAATCCTCAGTCAGAGATTTTCCTCAACAGAAGTAACAGGGTTTTAGTACCAGAAGATCATAGAAAATATACTTTCCTTCCCCTCAGAAGGGTTAACTGAAGAGCACTGCCTTCTTCAGAAGCAGATTCTTTTTCTTCCCCTTTGTTTTCATACAAGCTCCAATTTTTCTCAGAAAATGCAACATTTAGCAACACTTAGTAACACCAATTTCTCTTTCATTTCACTGGTATTATTGTTGTCTAGGTGAGTACCTTTAGGAACATCTGCCTAGTATAAGTGAAAGACAACTAACAAGCTTTAAGCTAGCTACATATTTTCAAATAGTAGACCACATTATGTATGGGCAATACACTGAGAGTTAGAATTTTTTTTTTTTTTTTTTAAATACAGACTACAGAGTCTTATTTGCTTGTCATACAAGTCACCATTTGTTCTTTCAGTCTCTAAGAAACTTTTGTGGAAGATTGGTTTTAAACTGTCAGAACCTTGACAAATGCCGAAGCCTTTCAAATTCACAGTTTGAGAAATTAATATTAAACATACTATCAATGAGGACTCATCATGTTTATTGTCCTAAAGTTATCTGGACAAGACTTTTATTTTGACTTGTCACTTGAGCTGACATCACTAACAGAACACAGCATCTGTCTCAGTCTGAGCTGCTGTGAAGCAACTGACTGCAATTGATAAACATTAGAAACTAAACAGGATTTTCTCAACACACAGAGAATGAACCAGTGGTATGTGCCAGAATGATCACATTTATTTTCACCTCCTGGACTGAAACAATATGCCTGCTTTTCCCAAGGACTTTTCTGATTGGAATTTACAAAACTTCTCTGGATTGTATGCCCTTAGCACTAATCAACAGCAAGACAGAAAATCACCTATATGTTTAGCTTAAGGATGGATCTCCTTATTTGCCAATTTATTTCAAATACTGTCCAAACTGTTTCCAGTAGTCAATTTTTTATTCATCACAGAAACTCCTTCCCAGAACTGAATATTTAAAACCTTTAGGTGGGCAAATTATGCATCATCAAAACTTTTAATGAGTACATGTTGTAACCTAAAGGCAAACAATGGTTTTGTCTGTCACAGGTGGGGCATTAAGGGTGGGGGAGAGATGGCTGTTCACTGAATTGGAGCATTTTCTTTATTGCAGAACTGGAAGCATTTCCTGTGTAGAAAGGGAACTCTTGTTTTGAAAAGGTGTACAGTAGCTTTCATACATATGGAAAGTCTCCATCCGCTGCAGGAAGCCAGACTACCAGTGCATCATTGCATAGTATCATTTCCTCATAAAGCAGCATGCCATATGAAGTAACTATACAACTACTTATGTTGTCCGTTCATCCACAAGTCTAATATATTTAGCTGACTGAATAATCCATACATGAAGTTTATGCAAGTTTTTTGCCTTAAACATTTCATGCAATCTACTTTTATCATTAACATCTCAGAACACTTAAGAGTCCACAGTACAATGCAGAACCTTTCAAACATATAGCTCAGTACAGAATTAACCTCTTGCTATTTCTTTTTATTATTTAAAAGAAAATCCAGGGGTTGGTCATGAACAGGTTGTCAACTTCAGCACTGGTGGTTAGGTGGCTCACTTAGCAATTTGGGAACAGATGAACTATATAAAAGCTGTTCTTTAATCACATGCAAGTAATTCTGGTGCAAATACTGATGCATACATTACTAAAATCTGGTTAACAGGAAGAACGGAATTCAAAACTTTAGACCTTATAGCTCCTGTTTTTTAAAAGCTTATATAAATTATACATATTCTCCCTTGAAATAAAATTTGCTTCTGCAGATCTTGGGAAGACAGGTAGGTCAGTGTCCTACTACACAGGTATGATGGAATCAGAAACATATCACATAAGCCTAGTTCCCCTGTCAGACTATATGTACAAAAATCTACATATAACCTAATGTGGCTACCAGAAGCATTTGCAGTATTTTTATGGAATATCTAAAATGGGAACAGACATCTCAAGGATCTTGGCTGCTCCACCAACCCATACGCTTGAACACCTACTGAAAAAGAAAAATTGGAACTCTGAAGAATTTGCAGAAGTTACTGCTTTAATTTGCATATTTTTAAGAACTCTTTGTACTATTGCCTATTTATTGTAATACAAATTGTAAAAATTTTGGCATGAACTGTTCCATTTAAAGATCACTATAGAATGTTTTATAATGTATTTAGTAATCAACCAAACTTTAAAAATATAATCAATATGTACTGTTACAGGCTAATTCTTTTTGCAGCCTGAATTATACAGCTGAACCCTTCAACTTCCTGCGAATCTTCCAATACGTGCAAAGAAAGGAACTAATAAATTCTAAGCTGATGAGTTATACAGCAACCTCATCTATTCAAGAACAATCAAGAGGAATGCAAAACTGCCAACTATAACATTGTAGTTTTATTCTAATTGTAAAGTTGGATGCCAACCCTCACAAGGACCCCACTAGAAGCAATGAACATTCCCTAACTACTCCCATTCATATTATACATTTGAAGTGTTACATGCTACTCCATACCAAGATATGTTTTTCTTCAGGCATCACTGAGGGAAATCAACTTAAAATGCTTACATGACTGGTTAAAGATGCTGACAACATACCTTTTAGCCAGTTAGAAGTTCCATGTTCTAGCTATTTAGACATTTTCTCTTTAAAATCTCTGCTAATAAAATACTTAATCGAGGAACCATAGCAGTTGCCTAACTTTAGATTCAGAAGTTAGAGCTCTTTTGAAGGACATAATTCCTTGAGATTATACTTCAAAATACTTCACATTTTGAACACTTACCAAGACAACAACACAGCCCTAAAGGCAACTGGTTGGTTGAGTTATCTTAACTGTAAGACTCATCTGTATTCCTTGAATTGGTGACAATTCCTTGGTTATTTTAAAAGTACCTTAAAAACATGAAATCAACAGAGAATTCTCTTTCGTGTAAGGCCATAAGCTCATTTTAAGTCTGTAGAATAAATCATGAACTTCAGATATTTTTCTGATTCATCATTAAGTTAATATACATTGCAGAACATTTGATAAATAATTTTCTGAAGCCTTAATAACTATTCCTTCCATAACACGAACTTTAAAGAAGAAAGAAAAACTGTCCCAGTTTTTAAATGAAACATCTTGTGGTATGTAGTGGGTTAGTGAAGCACAAGTCAAGCTTTAAATATGTACAATCTTGTTTTCAACAGTAAGCAGCTATTCTGTTTCCAGCCTCTCTAAAGCATATTTTCATTGTAGACTTAGCTCAGATGATTAATAACTTTCCTTAAGCACAGAGATACCTTGGATTAGGTTCAGCAGTCACCTCGGAAAACTCTCTCAGGTTCCTGTGTCTCCCTTTCCGCAGGAGCTGCAAGACTTTTGTCATGTTATGACTTCCAGAAGTACATCTCATAGTATTAGAGTAAGCTGAGGCTATTCTGACTCTTTCCCACTAGCTTAGGTAATGTGCTTGTATGACACTGGCTGCATGCATGCTCTTTGAAAAGTAGTCTAGTTAATTGTCAGAACAGAAGTAGCATTTCCTCTCTAACTCAACCAGCAGCCTAGCTTAAGTTACTGGTAGTCATAGTAAGATATAGTTGCAAGCAGCAGTCAGCAGAGAGAATCAGGTGCATGGAAAGAGCAGGGATTGGAAAATAACCCAAATAAGAATGCAGACAAATTCAAAGAGAAGCCTTACCATAAGAAACTAAGAATTTCAAGTAAGTTCAAGAATTCAACAGATGAGCGTTATATGACTCCTCGTGTCTTTTAGGAAGAAGAACGGATAAAAATCTTTCAATATATAAAAATCATTAGTGAGTTCTGAAAGAATAAAGTTATATTGTGAGCAAGAACTTTTGCGTCCATACATAAAGCTTCTCTGCTGGGAAAAACATCTTTCAAGGCTATGAACCTAGTCATGCCAGCCTTCACACCATGGATATACTACACTAAAGCAAGAGCAGATGCCTGTTATTTGTAGACATTTGTAACTCTTTCACCTGCTTTTAAAAACACAGTGTAATATTAAAATTATAAGAGTCCCAGAGACATCCAGAAAAAAAAATAGCTATTCGAAGAACAAATACAGAGTATCATTGTTGGTCTAAAAGAGCAACAAATGAGAAGCATTAAAAGTATTACTACTACAGAGACAACCTAAGTATTGCTAGATACTGGTTACTCTTCCTATAAAATTTATATGTATTTTGCTATTTTTAAAGCTGTTTACAAGGGTTCAGTCAGAAAGGAACCTTCAGACTCTACACCAATTTACAGAATGAATAAAGAATGCCATTTGCTTGCTCTTCATAGTTATCTCATCTAGTATGAAAATAAGTGAGTGATCCGTGGCTTTGGCATGAATATACAACATGGTATACAGTACAAACTGGTCAAGGAACATACTACAACTGGAGGAGTTCTGAAGTATTACTGTTTCTATTTCTGTTCTTATTTACTAGGTTTCCTGTTCATATTTAATTTACAATTTTAGTATCTCACTTTAAATTTCAAATGTACTAGGTAGCTTTCTAGTTTTGGTGATATTTAGACTCAAAAGAAGAGATTAAATTAAATAAGAATAAAATCAGTTGTGTTAATGGGATTGCTGATGCACTGAAGTTATGGAAAGAACTACTAGACCACCCATCACATCTGTAAGGGGAAAGTGCTGCATCAGCAGGAAAATCATTTTATGTCTCCATCTTACTTTGGAAATATGTATGCTCTGTAAAGGTATTTACACAGTCCCATACTGGAAAAAGCTTTCTATTAAATATGTATGGGTAAAGCTTTGGGATAGCAAGTAAATGTAACACACCCCCAGATACCAGACTATTAACTTTCTAGATGCCAAACTCACTGCTACCAGACTGAAAGAGTAATAAAGACCAAACAGAGTTCAAAAACCTTCTTTAGATGATGATCACATAATCTTGTAGTCTTGAACAAGTAACCTGGTTCTCTCAGAAGGAGTCTTCTTGATTTCAGGAACACTAATAGCAAAGTCTTTGAGTTTGAGCAAATATGACTAAGAAAATGTGTCCTAAAAATATATTCAGTGGACAACAGTAAGTTCACATGGAAATCTTCCACTTTTAAGAGGAATGCACCTAGCTGTGTATAAGAAAAAACTATGTGCTTATGGCATAAAGTCATCACATCAGCAGATATCTGACTTCACAGTTATTTTTTGTAAAAAAAAAAAAAAATAAATCAAAACTAGCAAGTGATGAAAAAAATTCCACATTTTTCCAGATTAAAATTTACTGATCAATTACCTTTTTACCACATCTCTTAATAGCTTTGAGCATAGCTCATGTAATTAAGTAAGTTCTCTGCAATAAAGCTGACTTATCTGAGAAGATTTTTCTATATAAATACGCATGCAATGTTTTGGGGTTGTCTTGTTTGTGGGATTTTTTTTTTTTGGGGGGGGTGGTGGTGGTTTGTTGTTTTTTTTTTGAGTTGAAACTACCTAGATTCAATCCTTGACCTTACTGAGAGTTTAAGCACCTGGACAAGTGAAAAAAAATAAATCTGTCTCATTGTTGAACTGTCTTCTTTCACTGCAACCAGAATTACCACAAGCTCTCTTAGAACGCTTCTGGGATGTTCCAATTATGAAACAACAGTCATGGGAAACAGCTCTGCTATTAAGTCCCCAGTCAGCACCTTCTGAAAGGTAGATTATTTAGAGATGAAAAAAAAGAAGAGCAAAAGGAGAATTTGAGAATAGAAAAGTTATAATTATTCATGCTCATAAACACTGCATGCTAACCAGAGTCCTTATGAATTTTGAAATATACCCTATCACCAGGTTTGTTTACATCTTAAAGGATATTTGTTTAAAATATACTCCCAGCATAAACCTCTGAAGACTGCCCACTGATTTGTATAGTATTTAACTGAATGACAGTCAAAAAAGACATGGTAGACCAAGCTGTAAGAAAGGACATAGTAGATAAAAAGTAAAAAAACCCAACCAACTGAATAATTTCCATGCTAAGAGTTCCTGGGTTAATTTTTTTAACACAGATCTATGTTTGCATATAGTGTAATTTACATCTGCTTGAAACAAACCAAAACAAAAAACAAGCAAACAAAAAAACAGGGAATAAGTAATTGAAACACCAACTCAAAGGTCTAGGGCACACTAGTAATCTGTGGGGATACTGGTTAATGCTGTTACAACGAGTTTTCGTCTGTCACTGCTGCTAACAAATGAGGTCATCAGAAATAAATTAATCGGAATTGAAGCCATGAATTTCTAGTTGCAGTTGCACGTAAATGAGGCAAACGTTAGTTGGAAGTAATTGTTTCTGTAAACACGAATCCCTTGGAAGACAGGATACTAGACAAGCAAGAGATTCTGAAAAAAAAATAGAGAAGAAAAAATTCATTAAGAACAAAGAGCTGATGTT
This sequence comes from Chloroceryle aenea, assembly GCA_013399075.1. Lineage (NCBI taxonomy): Eukaryota > Metazoa > Chordata > Aves > Coraciiformes > Cerylidae > Chloroceryle > Chloroceryle aenea. The sequence continues at coordinate 37,126 of VWZY01004688.1, forward strand.
GTAAACCTCTGACAATGTTCCCTCATGTAGATGGCTATCTAATTTATTTAGGGATAGACCAAAGAAATCACATCAAGGCATAAAAATTAAAGTCAACTGGAGAAAGCTCAACTTTTCTGAGTAGTATGGTTTAGGGTGAAAAGCAACAAACATTTGATTTTCAATTAAAGAACAGTTACCAAGACCTCTACATGAAGATTCAACTACCACTAGAAGAGCAAGAAGTTCTAAGCTTCAACAAAGAACTTTAGGTCCTGTGTGACACAGTCTTTTCCATTGTCTATATTCTCTTGAGATTTATAACAATGAAATTAATGTGAAACAAGAATACTAGAGATTAATTAAGTCTTCCCCCACACCGGTTTCAAAAACAGGCTCAGACAGTAAAATTTGCACTCAAGATGTCCTGATGGCAACAGTTAATTTTTTTTCCCCATGGCAAATCACCCCCCAAATACATCTTCAAGCCAAACGGCCTGGCATACAGCTACAGCTTCTTCCTACTGCCATCTGGTGGGCCTTAGGGACAGCACCACCCACATACAGTCAACAGCAACCGAGGATCTGGATTTTCCATCCCATTTCTCCCACTGGAGAATTCCAAGCAAATCCAGAGGTTTTGTTCTCTCACCTCCACCCTCCACACCTCGTCTACTGAGATGCAAAAGCCATTTTGAGAAGTATCTTTGTATGACTACAGAAAGTACACCACCATTCCTGCAGTAGAAATCTACTTGTCACCATTTCCTATTTGTCAAGGTTGCACCTCTGCTCTCACACAAAAGGAAGACTAGCAGCTACACAAGCCTTCCTCCATATGGGAAGCATAAGTCCACTCTCATAGTTAGATTGTCTTTGGATGTGCTACAGTTCCAGACTAGCTGGGTTTTCACATGACCCAGTATTACCACTTTGGGTTTTTAGGTGTGCTTTCCTTCCCCATTGTGTCAAGTTACAGATTAAAGTGCAAGTGAGAAAGATCAATTTTCTTACTATAATTCTTTCTTCCGGACAAAATGGAATGCAATTCTTTGAGAGGGGACTCTGACACAGTGAATGGCCTATTTTGTGATGTGCATGATTTGTGATATATCCCTTCCTCAAATAAATAAATACATTTAAAAAAAAAAGGAAAAAAAAAAAAGGAAAAGGTTGCACCTGTATATAATTTCCCCAGCTCTTTTTGCCATCAAAATTTTTGCTGCAAATGGACAAAATGCTCCTTTATAAAAAAAAAAAAAAAAAACAAACAAAACACAAACAAAGCAATCTTTTTCTAGCACAGTTAAAAATTGCTAACAAAATGAATCTAACTGGCAGCATCCCACAAGCAGTAGCAGGCACCCAGGTGAACAAACACAGCAGCTGGCAGTGACCAAGCAAGTGTTACAATTCAGTATAAATGCTTATTAAAAACAAACCCCAAATAAGATTTTTTTTTTTCCCTATAATGAAGTATCAGAAAATAAATAATCTATTACTTGAAAATACAAATCAAGCATCAGGACGCTCCCCAAACCCTCCTTTTCCCCCTTTCTCCCCAAGTAACTAGCCAGCTTGGTTGGCCACTTCAAAAGTCTGATATTACTGCTAGTTAACCAACCATGTAATTCTAATTTGTTATCACAGAGCAGGTACTGTACATACTTATTTAGGCCATCCACATGACAGGGTAATTTGTAGCTATATAATTTCATGGTAATTATAGTTGGAATTACTATGTACAAAATGGGCATTTCCAATGTAATTACTAAAAACTAGAGGCTCAGTATTGACACAATTAGTAGAACCCATGCAAAACAAAGTATTATATAAGACTGAATTGGATGTTGTTTCTCCCTCCTCCTTTAGCTTTGTAATCAACACAAAAGTGCAGAAAGCCAGAGACTGAAGCCAACATTTTTTGGTGTGGGTGGCACTTACCTCCCATGAGCTGATTAGAGTTGTTGATTCTGCCTGCTCCTATTTGTTATCAATGATCACACACTTTTTCAAATGTTACTCCCTCCGCCAAAGAATTTTGGCCAATTAAAAAAAAAGCCAATACTTAAAATAATTTAAATCTTAATTGTTCAATTTGAAGACAGACACCAGTGCTACTGACCTTCCTTCTGGTACGTTCATTGCACAGTACATGGTCTCTACTTGTGTTACAGACATAAGAACACAGCCATAGCTCTGTGTGTGGAAAAAAAGTGACTTCAATATTTGAGACTGTAAACATGTTGCTAGCTGTATCTGCCTCATTTATTTGTAAGTGATCAAGTAATTAAAGGCCTGTTAGGCTACAGAAACTCTATAAAACTGTTTTTCCCAAGTTATCTTCAGTTCACGGGTCTCATTTGAGAGAATTAATTAGGGAAGCCTACTCACATGGTTACAGTATTTGAAGCCCAAGAGATGGTGCTGTCTTCACATGCTGTGATGGTTAAGCCTTTGTATCAACATCTGGAAATGAAGCAATGGGCACATGCAAATATGCAAAGTATCAAATCAAATGTCCCAATAATATGATTAATAAAGATAAAAACTAAATGGAAAAATATGCAATATCTCAAGGCAGTGAAAGCCTGAACAAGAATAAAATTACAAAAAAAGTATTTTCAGATCGTGCATATTAGGGGCAGAGACAAGATACCATGTCTCATCAACAATGAAGAGAACAAGTTGGCATAAATGAACTTGAATGCAGTGTTAAACTAGAACTATTTCACTACACCTCATCACATACAGATATTCTCCCATACTTACTGTGCTATGCTGCGAATGTGTATCAATCGTTGCAGCCAGTGAACCAAAATTTCTTAAGTGTACTTAGCCAAAATCCTGGAGAACTGACAGCCAGGGAAGACTGAAGAAATGATGAGGAAGCAGCAACTCCCAAAGGCTATTTCAGCTAAATGACCTCATTCATGGATCTGTTTCTTGTGTTAATAATATGATCTGCATCATTACAAGGATTTTTTAATAAAAAAAAATAACAAGTGAGAAAGATTGTCAGTGAAAGCTTCGAAAAATACTGCAATGCTCAGTTTGTTTGGTACTATAAAAGAAGTAAGTCGCATAACCTTGTAGCTAAAAAAGAAAGCCAGCTGGCTGGGAGAAAAATGCTACAGAAAGGACCCAATTTCAAAATGGCAAAATAAAAGAGATTTTGCTAAGCGCTGAGCTTCCAATCAAAGGATGGAGATGGGGGAGCAGGACGCTGTGCTGGAGGTAATTCTGCCCTAGTTCAGAAGAATGGGTACTAGTTACAGCTGTTTTCAAAACTGAGGGTTGAAAGTTATCTGTAGCAAACTTTCTTCCCCACTTGCTTTATTTCTCTCACACTTTTCCTACTTATGTAGCTTCCTCCTTGCTCACACTCAACCTTCAAGGTTGCACTTCATGGCTCCAACAGTAGCTCCTAAAATTTTGGCACTACAGACAGGGTACAAAGGCCAGAAAAAGGCCTATAGGCACCACTCACATTTAAGTTACTGCATAAAGGAAGAAGAAAAGCAGAGACAATGTCAGGATGCTTTCCAGCACTGGACAGATCCTTAAGCATACCAGGCCTCCAGGTTACATTTCAGGTCAGAACAGCATGTAAAAATATCCTTCAATACTTGAACATTAAACCTATTCAGTATGAAAGTACTGCTCTAGAAGGTGGCAAACCCAAGAAAATTTGTGTTTGTAGGCTTTCCCTCAAGGTTTTACCTCCCTTTGGAGTGGTCTGGGGAGCTGGGGGGCAGAGAACCCTGGTAACTGATCAACTGAAACCCTCTTGGTCCAGGTGCTATGCTGGCTATTGGATTCTTATGGGCAGCACTAAGTTTCCTAACTGCAGAATGTGGCACAGAAAAGCAACCAACAGAGATTGCTGCCACTTATGGAGTTGGGCTACCATTCAAAACAGAGCAAAGGACCTTATGTCTTGGGTTCAATTCCCTCTTTTTGTAATAACCCTATTCTCCAGATCAAAACAACAACCTACAAAAATCCTAGAAGCTCATGTTTGTCATAATTACAGGCCCAAGTATATTGTTTTTACATAAATCTAAATAGGAAGGAAATATAAACCTACAGGGAAATGAACCAACAGTATCTACTGAGGCATACCTTTAGATAAGAATTAACCCCTCAGAGAAGCTGCTTTGCAGCTANGGGCACAGCCTCCCCGCACCACGATGTCACTTTAAGACGACTTCTGCCGTATGAAGGTGAAAAATCCCAGTGAGATAACCGAAAGCAGCACTGTATATATAGAGTATTCCCACTGCCCCCATGCTCACGGTGCTACTACACTGCATGAACTCTTCTGATAACTGAATGTATAAACCGGGGGGGGGACAGAAGAT
>VWZY01004688.1:41981-60445 GCA_013399075.1 Chloroceryle aenea
CGAAGCAACTCCACACACGACGGACACATCATGGACGAGAAGCAGGCTCTTCAGGTACAGCGCTGAGCGGGGCAGGGCGGACTACACCGCTCCACAGGCGAGAGCACCCCCTCGAGCACCTGNAGAGCACAGGAATACACTGTGTCTTGAGAGGGGAGTAGGCTCTACAGGGAACAAGGGCCTTGCACCTCTACAGCCTGCCACCTTGCTTCCATACTAGCTCCACTGTCACAGCACCCTTCAGCGAGTCACAACCTCTCTGCCGAGCAGAGGTACAGCACCCGTATGTGATGGCAGAGCCCTCTGACCAACAGCTGCACTCACACAAGTCACCATTCAGTAAATAACACTGCTTACAGGCTGCACACCAAGTACAGTGAATAAAAAAGAAATGATGGAGACTGCTATCCTAGTTTCAGTCACAAAGATCACTCTTCAATTCAGGGACATAACAAGTCTTCCAAGGAGCAAGCAGTGGGGAAGTGCGTGCATAGAAACTGTCTATCTCCTACTGAGAAACAGGCAAAATACCATGTCTTCCCCACAGACAGAAGGACACAGGAGAGGCTGGCCCTATACCTAGGAAATCCTTAAAGGGGAACATGAAGGAACTGCACCTGTATTTCACTTGCAAGGGTAGAATGCTGTCAGAAGAGGAATTAATTTTCAGGGTCTGTGTTACCTGATTAAATCCTGTCCCTGCAGAACTACTTAATCTCTACCTAAAGGAAAAGTAAAGGTTTATGTCACAGCTGAAAGAGAGACACACCAGAGCCATAAAGTTCAAAAAGTTCGGTTGTGCCTACAAAGCTGATTAAGCAGCTATGTCAGAGCAAAATCTCACATCTCTTGACATCCAGCCCAACTACTCCCTCTTCTATACCATACCACTAAGGGATGTGTCTCTCACCAGCATCCTTCTTTTTTGCCCACTCTCATGTCAGAATCTCTCTCTGGGCAATAGGGCACTAGGAAAGAGCAGGGAAGACAGATGTTAGGGAAGTGAGGGGCAGTCAAGTCCAGACAGGCTGGATGCTTGCCTTCATATGGGATTGATAATACCACACTTCAGCAATGCACAGAGAGCACAGATATAAGAATTAAAGATGAAAGCACAAGACAAATACACACTCCTGCTAGGATGTCCAGGAGGACCAACATGAGTGCTTCTGAGAGGACTGACAGCACTTGCTACAATTCTAGACTGGTATCTCACAGAAGGCAATTCTTTTCAGAGAAGAGAACACATATGCATGTATTACTTTACCTTTTTCTTCCCCATTTTTGTTCTTTGTTTTGATTTCCAGCCTACTGGAAAAGTATTGTACAATACCCCTGCTGTGCTACAAGTCTCCTTTTCGGTTCAATTAATGAGCCATAAATAACACGATGAAGGTGTCAACAAAGAGTGTAATTTATCATAACTTGTCAGAGGGGCAATTCTTAGGAGGAGAATGCTCATTCGCAGCCTGGCGTAACATACAAAGATTTATTCCTCGCCTAGTACCTCCTTCTACTCCCTTGGCCTGCCAAAATTTATCTTGCGCTGGAACCCTCACAGGTGCACCACTTTTGACAAATATGCTGCGAAGTCTAGTATTCATCACAGGCAAGCCTTTGTTGGGAAGAAGGCAACAAGAAATAAATTTGTTTTAGAAAGAAGGTGCTTGCGATTCAATGTGCTCAGGGGTATGGGGAGAGGCAGACAGGCTCATTATTTTTAACCTCCCTGTGTCTGCAAGAGAAGAAAATGAGGTAATGTAGGTAATATTACAGTCCCCGACTTCATTACTTGCTGCATGGTTAAACAAGCACCTAGGTAATTACTACTGCATTCTTACTTAGCTTCATTTTCACCTTGCACTTTCCTCCAAATAGGTAGGGCAACTGGCAGCTGCTAGTACATTTTATGGAGGGAAACTTATCTCAGGGCCAAGTCCTTCACATAAATTAAGAACAGCCTTTGAGCTGGTGAATTTTACAAAGCCCAACTGGACGTGAAGCTACTAAAACTATTTCTGGATTCATGAGGCAGCTCTGTAAGACAGTATATTGAGTAAGAGGACATTATTTAAAACAGTAGAAAGAAGAAAGCAGATAGAGACTATGCTGGGGTAAAAAGCTAAAATAGCATAACAGCAGCAACATGATAAACAAATTAACTGCTGTAGGGTCACAGTGGCCTCCCACTGACACGGATGCAGGCAAGCATTTGTTTTGCTTTGCTGCTTTGCTTTGCTCTGGTCTGTTTGAGTCTCCACTCCCTCACATCATCTACTACCAGTTTCCTGCAGACAGAAACAACAAGAGTTGTTCCTCATTGCAAATACTTTTTACAGCAACTAAATCTAAAATGTTTGGATGTAGCTCATGGTTCTCACCTAACACAATTAAAGAAAAAAGAAAAAAGAAAATATCACTTGTCAGACAGTTCCTGGGGAAAAAAAAAATTATTTCCAGTGACACAACAAGGGAAACCACTGTTTACACACGCCTCATAATTCAGTGCTAAGTTTTTTGCACCCCAGTCCAAGCCATACCTGGACATGCCAATAAACTCCATGTTAGCATATGAGAACATGATGTAAGATCCTGACAGAAGAGGTCCAGAGGAAGCAAAAATAACAGCCAAAAAAGCCCCACTGTCAATGGGTCAAAGACTCAATCCTGAAAATATATCTGGATTTGCATATTAAATACATGTATATACATATATGAATAAACATTTGAAGGACACATACGATTGCTTTCAACTGAAACAAAAAAATCAGTGTTCTAGAAAAATCTTTTCACTCAAATCACTGTATCTCTCAGCCCCCTGTCAAGCATAATTAAGGGAAGCACATGCACAACACATGCAGAGCTTAGGTCTCAGCATGCTTGACACAGCTCCGGAGGTGGGTGGCAGAACTAGCTGTAGGCCACTTCTCTGTTTTCCCTTATCATGACGCTGACGGGAGTCCAAACTGACTCTTGCCAGAAGTTACAGTTGTGGTGGTATGTCACAAAGAGTTGGAAAATAGGTTGTACTCTGTAGTGGAAGATGAACGCCTTAAGAATTTTGTAACAACAGTTAACAATCTAATTTCTTAACCTGTTATCTGAGACAAAGATGCCAAATATGGCAGAGCTAGCATTTGAACTTCACAAACCCACATCCTACACAAGTTCTCTAACCAGTAAAAAGCTACAGTCAACTGTCACACATATTATCCCCGAAGTGAGACTTGGAGGTGCTAGAGCTTGTGCTGACTTAAGCACAGCTATCTCTTACACATCCCAGAAATCTTGTTGGCAATCCTTCCTTAGATGGCATGATCCTTTCTTCCTTTCTGGTTGCACAGAAGAGAATGATACTTGTGGAAATACTTGGATTCCCATTTTAGGCAACAAATGTGGTATTTTACTGAAGGCAAGATCTGCACCGCAGGCTCCAAACTGAAAAACCTTTGAAGTGAGCTTTCTTGACCTGTAATTTTCTCAAGCATACCAAGAAAGCTAAAATGTATGAAGAAAGCTAACTGGTATTGAGCAACAGAGACCTTTTTATCACACCACAAGTTATGATGTGAAGTCAGTAGCTGGAAATCAAATATTACCTGGTAACTTAGAATAACATTCTAGGTACACTGACCTGTAAAAAATAAAGTAACATTTGCAAGAAAACAGAAAAAAACAAAACAACCAAAACAAAACCATTTACAGACTGCCATTTATTTATATAGGCACATGACAGGTAATTTTGTAATAGCTGAAAAGTAGCTCCTGCATGCATCACTATCATCTTTGTTTTAAGCTCTATGTATTTGAATTCATCTTCACATTTGGACAGAGCAGAGGCAAATACATTTACTTGTATTACAAAGCCAAACCAGTTTGGAGGTGGACACAATAATCAGTCGACTTGCCATGGAGTCAGGAAGTGTTCATTTACCATTATATGACCAGTAGCAATACATATTATTTCTTTTGCCAGCAGGACCCTTGCCAGCTGCAGTACAGCACAACTTTGTCAGCAATCAGTCACAATCATCCTTTGCAACCTTTTTTTGCTGTTCATTATGATGAATTTGTAACAGCAGGACAAAGGACTTACTGGAGACCATCCTTCAATTCTAAGTCATATGTTGATGCTGCTTCAAAAGTCAGCACTTGCCATTAAACTGCCCTATAGATCTGCTCTCTTGCATTTCCGCTCCTAGTTCAACTTTTTGCCGTTTGAAGAAGGCATTCCTTCCTCTGAGCAGGAAGGAGACCCCCTCTGTTCGTAAAGCCTGCATTTTGCATGACTGTCATATCTAAAAAGGCCTTGAGAGAACACTAAACTTGTTTGTAGTACTGAAAGGGAGCTTACTAAATTGAGTAAGGGAAGTGACTAAATTGAGACAGAGATGATACATATGCAGATGACAAATTATTCCTTACAGTACTGAAGGCCTGATTCCCCAAACATGATGCTAGCAGAATGGCAAATATTTCTACACATTTTTAATAACTGTTTAAAACTTAACTCCCATCTAATAGAATTACTACATTAGAATATATATATTTTTTCTTTGTAACACCATTAACCCCATCAAGACATGGTCCATTAATCAAAACCTCTGTAGTCAGTAACCAATAAACAGATGTGGGAAAACTTATCAGCTGCTATACTAATTACTTTGTAATTAGAGAACTATCAGCTGCAAATTCCAAATGTGTTGGGATTTTTTTTGTTTGTTTTTGTTTTAAATCACCCACCTTCAGAAAAAAAAAAAAGGATGTATGTTTCTGTACTATCATAAGCTGCCAAGAATCCAGCACCAGTAAGGTACCCTGGGCCCTACCACCAATATCTATTTGTAAGCAACAGAAAGGCCAGGGAGTTGGTTTTGTAACACTCTGGATCTATGCTACATACTAAGTATACAGTATGCTGTATATACCTCATTTTACCTGGGCCTCCATCAATCGCCAGAAAGAAGGAAGAAGCAAGCAAGATATGCAAACAGCGCTGATTTAGGCAATGCTACATCTCAGTCTTTGCCTCTGAAGACTAAGTGCATTAACATAGTCGAGACTGTGTCCATTCCCAGATTCACAAGCCTCATCTACAAATGACAGCTATTGGGGAAACTTCTGCCATAATTCCAACTAGCCACTTACTACTAATAATTGCTCTATTACTGCAATTTGAAAAAAAACATAAGACAGTCTGGGCTCTACAGAGTTTTGCTGTAACTTAAGAGCTCAGGAAAATTCCATCTTAAAGCACTGATAAAACCCTGGCATTATGACTTCCTTGATTATATTTCCATTCTTAATTATCTGAAGATAGCAATAATTTTTCTTATACTTTTTATATAAGCAATTTATATAATTATTTTTAAATAATAAATTAAATTTATGAGTGTTTTCAATTATTTTATTGTCTCATTTATTACCAATTCAACATGCTTTCCCCAGATGACAACTTTGTCTAATCTCACAATCATGTAATGAAGATATTTTAATCTGGTTTTGCTTTTAAGGGTGTCTAAATAAATGCTTCAGCTCAGGTTTTTGGGTGGATTTTTTTGTTTGTTTGCTTGGGGAGGGTCCTCCCTTTTCTCTCCCAACTGATGATAATCAAAAGACCAATCTCAAGTATCTTGCTTACAAATCCATCTCCTTCATGAAGAACAGAACCAGGTCATGGTCACTGTCTTTCTCCTAGCCACTTCATCAATGCATTGTTAATTGAAAACACCTAAATCTTCTCTTTTCCTCCTCCCAGTGATGCTTTGTAGAGAGCTGAGGGAGTACCGAGTCCCCCCCCACTCTGCTTGTCTGAGATCACTGAAGTCTGAACAAGTTAAAACTCTGTGCTGACAGGGAACAATGCTTATAGTGGTAAAGAAAAAAAAAAATCCCATGTCATTATTAAGAAAGGACAATTTGCTTAGAAAATGAAAGTATGACAACTAATTTTCATTTAGCAATGTGGCATTTACAAGTATAAATGTTACACAATGAAAGCTTACAAGCGGTATACAAGTATACTGTACAAGTGTGGTATTAAAACCAATTTGATTTTTTCCATCACTCTTGTTTTATAGTTAAATAAACCAATCTCAAATTGTCACCGAGGTCAAGAGCCTAATTTCCCAAAAGGAGTGCTTCAATTCAATATACAGCATGTATATTTCAGTTCTTCTGATTTATGGAGGATGATGCCAATAGAAAGACTAATTTCTTTTAATAAGTAATCATCTGTGAAATATTTCTCTGCTCAAACAATGTATTGAAAGTGATTTCTAAAGATAATTTCCCTAGACTATCAAAGAAGGAAAAACATCTACTTTCCCTCAATGACATCTAGGGTACCAAGGAAAGGAAAGAAAAAAGGGGGGAGCAAAGGAACATCTTTAAATCATGAGTCTTAAGGAGCACCATACGGTTATTTTACCTTAGGGACAACTGGCAACACAATGAGCGCAATGATAGATGGGACAGGAATGGCTCTGAAAAGTCCCTTGGTAACAATGGGCAAAAATAGGCTGACAGGCCTTATTTTGAGGTGAAACGCTGACGTCAATTGACTTAACTAATCTTAGCCCTGGATAGATCTATACAGCGGATCAATCCTAACATTATCAGTAGAAAAACAGTAAAGATATACCAAACTCAGACATACAGTCCCTTGCATGGGAATTATGTGCCAGTCCTATACTGACTTATAGGCCTATTTAAATAAGCAAAGAAAAGCCTTCATCAGTTCCAGTTAGACCACTAGCAAACTTATACAGCTAAACCTTTGGAGAGGTTGGAAGTCTGAATGTATTAGGAAGACAACAATTCCCTGGTAAAGAAAAATGTTGGCACATTAATAAGTTGGGTTTTGGCCAGCTGGACCAAGTCTTCTATTGGTATTGTTTGAGGAAACAGCCACTTACATGCAGTATTTAATAGCAGGATTTCACAATAAGGAAAATAGTTGTCTGCAAACTGTCTAAAGGTGGGAGGGGCCACAGACAGTGCGAATGTAGATTGGAATTCCTGTGATCTCAAACTGAAGTTCGATGCAAAACAAACAGTAATTCAGCAAAGACAAAGGCAAACTACTGAGCACGGGTGGCCCAAGAAACTACACAAAACATACTGGGTAGGAGCATTTTGGGAGGATCTGATGCTTCTAAGCATCTGAAAGAAAGGTACTGCTTGGTTGAAAAGAGGTCAGTGAATTGCATAATATGGATGTAAGGAAAAACTATTTGATCTATGGTCTAGATACCAAAAGACTGAACAGGTATTACAGGAGTCTCCAAATAGCTTCCAGTGTGCTAAAGTGAGGAGTCGTCACATTTTTATCCCTAATTCCTGAGGATAGCACCATAAATACTGAGCTTAAACTGCAACAAAGTAGATTTAGATCTGGTCTCACAAATACCTGACATGGATTACTCGAGCAATTACAAAATGTCCATCTTTGGAGTTAAGGTGGGCACACATCTGTCAGTTGGAAATGCTTTCCAGACAAAGCTCCCACCTTCAGGAACAGGAATGTCTCAAGGAACTTCCCAAACCTACTCAAAAATCCTTTTGTGTTTGTCACTGAAAACAACTCTAGAGAGAGTAATAAGCTACAAATAATCCTCATGTCACTGCATCCAGATACAGGGCTTATTAGCATAGAAATGACTTTGATAAGTATCTCAGGGATCAAAACAAACAACCCAGAAAGTGTTCTGTCAACCACTGACTATTAAAACTAAACAAAGAAAGTGGATGCTCTGTATCTTGGATAAAAATTAGTAATTAACAGCATGGCCTTCCAGCCATGTGCAGGACCAAATATTCAATTACCCATGGCCAACTGTTAGCTAACTGTATTTCTCATTTCACACAGTACCACAAATTTTCATTTACTATAATGCTTACTTCGTTGTTTCCTCCTTATTCTATCACACAGCAGTTGTAGCTCTAAATTTCGACTCCAGTGCAATTCACCACAAAGACTTATTATAAAGACTAAAATAATTGTTAACAGTAACATGAAAGTAAAATGTTTCCGTACACCTACAAACCATGCAAGTACAGAGACAGAACATTCATGTAATAGATACAGAATTAATTTTTCAGCCAAGTATCTCAATTTGTGGTGTAAATAAACGAACCAGAACCCACCTAATTTTTAAAAGCACAAGGAATGACAATGTTTTACTAAGGCTCCCCTACGTTCTTTCTTCCATCGACTTAATTATATGATGCACATGAGGATAACTTCCTTTGATATGTGGGGGCTACAGCTACTGGAGCTGAAATCCAAATGGATGGCACCATCAACTTCTGAACGGACATTGTGTCCTGTAATGATGAGAAAGAAAATCTTAAAATAGAAATGGATTTGTTAAAGATCTGCTTAACTGTGAAAGGTGCTACAAAAGCTAAATATGGTAATTTTGAAGTACTTCTTAAGACAAGGACGAATGCAGTTAACGTTTTCAAATGCATCCTTGTATTTTTCACAAGTACTTTAAGAGCTCCAGTTCCAGAGAAAAATCAACGGGACTTGGTGCTTGTCTGCACAGCCTCATTCAAGTCAAGTTAAATCAAATTAACTAAAGTGAAAATTACTATGTATTAAAGATCATTAAATTCTTTGAAAGACTCCTCATTCAAAAGCAAAGTGGGTTTCGTTAGTTCTCATTTTAATTTGTTTTGGAAGTGCTCTAGTGTTCCATTTTGGCAAAACATCAACCTTCAGACTATTTGTCCCAAAAGCGCAAGGACTTAGATTAGAACCAAAAGAAGTAAAATAGAGCTCCACAAAGCTCTAGGAAGAAACAAACAAATATTGAAAACAGTACTTGAATCACAGACAACATGGCAATTACTACCAAGGTTGTTTTTCATAGCCGATATCCTTGCTCCACCCCCACCCCCTCAAAAAAAANNNNAAAAATCACCTGCAATAGGTTTGGAATAAAAGCAAAAAATCCCCAAATTTTCCCCTCTGTTTATGTCCTGAATGTGACATCTGCCAACTGCAATTACACTGAACATATGACAATGTCTTTGCCCTTAGAAATCTGAGTGGCACCCAAAGGAGGGTAGGTATATCTGATATCTGAAGTACCAGTTGAAGTAAAAGTTAAGATGAACCTCTCAATGACCATATGAACATCTACAGTAGTTATCTGAATCGCAGGGGTGTCTCAGTCTTTTCAGGATGGCACCCCCACTTTTCTGGGCAACAAAAAAATGCATTAAAATCAACATCCCTGCTAACAGACTCCCTGGGGCAGGGGGGAGGCAAAAGCTTTTACTTGCTAGTGTAGAATCAGACAAATAGGACTGGAAGGGATCACAATAGGTCATGTAATGTGCATTCAGCCTCGGGTTGGGATCCACAATACTTGCATCCTTCAGAGAGATTCCTAACTGCCTTGTCTTTATTGGCTTCTAACAATAAAGATTCCCAAGTCTCTCCAAGCAATTTATTCCCATGCCTTAGAAGTATAGGAACCAGAAAGATGCTAAGTGTCTTGCATAATACTCCCTTGCTGCACTTAAGTGAGTGATCCAGCTCTTAGTGGTGGACTACAGGAACCTCACAGCAGGATTTGAAGACAATTTGCTTTACATTCTTCTTCAGAAACAACATTAAATAGAAACTTATAATTTCAAACATGAAAAGGAAAACATTTATATTTCTAACTTTCTTCAAAAAACAATAGTCAGGTAGGGCCAGTTAATTGACTAAACAGCAAGTTGAAGAGAAAGGCTGGGCAATTCTATATCCTATGTTAGATATGATTTTTACTGCACCAAACAGTGTGAAAATACACAGCAGGATAATGTGGCCCACCAACTGTGGGTCACAATGCTAACAACAATTTAAATATTGACACGTTTAAAGCCAAGGTAAATTACACAGCAGGTATTGTTGCATGAAAGTGAGAACTGTTTCCTTAGAACCAGAAAAAAAATTTCCTTTGTGCTCTGAAACTGTATCTTAGTAATGATGCAATGCAAATCCCCAAAAGAGCAGCCAGTACAATAAAACCAATCAGGTCCCAAGGCTGTGTTTTGCCAACAGGCACCACAGCATGGAAGTACCCCTTTATTCACGGGGTTGTCATCACATAGCACCAAGTTTCATACTCCTGGGAATTCAGAAGAAGCTAAGATCAGCCCTCCCTGTTAGTACATAACCTATTTTAAATTATTTTGCCTTGTGTCAAAGCTGCCCAAGTTAAAGCACATTATATTAATAATGTTGACAAAAACACTAATCTTATTTTACTTGAAGATTACAACTAAACTGAGTAACATGAAATAACAGATTTTTCAACTATGACCACTCAGTCTGCATACACAGTAGCTTTAGATGCCAAAATCCTCAAGCTCAAATACTTACCGCATATGGGAAAACATGTAAGTCCTGTTCCACAGCTACTTCAGTTTTGCTTTGGAGAACAAATGATCACAAAAAACATCAGTAATAATTCCACATCCATGCAATTTAAGCTTCATCTCTATCTGAAGCACGGCTAGGTGTTACACTGCCTTGCTGCTTTATTATCTGTCTGACTGTGTCACGTTGATGTATCTATTATGCTTTTTTGTTCCATTAAGCCTAAGCCATTATTTCACTTCAATCGGTGGGGATGAAAAAAACTCTACCCACTAGTAAAAAAACAACCAAACAATAATACAAATCAAAACCAACCAAACAAAAAAGCTCAACCAACCAACACAACAAAAAAGCCAAACCAAACCACCAACTCAGGAGCCTCAAAGCTGAATTTCAAGATAAGTCTTGTGTTCCTCCCCAGAAGAAAAGAAGAGGCAGAAATATCCAGTGAAACACACATGACCGAGAATGGAATGCAGAAAAATCCCCCCCAGTTAATATTAATAAAGGAAGAGGGATGTGGAAAGAGGAAAAAACACAAACTGAAACAACACTTAAAATATATTATATGAAGTGGTGGCTTTTTTTGCCAAAGATTAATTCAAAAGGATGTTTTTGTTCCTGTTGTTCTGCCTCTGTTTTGTTGCCTGGGCCTTCCTTTAACTAGAAAAACATGGCAGTATTTTTAGCTGACCCACCCTGAGGGAGACGAGAAACTACCTTCTGCAGAGTTGTCCATTCTCTATATTTTTTTTTTTCCTTTCCCAGCACTTTTGTTATCTATTCATCATATATCACAGCAACAAGATCTTTCTTAGGTATGAGCAGATTTCCTAAGAATTCTTTTTTGACTTTCTGCTTCTTTGCTGAAGATTCTGAACGGGAAGTTGCAACTTTAAGGTATGATTTGCACTTGCCACTATGAAACAGAGCTGACTTATGCCTGCAAGGATGGCCTCACAGTAGGGTAGGAAAGACTATTACTGTGTAAGCAAGCATATGACTTTCAGATCTGATTCAATGCTAGAAAGGAGTAAAATACTCTAGGTTTTGCCATTTGAAAAGTCCTTGAAAACATGATGTAAAAAAGCAAAGACAGAGTAAGTCAGAATATTTAAATCCTTCCGCATTTGTTATCGCTTCTGCAGGACTCCAAAAGGTAGAGATGTGTGCAGTTCAGAATAACATGAGTGATCACAGATTTGATGGCATAACAATACCTAAATTATGTAGTGGTAGAAGTAACCAGAATGCTTATGCCATTAGTCAACAGCAAGATCTATGCTTTTTCCAGCTGTACACAGGGAAGACATTATTTAGTTATCTTTGGTAATAAAGTATGTAGAAATCACTGTTCAAATTCAAAAAACCACAAATTCAGAAGCCTGGCACTTTCTTCATTACTAGGGAATGAGCTGGCAAAGCTAAAAGGTTCAGCAAGCTTTTAAGATTTTTCTGATTCCTCTCTCATTCCTCCTCCCCCCCACTCCTTAAATCTTAAGAGTAAAAGCAGATTAGTGCAGATGGAATATTTTTTCCACTTCAGCATTTGCTGTCACTATTCAGTGCTAAGCAGGTTCTCATATGGTGTCACTGGAAAGATGAAAATTCTAACATTTCTCTTAAAAATAATCACCTTGCCACAAAGAAGAAGAAGAAAAAAAAGTCTGTTTATTTTGCCTTGGCTTCCTGTGATTTATCTAGCCAGAGAATGTATAAACATAGCAGCATCTCAAATTGATGCCTTGCGCTTTTAAGAAAGTTCAGCTGGCTTCTTCTCTTCTGCACCACACCACATCATACCAATCTGTTTCTGGCTTACTATGCCCAGCCAGTAAATTGACCTGGACCCAGTAAAGATGAAAATATGCAGACTTAAAGTAATCCCCCTTGCTGAGCATGCAGGCACGTGTCTGCATTATCTGGGGCAGGGAGTGCGGGGGGTGACCCTTCAGGAAGGGCCTTCAGGAAGCACTGGCCACCTCTCTTGGGACTTGTGCACTGGCAGGAGGAGGGAAGAAGCCAGGCTGCCTCAGGTCCAACCGCTCAGAGCTATGCACTCATTTGCACCTTCCTGCACTAAGTGCATATGGCCCAATACACCCTCATCAGCATCTGACTCCTGTATTTCCAGTTACACTGGCTGTTTATCATGAATAACGATAATAAAGGAGGGAAATGGAAAAAAACCCCAAAAAAATAGCATGATACTTTACCTCTTGAAAATGCTGTAACATCAATGAAATACAAACCAAGATGTAAAAAACCACTTTCACTCCCCAGCGTTAACTTAAAAAAGAATCAGCTTGCTAATGACTTTGTACTCGGACTACAATGGATTCTGCCTCAAGTGTTCACCTGTGCTTTCATAAGTAATATGAGTGGTCACACTACCAATTTCAATGTAACAGCATTAAATGTCCCTATCACTAACAGGGGAAACACAGCTACCTGCTTAGGCAGTTACATCAGGATAAATGACTATTGTTGGAAACAGGCAATGTTAAGTGATACCTTGGCTATTTAATCCTATTTGAAAAGAATATTTTACTTAATAAATATCACATAATTATTAAGTCTGATTAGTATCCATGTTTCTTTTCAGTTGGAAAAGAAACATCTTTATTACCAGTAGTTCTGCACAAAGAGAGAAATCCACTTCAAAAATATCTGCATCTGATCTAAACGAGCTTTGTCATTCATAATGAGGATATTTTCAGTTCTGAAGCCCATGGATTATCTGAAAAAAACCCAAGCCAAACCAAACACCACAACCAACCAAAAAAAAAACAACCATCAGAATAAAAAAAAAAAGCCCATGATATTCAGCAGCTCTGCAGGCCATCAGCACATGTGTTTACTATAATTCTCTGTACCTTCCCTTCCAATGCTGCTCTTCTTGTAATACTGATCCCTCCTGATTCCTTACAGTCTATATATCCCTTCACCTAAATCAAGGTTGATAAATACACCTTTTGCTCTGAATGACATGACAGAAGAGGCTTGAAAACCCTGTGTGACAAGTGTGCGTAAAGGTATCTTCCAGGAACCATTGACACAAACTTCTTTGGAAACAGAGGGTCCTTTAGCTCTCAGCCTCAAGGAACAGGTTCTTCCAGTCCTCATTCTACCCTCCGCTAAATATGTGGATATTAAAATTATCTGAAACAACAGGAATGCTCACAGACCGTTCAAGTGTACCTGTCTTGGCAACACAGCCGGAGAACATAAGTTGTTTCTACGATATCTTGATGCTAGCTTAGGAAGAGCTATGTACTGGAGCTTGGATCTGAACAAGCTGAACAGCTAGTTACAATTAGCCAAATATTTTGAGATTGACTGAAATTCGGTATTTTTTTGAGATGGAATTATTCCCTAACCCTGGCAATCAGACATCAACTATGGTAAACTAGTTGCCCCGTAAGTTAAACACACAGAGAGGATGATCAGAGACAAAAATCCATAAGGAAGGAAGCATCCGGAGCAAATTTTACAAGCACTTTGCTAGATAGTATGTGTTCCCCTCAAATAATATTTCACACACTTAAAAATCACAGAACATAAAAAAAAAAATCATCTAAATGATAATGGGAAATTCAGAGAAAAATTTCTCATTTTCTCATTTGGAGTTAAGTATTCACTTTGCTTGCTTACTATACTCAATGTTTTGAGTCATAAAATACTGATTAGGTTAAAGACAAGCCCAGAGAATTATCTTTTTTTGGTTACACTTCTAACACTGGTCATTTGAAAGTCTCTCATTTGAATTTACTGGACCAGAAACTATCAGTGCTTTCTAAGATATGTCAAGGTAAGAGAATAGGCAGTTCCTGGAAGCCGAGTTACAACCTTTATCAGAATGTCAAGACATGTTTTTAATTATATTTTTGTTATTTCAAGATTTAGTATATTTAAATGATTTTGGCAGTACTGTATTGTCTATTCTTTTAGAAGGAAAAGAAGTGGGTTACAGTTAGTATACTTTGGAAATTAAGATTGAAAACATGAAAAGAACAATATTCAGATTTCAGTAGATAGTATACATTGTATTAGGCCATATGTGCAATACACTCAAGAGTGTTCACAAAACCAATATAGTTTTTAAAGATAAAAGTTATGGTAAACAACACATTCAAACTAATGAGTTACAAACGAACCTCTACGGTGGCAACTCGGCTGTGATAGACTTCTTTCTTGCTGATGTGTTTATATATATAACCACAACAAAGATATGCCAGAAATCAACATCCTAGAGCATGAGTCTGCAGAAAGATTTGCATTTCCACAGCTGTTTTGTGCAACAGTAACAAAAATATTTTAGTAATTTATAGAAATTAGTAACATAAAGAACTCCTAATCTGTATCCAAACCCTGTTATCATTGTCTGTCTAACAACTGTTATGTTTCACTTTGGAAGTCATTTCAATGTTGTGCATGGTGGAGCTACCAAGATCTTGCCTGGTTCTACACAAATACTGCAAATTTTGGATCAAATCCAATTTCAGAGGAGGAAAAGCATTACTATAAAAGTTTCGGATGTCTTTATACACTTGGTTGGCTGAGGTTAAGAAAGCTTTCAATGCAAGTTTCTCTGCAGAACAGACCTTTAACACCTACACAGAAGCATGAAACTGACCTCCCAAGAAGAAACTGGAGACAAACCCAGGCTGTGCTGCCTGAACTCAGTATTGCTGTCAGCAGTATTTGGATATATCTGCATTACTCGTTACACAGCAAAATAATCTTCATTTTCCTGGTTAAAGGACAAACCAAACCCACAACGCCTTCATGAGTGAAATGCTAACTACATATCTGAATGCTTTTGAAACTCATATTTTGTATGATACTGCTAAATGAAACCTAGTGTTTCATTTGGCTATAATCAATAAACAAAATAACTCCTAGTTCTGTCACATATCAATAAACAAAAGAACTCATAATTCAGTCACATAATTTCTTCTGAATGATAAGCTGCTCTGGGTTGACCACGTCTGGCTGCCAAGTACCCACCAGAGCCATTCTGTCACTCCCCTCCTCAAATGGACGGGGGAGAGAAAATAGAACAAATGGCTCATGAGTCGAGATGATATTCTATCCCAGAGGTGCCACCACCATCAATTATGGTCTTGAACTTGGCCTGTGGTGGGTCCACCTTGAAGCCACCTGGCATTGGCTTTATGAAATATGGGGAAGCTTCTGGCATCTTCTTACAGAAGCCATTCTACTGTCAGCTCCCCACTACCAAAAGCTTGCCATACAAACCCAGTGTGTGAGCAAATAACATTTAAATAACCTTCTAAAAAGACTTTGTAGTAAACCCTGTAAAGAATTTAAAGCTCCCCTTCTGACACTGTTACCGGTGATGTCCTGAACTCTGGAACTGTAGAGTTGCATGCTGTTTGTCAGAATCTATCTTCTGAAAGAGAAGGGGAAGAAAACTGTTGTATGTATTGTCATAAACTTTATTTGCCCTGAGATAGGAAAGGGTAAATAATCCTATTTACAACTAGATGTCAAAAAGCCTTCAGTCTATTCCAGTGTCAAATGACCAGGCTGACAGTGCTTCAAGATTTGCACCCTCCATATTTTACATATTTAAGAAAACAAAGAAGACTGTTCCATCAAGCACAGTCTTTCAGCCTGGAATCAAACTTCCAGAGGAGTTCAAGTGACATTATAAATAGAAGCAGATTTTATTTGTTCTTTGTACATAAAACACTCTAGGTACTACTAGAAGCAGATACATTAGCAGTAATTCCTTTTCTTTCATAGCTCTTAATTTGCACTAGAGCTAATTTCATAAAGGTCTTTGCAGTGTAATCGGTGTTACACTATTGTAACTTTCACTACATCCATTTCCTACCCAAATGAGTAATTGTTCATAGTGATGAGAACCCTGTACACACCAAAAGAGAAGGGAAAAAAAAAAAGGAAGAAAGTGAACTCCACCATTCAAGCAAAAGGCACCTGAATTTCAGGGACCCTTCTATGCCATTGAGCCCAGCTGACACTACTTCAGCTTTTAGTGTTTTAGCCACCTGGTCGGTACAAACAACCCACAAGAAGGTTTAAATAATCAAGATCAATTCTAAGATGCTATCTGATGCCACCGCACCTACAAGGATCAAAATAATATGAACAAAATGTTTTACCGGACACCTTAGAGTCACAGCTTTCATGGCAAGCAGGAGTTTGGCCTGAAGAAGCTCTCCACCCCAGCATGCCTCCACCTCATTATGAACCCTTTGTTTTGGTTATGTTCTGCAGCAGTCAACTGACCCTGTTTATGACCATCCGCTGCACATACACAACTATAAACAGTATTTCAGAAAGGTGTCGTTTCCTATTGAACAGCAGTTAACACAAGCGTGATGCTTCTGTCATTTCTATTCAGAAGTCTACAATATACAGAACCATTACAGATTTGTGCTAATCATGTAGATGCACACAGCATAGGCAACAAACAGGGAGAGCTGGAAGCCATTGTGCAGCAGGACACCTATGACATAGCTGCCATCACAGAAATGTGGTAGGATGACTCATGACTGGAGTGCTGCAGGAGATAGCTACAAGCTCTTCAAAAGGGATAGGCAGGGAAGGAGAGGCAGTGGGGTGGCTCTGTATGTTAAGGAGTGTTTTGATTGTATATAATGACTGTGATAGCAAGGTAACAATATAAGGCAGATATCCTGTTGGGTGTCTGTTATAGACCACTCAACCAGCATGAAGAGGCAGAAGCAGCATTCTACAAGCAGCTGACAGCAAAATCAGCAGCCCTTATTCTCATGGGGGACTTCAACTTACCAGATGTCTGCTGGAAATACAGCATAGCAGAGAGGAAATAGTCCAGGAGGTTCCTGGAGTGTGTAGAAGAGACCTTCCTGACTCAGCTAGTAAGTGAGCCCACCAGGGGAAGTGCCGTACTAGACCCGCTGTTTACTCATGGAGAAGGACTGGTGGGTGATGTGGTGGTTGGAGGCCATCTTAGGCTTAGTGACCACAAAATGATAGAATTCTCAGTTCTTGGTGAAGTAAGGAGGGGCTTCAGCAGAACCACTACCACAGACATACTGAGGGCAGATTCAGTCCTGAAGGGCAAAGAGATCCAGGAAGGATGGACATTCTTTAAGAAGAAAGTGTTAGAGGCACAGGAGCAGGCTGTCACCATGTGCCATAAGATGAGCTGTTGGGGTAAACGACTGGCCTGGCTGAATAAGGAGCTTTTTCTGGGACTTCAGCAAAAGCGGAGAGTTTAGCAACTTTGGAAGAAGGGGCTGGCAATCCAAAGAGAATATAAGGATCTAGTTAGGTCATGCAGAGAGAACATCAGAAAGGCTAAAGTCCAGCTAGAACCCCACCTGGCCACTGTTGTGAAGGATAAGAAAAAAAAAGATTTTTACAAGTACATTAACAACAAAAAGAGCCACAGGGAATCTCCATCCATTACTAGATGCAGAAGGAAACTTTGCCACCAAGGATCAGGAAAAGACTGAGGTACTGAATGCCTCCTTTGCCTCAGTCTTCAATAGTCAGATCAGTTTTCCTCAGACTATTCAGCACCCTGAGCTGGAAGGCAGGGATGGAGAGCAGAACAAACTCCCCATAATCCAAGGAAGCGGTGAGTAACCTGCTACATCAACTGGACACTCACAAGTCTATGTGGCTGGATGGAATTCACCCAACAGTGCTGAGGAAGCTGATGCAAGAGCTTTTCAAGCCACTATCATTTATCAACAGTCTTGGNGCCACAGGGAATCTCCATCCATTACTAGATGCAGAAGGAAACTTTGCCACCAAGGATCAGGAAAAGACTGAGGTACTGAATGCCTCCTTTGCCTCAGTCTTCAATAGTCAGATCAGTTTTCCTCAGACTATTCAGCACCCTGAGCTGGAAGGCAGGGATGGAGAGCAGAACAAACTCCCCATAATCCAAGGAAGCGGTGAGTAACCTGCTACATCAACTGGACACTCACAAGTCTATGTGGCTGGATGGAATTCACCCAACAGTGCTGAGGAAGCTGATGCAAGAGCTTTTCAAGCCACTATCATTTATCAACAGTCTTGGCTAACAGGGGAGGTCCCA
>VWZY01004688.1:61483-74438 GCA_013399075.1 Chloroceryle aenea
TTCAGTCACAACAACCCCAGGCAACGCTAAAGGCTTGGGGAGGAGTGTCTGGAAAGCTGCCTGGCAGAAGAGGACCCTGGAGTACTGGTGGATGGCTGGCTGAACATGAGCCAGCGGTATGCCTGGGTGGCCAAGAAGGCCAAAGGCATCCTGGCCTGTATCAAAACCAGTGTATCCAGCAGGAGTAGAGAAGTGATCGTGCCCCTGTATTCAGCACTGGTGAGGCTGCAACTTGAGCACTCTGTTCAGTTTGGGGCACCACAGGATAAAAAAAGACATTGAGGTACTAGGACAAGTTCAGAGATGGGCAATGAAGCTGGTGAGAGGTCTGGAGAAAATATCTTATAGGGAGTGGCTGAGGGACCTGAGGTTATTTAGTCTGGAGAAGATGAAGCTGAGAGGAGACCTTATCTGTTTCTACAACTGCCTAGAGAGAGGTTGTAGTGAGGTGGGTGTTGGTCTGTTTGCCCAGATAACTAGTGGTAGGACAAGAGGAAATGGGTTTAAGTTGTACCAGAAAAGGTTTAAGTTGGATATTATGAAAAAATTTTTTACTCAGAGTGCTGAGGCATTACAACAGGCTGCCCAGGGAGGTGGTGGAATCACCATCCCTGGAGGTATTAAAAAAAAGTGTAGATGTGGCACTTCATGACATGGTTTAGTGGTCATGATAATGTTTAGTAGATGGTTCGACTTAAGGATCTTGAAGGTTGTTTTCAACCTCAATAATTCTATCATTCTATGTTTTTTTATACCTTCCTTCATAAGGTCAGCTTTAACAGAAGCTATTATAACATTATTAAGAGTTTGGAAATTAGTCAATTGGTAAGGAGTTCCCAAAGTTCTGCTTCCATAGCATTTTGCTCATCATGTGCATATGCGCAATACTGCTCATTTCCAGCATTTGTCTGCACTGCTAGCTGCACAAACTTGCACTGTTTCTCCACACTGCTAAAATTTTACATCTTTGTCATCATCTCCTGTCATTCCTCTGTACTGAATCTTAAACTGAACTGACTTCCTTCACCATATTATAGCAGGCACAACAACCAACCAACCAACCAACAAAAAAAAAAAATAAATTTCACTGTGAATAGACTTAAACTGATTTTTGGAAGACATATAGACAAGTAATTCCCCTGGCATCTAGTCTTTTTCAATAATTATGGCTGTAATAACAACATGGTGTTCTTTCAAGGCAGTGTCAAAAAGAGCAAAACACTTGCCTTCTGGAGGCCTGATGCAAACCTGGATGTGCACATCCTTTTGCCCAGTGCCAGAACCCAATCAAAGTACTTTTTGTTCACCTGGTCCCACTCTCCTGCGCATCACACAGTGGGACCCCAAACAGAAATGAAGGAGGCGTGCCCACCAGGTATCACCACAGCTCACTGCAACTCTTCAAACACTACTGTCAAGATCTTTAAATTTTCATTTACTTATGTAACAGCTTCCTTTATTACCTTGGTATTACAATATGAAGCCATAGAAGTGTTTGGGTTGGAAAGGACCCTGAAGATCATCTAGTTTTCAACCCCCCTACCATGGGCAGGGAAAGGGGAACCCATCGCTGGGTGGGCTTGAACCACCAACCCTTAGGTTAACAGCTGAAGTGTTTCAACATTTCTGTTAACAATTGCTTCCAAGCCATATCATATTCATTGTGTGTTCTGGATTGCTAATAATGTAATCACGAATAGCCAGTAAATGAGCAATTTTCCACCAGTGCGATGTTCTAGCAATAAGTTATAAGAAGAGCAAACACAAAGTGGACTGCCAAGCATATACTCGGGAGTGGGAATAGCTCCAGAATGTGATCCTTCATAATATGTGTTCATTCAGAAAATTAACAGCTTTCAGGATCACCTTAATTAGAACAGAAGACTGTTTAAAATACAGTCTCTCAAAGAAGAATTTCACTTTACTGGAGAAATCAAAATGTCTTTTTCCTCTTGAAATGTAAGCAATCATTACCAATTTTGTGTAGAATACTCCCATTTTTATCTGTAAATATGTAAAGTCCTAGAAGGATCACTTCATTAACTTACTAACCACACAAAAAGAAAGTATTTGTAAAAAATCCCATTACTTAAAAGAAACCTTTACTAGAAAATTGTTGGCTACTAAGTGCATCCAACAATACTGAGCTGTACTTCACAGCTCGTAAGTCATTTGGGTTGAAATGTTATGATTTTAGGATTTTTGTCAATGATGTGCATCATCTGGGAGCCTATTCCTCTACATACTGAATTAGAACATCTGTGGCAAAAAAATGAAATTGCTTTTTACCTAACAGGCACAGTCAATGTGCGTGTACATCTTAAAAGTTACCTAATTATTATTTTTTTTTTTTAACAATAGCATATTTCATTTGTGCTTGGCCTGATATTAAGTATATAAAGTATAAAAGGTTTACTTACAAGAGTTCAAAACTAAGAAACTGAAATAGCCACTAGGAACTGTAAAAGAGTGTTAGGTGCTTTCAAGGACAGAAGAGTGGCATCTGAAGCACCCTGCATGCTGCTGGGGCACAACTGTGCTGGACATAATTTTCTGAGAAGAAACACAGTAGAATCTTTTTACTACTGTTCCTCTATGGTTAGATTCACTTTACCAATGAATCTCGAGCTCTGGGTACCTATATTTAAACACAAAGAACTTCTCTTATCATCACTGTAACACAGCTTTCTAAAGACTGTTCAACACAATGTCAAAACTGAGGCTTGACTGTATGACTGAGTGACATTTGAGTCACAGCATCTGTAACTAAGAACTATGTGCAGCATAAATCTTCCATGGCAAATCTTCCTAAGCACATGGACAGATTTGCTTCTACAACTGGTTTAGTTTAGCCATTTCATTTTAACAACTATTCCAGCTGTACAGCTGCTGTCTCTAAACACAACCAATATCACATTTCAGTTGCTTCTACCAGCTATTACTGCATAGGAAATGTTACCACTTTAAAGCAGGTGACATTTCTTTCCAAAAAGTCAGTTAGAAATTTCTGATGATAGCCACAAAGGCAAGTTGGAACTTTCTCTTCTAGAATCAAACTCCAGAGTTTCCCATTTTGAAGTAACAGATGCAAACCAAGGAGAGACATCTGTACCTCTTTCATCGTCAGAAACTGAGGGAGTCTTGTTGAAAAGTGGAAGTATTTTTGCCTGTTATGAACAAAAGCAATCCACATTTTTTTCTTATGTTTATTTCTTCATTTGACTTTTCCCCTGAAAGTGTTTTCTACAGCAATGCAGTGGCTCTTGTCTCATGATGAGGGCACAGATACACTAACTTAACAAAAGAAAAGGAGAAAGCACAACCTGTAAAGTATCTTCAACCCAAGCAATAACTCAGTTGACCCTATTTATCTGGGAGCTGCAAGTATAATCAGAACACAAAGTGATACAGATTCTTCATCTAAAATTCTTCCTTGAGAAATGATTATTGATGGTACAAATACAGACACAGTCTGCAGTTTGCCCCACAATGATCATACGGACAAACAACATGGTTAGTTTTCCCATGGTTTAAACAAGCCCAATAGCATCAATAAATCCATTTTAGACATCAATGGACATTCCAGGTCTCAAAGTGACCATATTCACAGGTGAAAGCATTCAGCTATCCAAGCACAGGTAAGCTCCTTCCTAACAACTACTGCAGAGATGAAAAACCAATGCACTTCTAACTGTAGCACCACTGGAGGAATTACTTCACCCTATTTAGTATAAACTAATTAAAGTTTCTGTTACCTGTTAACACTTGTCATAGTTAGAGGGGCCGGGACCAGTTTATCATTATGTGGTTAGAAGCAAAAACTGTGTATTCTATACTCTCTATGTCATTGTTCACAGGCTGTTAACAAATCATCAGTAGCAGCTGCTCAGGATGCTCCTTCACATCCAGTGGGAGGAGGCCTCTCTGTTAATGGGACCATCTATGCTTTGCCCTTGACTCATAGATAACTCCCTCGGGGAGTTTAAGGGGCAGTCGCCTGACACACAGAAGGACATCAACCCGTTGTGAGATGCTCCATCCAGGGGGAAGGAGCCGAGTGCTGCCACCCGGAGATGCTCTGGGGCGGAGGTCAGCACGAGGGTCCTGCCCCACCAGATTTCCGGACTGCCTGGACCCTGCAGGACCTGTGCGGATCTGGCTGGACTTGCTGACGGTTCTTCTCTGGAGGACGGGAGCAGCCAGACACCCTTTTCCAAGGAACCCCTGCTTCAGCAAGACTATCTCATCGGGACTGCTACCACCACCCCAGCAGTGTTGGGTTGTATGCGGACTCTGTTTCTGGGTGTTTCTTTGTACTGTTGCAATTCTATTGTTTTGTATTTCTGACTTGAGTCTCTCACTGGTTTGCTTTTAAAACCATTACACCGCTACTTGCTGATTCCTCAAAAATGAGCTGAAAAGGAGACTCGGCATATTCTGATCTTTAGATAACACCCAAAAGCAGTTGGTCTGGGGCCCAGAAAGGTTTCTATAGTATTCCTGGCTTTGTCACCAACCTGCTGGATGACCTGGAGCAAAGTCACCTAACTTGAAGATGCCTGTACCCATCATGTAGGTGCAAACACCTACAAACTGTCCCATGTGGTAGTATCATGTGCTGGACACATGGCCTTCCAGTGACAAAAACATTCCTCTGGTGAAAAGCAGAAGCTAGCTGATGTATCAATCCCAGGCCTAGGAGACAATATTTGAAAGTGTCAGATCACAGCAGCAGTGTTGGTCCTTATTGATGTCATTCCCACACAGCTCAAACGGTTCAAGGGTTCACTGACATTCCTGATAGAAAGCTTCCTTGTGGAGGCCCTGACAGAAAACTCTTTACGGGAAGGCAAGGGCTAGGAGCTCATGAGACTTAAACTTCAACACCTCAGTAGGTAGTGATTCATCATTCATTTTACTACCTCAACCCCTCATCTAACTCTAACAGAGAACCAGCAGGTGCTGTAAAGGTATTAAACTTTACGAAGGGCAGATATTCCAGTGGGATTTGGAGTATGTAAGAGTTGGGTAATTTCAGCTTTTTATCAGTGAGTATTATAAGAAGATACTCTCAGGACAGAGCATCTACCTGCTGGAGAAAAGACTGGAAAAATTCCAGTTTTCAAGGTAACAAAGGAAAGGAGGGTTATAAACATAGCTGAAAAAAAAAAAAAGAAAAAAGAAGTGAGATGGGGAGAAATGTCTATGACTAATGACTCCAAATCTTTTCCTGGGTCTGTAGTTCCATGTTCAGAGAGG
The DNA here is from genome assembly GCA_013399075.1 of Chloroceryle aenea. Lineage (NCBI taxonomy): Eukaryota > Metazoa > Chordata > Aves > Coraciiformes > Cerylidae > Chloroceryle > Chloroceryle aenea. The sequence goes on from VWZY01004688.1 coordinate 66,743, forward strand.
CACAGCTGAGACAATATGGCTGGCTCTGTGACAAATGTGAAAAAATAAGCCAATTTGAGCTGGTTGTTAGCAGTCAGAGCACGGTGTCTCAGATAAATGAGTGTCTGCCTCAGGTACGGCAGCAGATCTTCCTGAATCATTCCTGTGAGACTTGCCAGGATTGCAGCAGCCTTTAGCCATCAAAAGCAGCAAGAAAGTTCTCTTCAATCTCCCATCCCTGTGGTAAAAGGTGACCTTGGAGCAGGATCATCTTCTTCATGCCCTCCCATATCAACTCCATCCTTCCTCCTGTTTTAGGGCTAGACATGTTGTCTTATTTAACAGTAGATAAAACAACACATCCCCCAGCACAGTTGCTCAAACTGATCTGTGCGGGTTGTCATACCTCCAACTGTATCACTGTCTCAAAGTGGTATTTTCAGCCTGATCTGATGTTTGCCAGGAGTCCCAGTTTGGCTCAGAAGCTCTCATCTGTCTATCCTCATTTGAGCTAACAGCCTCTTATCAGAGAAAAGCATGCAGCAGAGAAGAGTCCATGCAGCACCCTGTGCTTACATCCCTTTCCAGTCAATGCATTAACTAAGGTTGTTTTCTCCCTCAAATAAATATTTCACCTGCTGATGCTGCTCCACCTACTACTCGCCCCTTACATGAGAAGAATAACACAAATTCAAAGCCCACAAAGAAAATGAAAAGATAAAACAACAGCCATAGTAGCATTGTTCACCCACCCTTGCCTTCAAAGCCTTACAAAGTAAGGGCCACATTTTTGGCTCCTTTCCTAATGCCACAATAAAAGGAGTTACCCAGAGCAATCCTTGTCAAGGGCTGAGGATGAAGTCTGACAGAATCATAGAATCATAGAATAGATTGGGTTGGAAAAGACCTCCAAGATCATCGAGTCCAACCCCTGATCCAACTCCAATTACTATATCATGGCACTAAGGGCCATGTCCAATCTCTTTTTAAAAACCTCCAGGGATGGTGAATCCACCACCTCTCTGGGCAGGCCCTTCCAATGCCTGATTACCCTCTCTGTAAAGAATTTCTTCCTAACATCTAACCTAAACTTCCCCTGGCAGAGCTTAAGCCCATGTCCCCTTGTCCTGTTGTTGGTTGCCTGGGAGAAGAGGCCAACCCCCACCTGACTATAACTTCCCTTCAGGTAGTTGAAGAGAGTGATGAGGTCACCTCTAAGCCTTCTCTTCTCCAGACTAAACAACCCCAGCTCCCTCAGCCTCTCCTCATAGGACTTGTGCTCAAGTCCCTTCACCAGCCTGGTTGCTCTTCTCTGGACCCGCTCCAGCACCTCAATATCCTTCCTGAACTGAGGGGCCCAGAGCTGAACACAATACTCAAGGTGTGGCCTCACCAACACAGAGGACAGGGGAAGGATCACTTCCCTGCTCCTGCTGGCCACAGTGTTCTTGATGCAGGCCAGGATGCCATTGGCCTTCTTGGCCACCTGGGCACACTGCTGGCTCATGTTCAGCTTCCTGTCGATCAGCACCCCCAGGTCTCTTTCCACCTGGCTGCTCTCCAGCCACTCCGTGCCCAGCCTGTAGCGCTGCATGGGGTTGTTGTGGCCAAAGTGCAGGACCCGGCACTTGGCCTTGTTGAACTTCATTCCATTGGAGTCAGCCCAACTCTCCAGTCTATCCAGATCCCTCTGCAGAGCCCTCCTGCCTTCTGGTAGGTCGACACTCCCTCCCAGCTTGGTTAAAATACAAAGGAATAAACAAGGACCAGGGGCAAAGAAAGCGTAAAACTCCTTAAATCCTGAGAGAAAGACAAGGACCTGACATTCCCTCTCAAATTGGAAACAGAGCTATGGGCCTCTTGACCACTACTGACCAACCACATGGGGCCAAGATTTCTTTTGATGGTCAAAACTTCACAAAGAGATAGAAGTGCCTGCATGTACAAAACTACAGGTCTTTTTGGAAGGTCAGCAGGCAGGCATCCATGCTCCAAGATCTCTTGTGAAACATTCACTATTCAAAACTTCTTTCTGTTCTAAGACTGCACCATGGTTTCCTATGTAAATGCTTGTATCATCACACCACATGTAACAGAGTATGCTGTTTTCAAGCAACAACACAGTACAATTTCCACAGCAATAGCAAGGAACTGGCAATGCTCTCTCATAGATTTAGTCTGGTGAGAAAGCTTGCAATTGAATCTCTCAGCACTACACTACGGTAGAATTCTGATTCTCCATGTTACCTACCTTATTTACCAGCAGGCTCAGGACCCTTTCTTTATTTGGAGATCTGCACTGGAAAAACTGACTTGATTTTTAATGCTAACTTGTTAAGGCTGCTAAGACTTGAGCCAGTCACTGTACCAGTGTAAGGTGAATGAATGCCTGCCTCAAAGAATTTACAATACTTCTTTACAGAAAAAATATTCAGTGTTTCAAATGGAATTTAAGCTCCTTTGAGGATGCCACATAACAAACTTCCACAGGTTACTGCAATTTATCAGGAACTTGTGGTTTTAGCCTTATACTCCAAATCACCATAACACAAGCCAACTTTTAACTACTTCTCCCAACAAGTGGTCTTCATATAATCTGATTACAAAATACCAGCTCAATTACATGTGGGGACTAAGACAAACAGAGGTAAGATGATTCACCCATGGCCACCCAGCAGATCAGTGACCAAGTCAGCAACATAAGCAAGCCCTGGTGTCCTGATTCTGCCCACTCTTCTCAGCAGTACTGAACCTGTCAAGAGGAGAGGAGAACCTCACAGAAGGCTTTGAATCACTTGGAAGTGACCTGCAAACAATCCATGCTTAAACAAGAATTACTCTTGCAGAGATTTGCTTTTATAAATATACAGGCTTGCTCTCCTCCTTCATTTTCTTTCAGCTTCTGAAAAGGCTTCAGCAATCTCAGCCTTACAGGACAGGGATTGGCTTGTGGCCACAGATTTCATACTTGGTTTCATAAGCAAAATCTAAACAGCCCTTTATTGCAGAGACCATTTTACAAAGCTCAGCTGCAGATGGGATTTCTGGGGAGGGCAAGAGATATAAGATTTTTTTTAATCTATTGAACATTTCAAAACAGTTCTGAAACTGAAAAAGCAAATTCCTGTATCACGTTTAATATTTGAAATTTTTTAGCAGTTCCTAATGTTAACATTTAATACTTTGAAATACTCAACTGATGAAAAACTGTAGAAGATAATTAACCTAGAGAGGTCTTTGAGAGGAAACAAAAGTAACTTTCTAGTAGTAGTGTTTTGGTATGGTGTTTTGTTTGGTAAATTTTATAAAAATAAAGCCTGAAAGAATGGTAATGACATTACCTACACGTTAGTTTCCAAACTAAACTCTCATCTAAGAGCAAGCATCAGCACTAACTCCACAGTTTCATTTCATTGCAGCTCATGCAATGTTCTCGGGTTTTGATCCACACAGGCACGTGCCTTGCAAGCATTTACTGAAGTCTCAAGGTCCCACACCTCAGAGTTAAGTTACCAATCAAAGTTTAAATTCATCAAAAGCAGGCGTTAAATGTAATGAGATTTCAATTTGTGATGGACCTAAATCCAAGCCCTACAATCCTCTCAAAATGTAAGCAAACCTACAAACCCACTAATAGGCACAACTCATTTTGAGAGCAGAACCAAGTAAAACAAACAGTAAAATTAATTTTTTCATTTTTCCAGGTCTGGACAAGCCTCAAGGCTAAAAATCTTTGCCGTTCTTACAGGCATATCACAGAAAACAGCAAAACCCCCCAAAAGAGCAAGAGTGTGTAAAGTTAAATTAAGGAACAACTAAGTATAATGCTCCATAGTGACATTCACTCAGTACAGGTTCTGCAGTCACTGGTAGGTATCAGCCTAGGACCTCACAGCTTTGATACTTGAATTAATGGGAAGATCTACAAACATTTTATTCTTAGCTAGATTTTGCACTTGACCACAACAGCAGACACGTACACAGAAAACAAATACTGTAAGAGAGGTTATGGATAGCAAGTGTTATGGACACAGAAATAACATATGCTAGAACTTTTTTTTTTTCCTTTTAAAAAAAAACAAAACAGAAGTGCAATGGTATAGAAGAGAACATAAAAATACAGATAGAATGAGTAGGGATGGCAGTGGTTTGTGCTGCCAGAAGGTACAGATCAAGTCCTTCCTAGAAACCATTTGTATTATCCTAAACATCTGAGTGAATCATTTTGCTGAGTCAACACCTAAGTTATAACCCTTCAGAAGTATTTGGGTTCAACAACAAATAGAACAATACATATGATCTCAGTCATGGAAACACCTTGAGAATTTTTAAGGATACACAGGTAAGTTGACATGCAAATTAATTTACGGTTATACTAGAGAAAAAATATTAGCATCTGTGTCACAGGTGCTTGGCTTTTATGACTGATTATGTGTCCAAATGAAGTTCTTATGAAAAGCATTTAACATGCTTGACAGACACATACTCTCCATCATTTAAGCTATAATAGTACAGAGACTAGTTATTAGGTGGATATTAAGGGATCTCAGTGGTATTTCTGCCACATGGCAGGCTTTATTTTGTTTAATTTAGCAATAAACTCATTATATTATCTGAATTCAATAGAAACAGCAGGGGGAATCCTGTTAATTTAATCTTAAACATCAGAGAGCCTCTGAATATGCTAAAAGAACAAACACAGAAGAATTAGACAAATGGTTTCATAAAGAGGAAGGAAGTTTCCATTTCCTCAGAATGCTCATACTGAATTTAAAATAATGAAGTCTGATTTGATATTAAATGATTTAAACATATAGGTACAGTTTGAGAGAGGATACCGGGCTTGGTTTGATCTAGTATATCTTGATCTTGTTATATTTTTAAGTATGGAGAAATCCTATATAGTTTTTGCCATAAAAAGGCACAATTTCTACACCTTTCAGCACATGTTAATATCAGCAATGCCATTCTTCCTCATCTTTCAAATGTGGAAAGCAAGAACAGTCCCATACACATCACAGCTCAGACAGCAGCTACTAGTTAGCAGACATCATCACACTTGTTTCCTCAAGTGGCAAACCTTTATTATTGGTGAGAATCTTTTGGTTGAAACTCACAGGACGATTTTTAAATTACTTCGCAAGGATTACAGCAATCTCCACAGGTTTTTTCACTGTATTAATTTGTGTTGGTCTTGACTTTTGTATTGGAAGAGGACCCCAGAGCACGTGGCATACAGTCCTTCTCTTTTTATTTCCTTCACCTCTTCAAGAAACAACCCTTCATAAAAGTTGCTGTAGCAACAAAGGAAACAGGGGTACCTCAATGCATTCCAATGCTTTCTACAGGCAGAGCCCGGAGTATACACTTGGATACAGACTGTTAGTAAACACCCATATTAATTACTTATATGGATACTTCCTCTGCTTGATAAAGGTTTTAACTACTGATCCCTGAATAGTTGTGGGCATCAAAACACTTGGACTTGCATTCCCAAATCAGAAACAGAAATTAGTGTGAAAGGTGTGGTGCTGAGCTGAAAAGTAGATGACATTATGCTTTGGGATGAAAAGTAACATTCCACAACAGCAAAGGAAAGGGTTAGAAAAAAGGTACAATTCTTACTGCACGTATACTTGCCGTGACACAGGAGCAGAAGTCAATGCCACTCATCACACTATGCTCAGCCACGGCCATTGACAATGTCCTGGTTTGGGTGAAAACAGGACTAATTTTGTTCAGTGATTTTACTTTTCAGTTCAGTACTTCTAATTAACAGCACCTTCTGAAGTTAGAAGCATGTTTTTGCAGTGTCTGATGCCAGCAGTATTAACAGCCCATGTTTACAGTTACTACCAAGAATTGGTATACAGACCAAGGCCACTGCTGGATGGTGTGTACCACACAGGGGGGTGCAGAAAGAAAAAGACCGCACCTAGGAAGGAGTGAACAGAGCAGATGACCCCCAACTGATCAACGAGGTATTCCAGCCCATAGACATCATACTGGGAAGCAAGGATCTATTCGGTAGCAAGCAGTGGGATCAAACAGGATCTATTGGGCTTTTACTCGGGCTTTTCTCCCCTCTTGGACTGCTGCCCCGGATCATCCAATGAGGACTTTGTCCATTCTGCCTTTGATCCCACGGGATCCTGAATGATCCTGAATCCAGTAGCAGAATCCAGCTCCCAAACACAGCTCCCGTCTGCTGGGGGGCCTGGTCTGGGACCCCCGGTGCCTACTCTACAACATCAGTGGTGATGGTGATGTAATTGCCATCAGGGGGGGTGGGTTCGATACTGGTTTTGTATATATTTGTACATATTCTATTTTATTATTATTAATCATTAAAGCTGTTCTAGTTTTCTTTTCTAATCACTAAGTCTCTCTCTCCCTTATTCCTTTTCTTTTCCCCTTTGGGGAGGGGGTGGGGGGTTAACAGAGAGTGTCTGTTAGGTCTTAGGAGCTGCCCTGACCCTAAACCACGACAGGCACCATCTAACTGCCTGCTGTACACTACTGCCAAGATAGAATATAGTCACCCATAGCCATAACCCCCATAGGTAACATATGACCCAAAGACACGTTTATAGAGCAGTGATTATCACAGAATTCTGACAAGCTCTGGGAGGTTTCTGCCAACCTATAAATCTGCCCAAAATTACACTCTCGAAATTGAAATGTAATGAACAAAACTGCACAAGAAACTGTAGTTATCTTACCTGCACCTATACACCTGGAAAAAACCTAATAACAGTATAAGGGTTTCTATTTAAGGTGGTGATCTTATTAGTTCTAATTTTGGAATTAAATTCAAGTTTACTTTGATAATGGATATTACCAGATGGAAGAAAAGAGACTACTTCTGCTAGACCCTGGATTAACAATGTCTTCCAAAATATACAGAGATCATAAGATAAGCAGTTTGTTTAAATATTTCCCAATATTCAACATAAAAAATTCAGCCATGAGATTTCATGAATTTGTGTCCTGAAGAAAACACTTGGCCACTGCCAATACAGAGCACTCTCAGAAGAGTGAGCTTATGGGCGTCTAGCAATGTTAAGCACATCACTGCAGTTAACAATGAAAAATACAGCTTTTTTTTCCCCCATGGTTTGTGGGCATCTACTAAGCCTCAATAAAGCCACAGAAGCCATAGTGAGAACAGTATTATTTACACATTTTCCAGAAGCAGAAAGGGAAATGGAGACAGGTTATAAGCCTTTCTTTCAGAAAGTCACATAAGAATCTGGTCACAGAGTCATTAACAGATGCTTGGATTTCCCAGTCATTCATCCTCTGTTCCCTTGGTATATAACACAGCTTCTAATTTTGTGTGGAAGACATTTTGAGAAGGTCAAGTACGAAAGGGAAAAAAAAACAAAACCAACCCAAAGGCAAACAGAATTTTCCTCTGAACTGTAGTCAAGCCTCACCTATTCTGGCCTCCAGGTACAGGCAGCCTTATTCTTTAAGTCTAGATGTGTAAACTCCTTAGGAAAGGCTGACCAGGATGAAATGTCTGGCATTCTGAGCACAGTGTAGACTGAAGGAGGGCAGGAAAAGCAAGGTAGGAGAAGGAGCATGAGAGGAAAAACACTAACTCTAGGAAAAAAAGTGAAACCAAAGGTAAAAGCCCAGTTCCTACTGGAACAAGTTTTGTACTTACTGTCCCCTTTTTACATTTTGTTTTTTGTGGAGCGACGAGGGAAGA